>CM019179.2:51450941-51999739 GCA_009739505.2 Apolygus lucorum
AATAGAAAGCTTCATATGGAATTTGATTACTGGTTACGCAGAAGGCAAAACTGTATACAAATCAAGGAAATGAACAGCGATCGCATTTTAGTCCGATAAAATTTTGAATGGAGATTAGACCTCTTTTGCGATTCACAATCATGATCTGTTTTATCGAAGGAAAACCTTCAAGTACTCGTAGGACCGAACGGTTTGTCCTACAGGCTCCGGGTGGTCTCAAAAATTTTTAAAAATTCAATACTATTTAAAATTGGTGAAAAAACGATACTTTATTTCGAGAGTTTTCGAGCTAGGGCATCTTGAAAATTTCAACCCTTAATTTTCACCCTTAGAAGTGGACCTACATCAACCAAAAGCTCGGGCACAACTAGACCCCAAATGGAGCCATATACCAAAATTTGAACCAAATCGGTCCAGTGTTGCTAAGAAAAGTGCCGCGTACGGCGTACGGCGTACGGCGTACGGCGTACGGCGGACGGACGGAAATTTTTTTATTCGATTTTCGTACTTACGTACCTTGAAACGTAAAAACATCAAATTTTGAGGGGGGTTTAAAATTTTTTTTTCTTGCTCGATTCCAAAGGCTTATTATTGAAAATAAAAACAAAAATGCAAGGTTTCCAAAATACGTAAAATTCTCATTTCAGAGGACGTTTTTATGTCTAAACCTTGACTCAAAAAAAAAGTTAAGGCATCTATCGATAGGAAATTTAATGCTCTTTCCCACGGTATCCTCAAATTGTAATTTACACCGCTAATTAAAGGAGTTATGAACGATTTAATGACAAAAGGTCAAAATCACGAAAAAAAAGTTTAAAGTTAAAATAACTCGAAAACGAAGGGTTTAAACAAAAATTGCTAGGAGACATTTTTTGTTGCAAATTAGTTATAGAATCGACTGGTCTCGTATGCAGACCAGTTAGGCTTACACCCTGTATAGAAAAACAATAAACCTTTGTGTAATAATTGCAGCGTTTTAAAGTTGTATCGATTCTACACGTCTTGGAACGTAAACCATGAATTCTGAGGAGGGTTAACATTTTTGTTTCTAACTTTGTTATTGTTGAAATAATAAACCATTAGCCGGCTGACAAGCTTAGATGAACGAATGCTCGAGGGCGCAAGCAAGTTCTGGACAGGTGAGACACTTTTGGCTTTTATGAGGACTTGTGAGCCAGACACGCGAAGAGCGTTCCCATTATGTCGCGGTTCAAACTGCTTTGGCTCTCGTTATAAATTATAAAATAACAGGTCTTCGGAGTAAAATAAATAGCTGTAAACGTTCTTTGTCGCGAGTTTATTTAGTATAGAACATAATGAAAGGTGAGTATACTCTTGCCTTTATTTAAAGAGCTTTGGGATTTTTGAAGGCCCCGAAGGTTCGGCATCGCTGCAAGAATCCGAGCCCCAGCGGAAGGTCGAGGTATACCTGCGCGACCCCTCCGCCCGTGAACCCCCCCATCCCCCCAACAGTTTACCCTCTTCTGCAAATGCACACTTGATTCACAAATTATTCGATCATCCCATCACCAAATCGTGATCAGCGAGAAAAATTGAAACATATCGAGTATAAACTCGAGGCAGGTACGATTAAAACTCAGCAGCCCTCTCCCGGCCAATCCACCCAAACGAATTACGCCCTCTTCGCCGAATTACAGGAAATTTGGACTCATTTTCATCAGAATAATTAGTACGTTACGAATTTAAATTACAAAAAATGTTCACCGAACGATAAATAATTAAATTGTATGTTGATAGAAGAGGAAGAAGGAAGAGGGATGATGGGTTTTGACCGCGAAGGGTTGTGACCGTTTTCAACCGCAAGGTTTCACCGCAAGGGTTTTCACCGCAAGGTGAGCACCTTGCAACGTTGCCACCTCTTGGCAGGGAAGGGGTTTAGAACCCGCGGTCCAGAGCTCTTTAAATAAAGGCAAGAGTATAGTTCCATAATTGTGTCTTCAGATAGATCGATGTAGTCCTTGTTGAATAGAATCACTTGAAGTGGAGAAGATTCCGTAATTTTCAAGGATGCCTACTGCAGTTTGAAGGGAAATCGCGGGGGTCATAACCGACGTTACAGTTTTACTACCGGCGTTAAACTTACTTCCTCGAGAAAGATATAAACCGCTTTTCAAACCCCAGCGCTGAACCCCCACTGCTCCATCTCCCGTGGTTTGAAGCACAATTACCGGAGGTTAGTCAATGGAGTTAACCCTCCTGCAACCTTCCCCCAATCCTTAGTTTCTCTTCAAACTATAGTAAAACTTGATTCAGTTACGGTCTTGGCTCCCTCTATCCACCACCCAGCCCGCCCACCACGGCGGCCAGACCGGAGGCGAAAGTTTAATCAATGTAAATGCTAGTCTTTGTTAACGGTGTTGAGCCCTCAGCCGTTTTCGAACTCATTAAACTGAGTCGGGGACTGAAAATCAAACAGTTTCAAAGCGATTCTGTCAACCTCCGTAGGCAATGTTGAGCACCGCTGGACGAGTCTTTTCCAGGGGCACAATGTCTCCTCTCTTAGTACTGACGGTTCACACATACTTAGTCGGTTATTTATCTGTAAAACTTCTATAAATACGGAGAATTAATATTGAAATAATAAGAAAACACGTTATTCCGTTCTTTCTTCTCCTAGTTCTTCCCTCTCGACTCTTCCATATCATCGACTGCTCCTTCTCGTATTCGTAGTTGGTCTGCATGTTTTCTCTTTGGAATCCCTCCCGTTCTTACCTCATGCGAATAAGGTCCGTTCCGTTTCTTCACTTGCTTTGTTAATTCTCTTACAAACTTGTCCTCATTGTCTTCACATTCTAGTACTTTCCTAGCTCTTTCCATGGTCTCTGCTAACTTCAATAATTGCTCTAAGGTAAGTTTTGATCCATTTTCATTAGATCCCTCTGGCCAACGTTGCCTAATTTCCATCTCAATTGCATGAAATTTGCAGCCTCCTGCAAACCTATTCCTCACTCGTTCCGTCATGTTATTCTCATATCCGCAATATGATGCCAACTCCTTCAGTCGCACTACAAATTCTGCAAAGAGTTCCTTTTCCAATCTTGTACATTGTTCAAATTCCAGTAGGGCAGAGAATACTGTTTTCTTAGTGAGCCGGTGTTTGCGTTTAAAATAAGGCGCCCGAACTTCATGTTTTTCGTTGGGAGCGCTGACATCTCTACCAGCCTTCCCTTAAAATCAGTCTGTTCTTGTCTCCTGCCATCAGCGCAAACCACCTCTTTAAAACATTTTGCTTGAAAGTATTTTTCACCTATCTTTGGTTTAATGCTCTTTCGTGCATTATTCACAGTCAATTTCAAACATACTCGTAGTAGTGTTATTCCCTCAAAAATACTCTTAAAGCCTACCCTCTGCTGCCTCCTTGGTCCGATTCCTGTCTCCGAAGTTTCGTCGCCTTCATCTTCAGTACCACCAAACCTAGGGGCCCCTAAGGTAAAGCTGCGCAGCACCAAAGGTATGTCTCAGGAATTTTAAAATTCGAAATTCCCGTCTTCATTATTAGAATTGAAATTTTCCACTCTTTCCTTTTTTTCATCTCTGAACCGTCCTATTGTTCTGTCCGCTAATAAAATTGCTACAATTTCTATGGTCCTTCGTTTGCCAAATTCGTAAATTTTGGTGAAATTTACTTTAATTCAAGGTGGTTTTATTTCACGTGAAAACGTGGCTCCATTCCTTTATTCTTGTAGGTACTTTATCTGTTTCAAGTATTCACAAGAGCTCTCTTCTTTCCAACTCCATTGTCCTGAAATAATTCTTGACCCCTTGACCATAAACATCTGGCCACAGGTGTCAACTCAACAGGTCCCGTACCTGAAACTCTCTTATCTCCCCGTACAATCTGCTTCAAAAGGGTCCCAAGTCACCTGAATAACATTCAACTACTCTCAGTTTACCGTTCTGCATCGAGTTCGTGCGATAACGCAGTTATCCGTACTGAATTTTATCGGTCCTTGTTAGTAAACTTTCCGGCTACCGTGATCAGTTACCTATAGTTGGTTTTTTAAGTAATTTTAGTGATCTTTAAATAAGAATATTATTAAAATATTTTAGTAATTTCAATTCAAATAAGTAATAGAAATGACTGGGGCCGATTCCGAAAAACTCTCCTCAACCGCTAGTGGTCGTGACAAATTCATTCAGCGTATGAAGAAAGCCTACGACATGGCAAAGACAATTAATAACGCGCTCAAATCGGACGAAACACCCACGTTTATTGAGAATGCAGAGTTATTTCTTGCCAGAATGGGTTCCATAGACTCAGTGTTTTCTTCGTTTGAACGATTGAACGCCGATATCGACGCCTTGAATGAACGTGTGGATCCTTCCAACAGGGTTGAAACCTTACAAATTGCTGCTAGTTTTGATGAAGCATATTACTTTTCCAAGTGTGTTGAACGCAAGCTGTACAAATTGCCGGAGTATCAACCGATCGACACTCGTAAGTCATTACCATCTACTACTTCTTGTGAACAACCGTTACTTGTTAAGTTGCCCAAGATTTCTCTAAAATCTTTCAATGGTGACATTTCTTTGTGGCCTACGTTCTACAACATGTTTGTGTCACTCATTCATACCAATAACAGCCTATCCAACAGCGATAAACTTCATTATTTAGTCGATTCACTATCAGGTGAACCACTCTCTCTTATTGAAACTCAAACGCTCACGCCTGATCATTATCCTGTTGTTTGGAATATGCTATTGAACGCTATAATTCTAAGCGCATTCTAGCCGCTCATTATTTGGATACCATGCTGAACTTTCGTACAATTTCTGATGCACAATATAATAATGTATCAAATCATTTGGGCACATTTAATACTAATTTCAACGCTCTGTTAGCACTTAAAATACCTAAACTTGAAGATTTCATTTTACTTCACATTGCGGCGAGAGGACTTGATCCGTCTACTCGGAAGTCCTTTGAATTGAAATATTCTGATAAGGAAATACCCTCTTTTAGTGACCTCATCGGATATGTCGAGCAACTGTGCAAGATCCAGGAGTTGACCAAAGGGATCTCCGGATCAGGGAAGTCCTCCATGAAATCTAATTATTCTTCAAGTAAAGCTTCCAGTTCATCAAGTAAGCCCCAATCATCTTTACTGAATTCTGTTGTGTCTTCTAAATGTGTGGTATGCGCTAAGGAATGCCCTAAAATTCGTGAGTGTCCCAAATTCAAGGGACTCACTCCTGTTGATCGCTATGAATTGATGAAACGTTTAAATCGTTGTCGAAATTGCTTAGGTAATCACTTTACTTCCGTTTGCAAATCTTCTAGTAGGTGCTCTAAATGCACTTTGAAGCATCATTCAGATTTACATTTTTGTAATGAGTCTAAAGCACTTCAAGCCAATTCTGCAACCTCTAGTACGCATGTCGTCAGTAACAGCGTTATTTCATGTAATAATAGTTCTTCGGATGCACTGACTTGTTATGTGCCTCAAATTGCTGATTCTACTATCATGCTGGGTACGGCTATGGTTTCTATGCTTGATGCTCATGGCCAGCCAAAACCTGTTCGCATCCTTATTGATCTCGGATCTCAGGTTTGTCTAATGACGAAAAAATGTTCTGAAACTCTGGGGCTCAAGGTTCAAAAATCCTCTCGGAACATGACTGCTGTAGGTGGTTCTCCTATACGCCACAGTAATGGTCTGGTATCCTGTGTAATAACTCCTAGCAATAGCAGTATTCCTAAGCTAGAAACACAAGCATTTGTTATTAATAAAATCACTGGTGATCAACCTCAAACACCACTCGATCATACTATACGTAAACGTTTCCATAATCTTCTTCTGGCTGACCCCAACTTTGATCAGCCTGGGGAAATTGATTTTCTCATGGGTGCAGAGCTTTATCCACTCATTTTAAATTATACCCATAATCTCATTGTCGGCGAACCATCTGCAATTTCGACCATATTCGGATGGGTTCTCGTTGGCACGGCGCCTGTGACGTCATCTGCATCTTTATCGCTTCTCGCTTCATCGTCTTTTTCTGTAAATCATTGCTGTGTTGCCCTCGACTCTTCACTTAAAAATTTTGGGAGATAGAAGAAACTTCTATTCATCACCCTTCTAATCCTGAGGACGATGCTTGTGAAGCTCTCTTTCAGGAATCTCATTATCGTCAATCTTCTGGACGCTTCGTTGTACGTTTACCATTTAAAAACTCATTTTCAACACTTCCAAATAACAGAGAAGTCGCACTTAAGCGTTTTTTATCTTTGGAATCTCGCTTGTCGCGTCAGCCGACTGCCCGAAATGAGTATATAAATTTTATGGAGGAGTACAAGGCCCTTGGACATATGTCTATTGCTCATGATACATTTTCTTACATAATACCTCATCATATTGTATGTAAACATGACAGCGTTACCACTAAGTTAAGGGTTGTATTCGACGCTTCTGCCTCCTGCGGACCAGACAACGTTTCTCTCAACTCATCGCTCCTCAACGGTCCAAAGCTACAGAAGGACATCTGGCAGATCATTGTTCATTCCGCCTTTTTCCTATCGTCTTGTGCGCCGATCTGCGTATGATGTATCGACAAATTTTAGTTGATCCTCGTGATCGAGTTTTCCAACGAATATTTTACCGTTCTTCTTGTACATCAGATGTTGAAGAATATGTTCTGAATACAGTTACTTATGGAGTGGGCCCTTCCGCCTTTCTAGCTCAACGCTGTCTCATTCAACTTGTCCATGATGATGGAGCAGCATTTCCTCTTGCCTCCAAAGCTATTTTGGAGCAAACCTTCGTTGATGACATCACTACTGGAGCTTACGATCTCGATTCAGCTCTTCGTCTGCAAAAAGAGTTGAACTCATTGTTGGCTTTAGGGGGTTTTACTCTACACGAGTGGTCTAGTAATCACCCTGCTCTCCTAGAATCTGTTCCTATCGATCATGTTACTCTACCACTTAATTTCTCTAATGATGATAATCGAACTTTGAAGATACTTGGCATCAAATATGATCCAAGATATGACACGTTCTCTTACCATATAGCTCCCAATCATATTAGAATAACTAAGAGAGGTGTACTTTCCGAGATAGCAAAAATTTACGATCCACTAGGGTGGTTAACCCCAGTGATTTTTTTCGCTAAATATATTATGCAGCTTATATGGATGAAAGGATTACAGTGGGATGACTTACTTCCTCCCGATCTTACCTGCGAGTGGAATAACTTCACCTGTGGTCTTCCTGCGCTCAGTGCTATCCGCATTCCTCGCTATATTCCTGCTGAAACCTCTGAAAGAGTCTACATCCTCGGTTATTGTGATGCGAGTGAGAAAGGCTATGCTTGCGTGGTCTACGCTGTTATTAAAAATAAGGAAGATCATAGCCTTCACCTCATTCAGGCTAAGAGTAAGATCGCCCCCCTAAAGACCTTAAGTTTGCCACGGTTAGAACTTTCAGGAGCTTTATTATTATCTAAATTGATTGGTGATCTGAAACCTTATATAGAATCACTTCGTGCAGAATCCATAAATTTATTTACTGATTCTACCATAACTTTATCGTGGATCAGAACGCCTCCCTATAAATTAAAAACGTATGTTGCAAATAGGGTGGTTGAAATCTTGAATACCACCACTCCTAGTCAATGGCATCACGTGAAATCCGAATTTAATCCCGCAGATCCTGCTTCCCGCGGTCTGTTGGGTCCTGACCTTGTTCAATGTAATTTATGGTGGAACGGACCTCCTGATTTCCTCGTCAAGGAGCACATCCATTTTTTGTCGTCTCCTGAGATTCATGAATCAGTGGAATACCTTCATGAATTCAAGCCTCACACTTCTCACCTCACATCCTTGTTAACTGTGCCATATCTTATTTCTATTTTAGAGAAGTACTCTAATTACAATAAAGCTATGCGAGTATTTTCTTATGTTTTGCGCTTTATTCACAACCGCTTATGTAAAAGAGCACATCGTCATGTTGGCAGTTTAGTTCCTTCGGAGTTGAAACAAGGGTTTCTACTCATGATCCGAGTTACCCAGTATCATCACTTTTCTACTGACATAAAACTTTTGAAAAAGGGCGAACCTGTTTCAACCAAGTTACGTGCTCTCACTCCTTTCTTGGATGAAAATGGATTGATTCGAGTCAGAGGCAGGATTGAAAATTCCAATGCTTCGTATGATTCTAAGCATCCTTATCTAATCCCTCATGGATCTCATTTAGCCAAACTCATCTGTGATCATTTCCATAGACTCACTCTTCATGGTGGACATCGTTTGATATCGTCTCTTCTTCAACGCCGCTTCTGGATCCCCGCGCTGCGCCGCCTCATACGCTGCAGGATATTCCGATGTTCGACGTGCTACCTTCCCAAGGCACCTGGGGTGACTCCATTGATGGGAGATTTACCTGCTTCTCGCTTCTCAGCCGTTCGAGCTTTTCGCAGCGTAGCATTGGATTATGCTGGATTCTTCATCATCCGAGAGAGTTTACGCCGCAATGCACCCCGCTCCAAAGGGTACATGGTAGTCATAGTTTGCCTCTCTACCAAGGCTGTGCATTTGGATTTCGCTCCTGACCTATCAACTCCTGCCTTTTTGCGCGCTCTTGACCGCTTCGTGGCTAGGCGAGGACTTTGCAATGAGATTTTCAGTGACAACGGTACAAATCTAGTTGGAGCCTCGCGTCACTTGAAGGAAGTTTTCGAACTTCTCGCCTCTTCTCAAGACGTAGTGAACGATCATCTTGCTTCTCAGGCCATCGTTTGGAATTTTTCGCCTCCGGCGGGTCCCCACTTCAATGGGATTTCTGAGGCAGCGGTCAAAACGGCAAAACATCACATTTCTAAAGTTGTAGGTAAACAGATCATGACCTTCGAAGAAATGACCACAGTTTTATGTCGCATCGAGGCCATTCTCAATAGCAGACCCCTCGGTACCTTCTCAGCTGACGCCCACGAAGATTCAGATTTTTTGACTCCGGGGCATTTTCTTGTAGGAGCTCCGCTTCTGGCACCACCAGAGGAAAATATTCATGATGTGGCTGTCAGTCGTTTGAATCGTCACCAGCTGATTCGCCACTCCGTCCAAAATTTCTGGAGACGTTGGAAACTCGAATATTTACCCACTTTGATTCCCCGCGCAAAATGGACTGAACTTCAAGAAAACCTCTCTGTTGGCGACGTAGTGTACCTTCGCAACGTTCAAACTCCGCCGCTGCAATGGCCTATCGGTCGTATTCTCGCCATATATCCGGGAAAGGATGGAATTGTGAGAGTGGCCAAGATACGTACCACTATGGGCGAATATGTGCGTCCGGTTCACAATCTCATACCCCTGCCGCCGGCCTATTGAAGTCATTTCTATTACATTAACTTCATTTATTTTATTTTATTTATTTTTTCTTTCTCAAGTATTGAAAGGTTAATAATATATTAATTTTTTGTTTATATCGCATTTTTTGAAGATTCTTAGTCAGTTTCTTGATGAGCGTTGAAAGATTATCAACATGTTTAATTATAGTATTGAATTACATTCTTATTGGAAGATCACCTTTTATCTTTACATTTAGTTGTTAAATTTCCTTTGAAATTTCACGGGGGCCGGTTTGTTTGCGTTTAAAATAAGGCGCCCGAACTTCATGTTTTTCCGTTGGGAGCGCTGACATCTCTACCAGCCTTCCCTTAAAATCAGTCTGTTCTTGTCTCCTGCCATCAGCGCAACCACCTCTTTAAAACATTTTGCTTGAAAGTATTTTTCACCTATCTTTGGTTTAATGCTCTTTCGTGCATTATTCACAGTCAATTTCAAACATACTCGTAGTAGTGTTATTCCCTCAAAAATACTCTTAAAGCCTACCCTCTGCTGCCTCCTTGGTCCGATTCCTGTCTCCGAAGTTTCGTCGCCTTCATCTTCAGTACCACCAAACCTAGGGGCCCCTAAGGTAAAGCTGCGCAGCACCAAAGGTATGTCTCAGGAATTTTAAAATTCGAAATTCCCGTCTTCATTATTAGAATTGAAATTTTCCACTCTTTCCTTTTTTTCATCTCTGAACCGTCCTATTGTTCTGTCCGCTAATAAAATTGCTACAGCCGGTATTTATTATCCTGGTTACCTGGATAACCAGGTGATCGTGTTATAAACATTTTAGATTTCCTAATTTCATTCATTCTTACGTGTACTTTCGGATCGTTGATTTCTGTGTAATAAAGCCTTCCTAAAGGTAAAGTCTTTCTTTCACATCAATTTATTACACAGAAGTAATGGAACGTCTCCTACGACCTGAAACACTGAATCTCGACCCCGCGTCAACATCAGCTGCTACAACTTGGGATCATTGGCATCACCGATTCCAAAATTTCACGAGAAGCGCCAAGGCCGAGGAAGATGAAAAACTCATACTTCTTATCAACTACGTAAGTTCTGATATTTACAAGCACATTAGAGGCTGTATGACCTACAATGACGCGATCGCTGTGCTGAAATCTGTTTTCGTAAAACCAATCAGCGAAGTTTACGCAAGGCATCAACTGTTCATTCGAAAACAACAACCAGGCGAATCCGTGGACAAATATCTCGAAGAGCTCAGGCTTTTGAGTCGAGACTGTCAGTTCAAGGCAGTCACGGCAGAAACAAATCGAGATGATTGTATTCGCGATTCGTTTATCAGAGGATTATTGAGTCCTGCGATCCGACAACGATTATTAGAAAATACCCCTACCATTTCTCTTACTGACGCTCATACTCAAGCTAGGGCCCTAGAACTAGCCCAACAGCATGCTCAATCCTACCAAGAGCATCCCCTGATGGTCAATGCTGTTGCTGGGTCTGACGAAGATCCTGCTGACGAAATTGGACCTTCTACGTCAGCCCCGGTCGTTCGCAAATGTTTCTTTTGTGGTGGTTCTCCTTTTCATCCTCGTGATAAATGCCCTGCCAAAGAGGATACATGCCCTAGGTGTAATAAGAAAGGGCACTGGCCCCATGTTTGTAAATCAAAGTCAAGTTCTGAAAAGAAATCACACCCTAAAACAAAATCAGCTCCTATCCTTTCGACAATCGAAACCTGCTCATTCGCTGCGTCCAAGGTGAAAACCACTGTGCGGGTAGCAGGTCGAGCGATACAAGGAATGTTAGACTCTGGTAGCGACATAAGTTTAATTAACGAGTCTACTGCTCTAGCTCTACATTTGAAAATCCAGCCAACTAACCAAGAGGTTGGATTAGCTTCAAATTCGCATCGAGTCTCGATAGTAGGACATTGCATCACTGATTTGTCCATGCTCAACAATCATTACTCAGCCGTTCGACTCTCAGTTCTCCCAGATCTATGCTCTGAAATCATTATTGGTAGAGATGTACTACAACTTCACTCCAGTGTTCAGTTCGATTTTGGAGGGTCAAGAGCACCATTAGAAGTATGTGTGTTTGAAGCTGCGAAAGTCGAACCTGCTAAATTGTTTTCTAGCCTATCAGGAGACATCAAACCGATCGCAATCAAGTCTCGAAGTCATCCGGACGCAGATAGCAAATTCATTGAAGCTGAAGTGATGAAGTTATTAGCTGATGGAGTCATTGAGAAAAGTATTTCCCCATGGCGGGCTCAGGTTCATGTAGTTGAAGGATTCCACAAACGACGAATGGTAATTGACTATTCTAGAACCATCAACAGATATACTGACCTAGATGCTTATCCACTTCCTCGAATTAACACCCTAGTCAACAAAGTCGCTGGATACAACGTTTATAGTTGCATCGATTTAAGAAGCGCTTACCACCAAGTCCCAATCCCAATCGAGGATCGCAAATATACTGCATTCGAAGCTTGCGGGGATCTTTACCAATTTACGCGAATTCCGTTTGGAGTAACGAATGGAGTTGCAGCTTTTCAACGATGTATAGACGAAGTAATTCGAAAAGAGCAATTAACTGACACATTCGCTTATCTGGACGATGTGACAATATGCGGAAAAACCCAACTCGAACATGACATCAACTTGGACAAATTTGTCGCTGCTGCTCGCAAATATGGCCTCACGATCAACAACGAAAAGAGTCATTTTTCCCTCAGGTCTATATCCCTGTTAGGGTATACAATCAGCGAGCACATGCTACGTCCAGATCCTGCCAGATTGACACCCCTACGGGATTTACCAGTCCCTCTCGATGGGCCCAATCTCAAACGAGCTATGGGAATGTTTTCTCACTACTCGAGATTCATTCAAAATTTCTCGGAAAGAATTAGGCCACTGACTACTTCAAGTCTTCCATTATCAAAAGAAACTCAACAAGCGTTCCACGATTTGAAGAAGGCTATTGAAGAAGCCAGCATAGCTTGGGTGGACAACGAAGCCCCATTCTGCGTGGAAACCGATGCTTCCGACTCGACTATTGCTGCTACTCTCTCGCAATCCGGTCGACCCGTAGCTTTTTTCTCGCGTACCCTGTCGAATTCCGAACTTCGTCATTCATCGGTTGAGAAAGAAGCCTACGCGATCGTGGAATCTGTACGATATTGGCGGCATTTCTTGTTGGGTCGTCACTTCACATTGATTACAGACCAACGGTCGGTTGCTTTCATGTTTTCAACTAAACATAAAAGTAAGTGTAAAAACGAGAAGATTATGCGCTGGCGATTGGAGCTCTCCTGCTATACATACGACATCACTTACCGTCCCGGAACCGACAATTCTGCTGCAGACGCTCTCTCACGAGTCTGTTTCGTAAATTCAAAGGAGAAACTCCAAGCCCTACACCAATCCCTTTGTCATCCAGGAGTCACTCGTTTTTATCACTGGTTGAAAAGTAAAAATTTACCATTTTCTGTCGAAGAGGTGAAACAAATGATATCGTCATGTAAAGTTTGTGCCGAACTGAAACCACGATTTTTTCGTCAGCAGGGTACTTTGATAAAATCCACCAAACCCTTCGAGAGGCTGAATGTTGATTTTAAAGGCCCTCTGCCATCGAAGTCAACGGGAAAACGATATCTTCTGACAATTGTGGACGAATATTCACGCTTCCCTTTTGCATATTCCTGCTCGGATATGAGTGCAAATACTGTCATCAACTGTCTTCAGAATTTGTTTAGCATTTTTGGGGCCCCATCATATATCCATTCAGATAGGGGTACATCCTTCATGTCTGAACAGTTGAGAGAGTTCCTCACTTCCTACAGCGTCGCTACCAGCCGTACGACTGCGTACAATCCTCGGGGTAATGGACAGGTGGAGAAGTACAACGGCATTATATGGAAGACGATTGAGCTAGCACTGAAGAGTAAAGGACTACCCATCACTCATTGGAATGACGTCCTCACCGAAGCGCTACATTCCATCCGCTCATTGCTATGTACCTCCACGAACAATACCCCTCACGAACGCATGTTTTCCCACCAACGCCGTTCTGCCAATGGGGATTCAATACCTACGTGGCTGTTGAAACCTGGACCTGTATGGTTGAAACGGTTCAATAGATCCTCAAAGTTTGAACCTCAAGTGGAGGAAGTGGAACTTCTGGAAGGAAACCATGAATATGCCCACGTCAGGTACCCCGATGGCAGAGAAACCACTGTCTCTACTCGTCACCTCGCCCCGACTGGTCAAGATCCAATTGTGCAGCCAGATAGCTCGCCATGTCCAGGCCTATCTACTGCCGAACAAGAGATTCAACCGACGGAGGGGAGTGAGCCACATGAAACACCAATTCAAGAACAGAACAGCCCTAATCAGATAGTTCGTTGTCCAGACGAAGAATCTCCAACACAGTTGAGGAGAAGTACCCGGGATCGAAGACCTCCTAGTTATTTGAAAGATTATGTGTAAATCCTGAGTGCGGGAGATTGAGCCGGTATTTATTATCCTGGTTACCTGGATAACCAGGTGATCGTGTTATAAACATTTTAGATTTCCTAATTTCATTCATTCTTACGTGTACTTTCGGATCGTTGATTTCTGTGTAATAAAGCCTTCCTAAAGGTAAAGTCTTTCTTTCACATCACTTAGGTTTATATATAGACTTGAAAGCGTCAAAAACCTCATTCCAGTCTGCAACATACACTGATTTTGGAAGCAGAAACATTTTTACCTTCTTTAGTGCTTCAGGTCCTACGTATGCCAGCAACAGATCTCGTCGAGCTTCTTTCACATTTTCATCACCCAATCTTTCTACCCGGAACCGTAAGAGGAACTGTGCTTCATACTCTTCCCAAGGCTCAGTTTCTTGAAACTGCTCGATTGAGAATTTCTCCATCTTTCTTGTCAAGTCCTCCGTCAAGACTCCCTGCTGATCCTCCCAGGCCTCACTCTTTCGCGTTTGGTTCCTTTTCATCCTCTCGCCAATGAAATAATAAGAAAACACGTCATTCCGTTCTAATTTAAATCATAGAATGAATTTCATTAGTATAGTTTCCTTAGCAAAGATGGAAAAACAATATCAACATTTTTTGAGTTAGGGCGTTTTCAAAATTTCGAAATTCATTTTTGAACCCTTAGAAGTGACCTACATCAACCAAAATCTTCGGGGCACAACTAGACCCCAAACGGAGCCTACATACCGAATTTCATCAAAATTTTTATTCGATTTTTGGATTCTACGTACCTTGAAACTTAAACCAGGAAATTTTGAGGGGGTGTTATCATTTTTTTTCTTGGTCGATTCCAAAGGTTCATTATTGAAAATAATAAACCAATAAGCAATTCACACTCGTGCTTCTGATTCATCGTAATTCCAACCTTTCAGTTTTCATGGCAGCAAACGGTTGGTCCTGGAGAGCTTTGGGTTTTAAAAATTTCAATTTTAATTTCAGGATTCTAAAAGTTTAATATTATTTTAAATTGATGAAAAAAACCTTCATATTTTAAGATTTTGAGCTACTTTAAAATTTCAGCCCTTACTATTCAACCCTCGAAAACCAAAAAAATTTTAGGGACGTTAACTTCATTCTTTTCATGTTTGGTTTATTATTGAAAACAATAAACTAAAATTAATTTCTGTTTTATGTCATACACTAGTTGGTTTGTCAAGGGCACCCATGGAGGTATTGTTCTATGGTGTCCATGATAGCTGTTGTATGTGGCGTTTTAATTCACTAATATACACTCTGGTGATCTCTCAGAATGGTTGAGAAGGCTAGGTTGCCAATGCTTGGTTGAAACTAAACACTTAAAACTCGATGATTTTATAATTTTTTAGGTCGTCATGAATGGAATATTTGAGAAAGTGTGATGAAAAGGAATTGCAATTTGCAGGACGAGTAAAATTGAGTGACAAGAATTATCTAAACCAAAAAATCTGTTGAGGGTAGGAAATAGATAGAACGAAAGAGGAAAATTGAAGGCTCGTTTGTAGAACATTCAAAGAAATGAAGTAAAAGAAAGAAGAAAGTCGTGCCTCGAAGTTGAGTAGTCCATCCCTTGGGAAAGAATGAGCCAGGAATGAGAAGTCGGAATAAAATGAAAATTAAATTTCTACGGGTCCCCTAGAGCTCAGAAGGTGCCAAGGAAACTCGTGGAGAGGGTAATCCTCGTACAGAGAGGGCGATCCTGGAAGGATGGTAAGGTGGTGGGATGGTAAGGTAGGACGTGGAAGTTATGAAGCACAATGTAGGGTAGATGTAACCCCTCCCTCCCGCCCTACTGCCACAATACCCTCTTAGAAAGGACTTCCCCTTCCAAAAAAAGAGAAAGAGCTCAGGAAACATCCGAGGATTCACATAATTCAGAAACATTGTTTTTGTATGTATACAAGAGGGGTTTTCGTTTTCTGGGTTTTATATCCCCTTTTTTTCAAGGAGGCTTGTCATGCCTCAACGTCTTCTCCCCACGACGTGCTCTCGAAATATGTGTCACCGGAGGAATATTCGCTTCATACCTTGACCAGCATATATAGGCCTTCCACATTCCTGGGAGAGACGGGGTCGAAGTAAACCGACTTCAAAAGACCCAGCTCAGCCCTCCTCAATGGAGGAGGTATTAACTACATGTCTTCCTCTCCACAGAAGAAGTAGTGAGTACTCCTACTCCAAACTACTTCTTCTTACAAGCTTCCTTCACTGAAGAAAGAAGTATACCTCCCTCATCGTACACAGTACTTGTCGTGCCTTTCTTCTTGAGATAGTCACGGCGAGGGAAGGAAATATTCGGCAGATCCTGTTTAGTTATTTGTCAATTTATTGGAAATGAGGTCTTCAGAAATAAAACTCATCTTTTCCCGAGCTTTCGGTGAATCTATCGCCTTCCTCAGGGCTCAAAGGATGTGTTACCGTGTGAACATCACATCAGCGTCAATGAACAAACCAGTATTTAGAGATGCCACCAAGTAAGTAATAGTAAAGTGAACAACCATTTCAGGTTGGATTAGTAACACAATAGCTTAAATAATACGTGAGTAATACTTGTGGATTCCAAAAAAATGAAGATTTTACTTTGGCACAGGTCCTACTTCTACAGTTGGAAATCTGGATGCCACGGCTAATTTTCTCACCTCATTCAGGTCAACAAGTTTAACTCTACCTGCTTTCCAAATATCTGCTCCCATTGACTTTCAGATGGATTTAGAGGTATGGCAGGTGGAATAGTTATACGACGGTTTATTATTTGTTGATAATAGATCACCCACATGCAAAGAATAAGGTTTTCCTGCTGGTCAATACACTCGTTTAATCATATTATAATGAAATGAATAAGAGTTTGGTCGTTTAGGCCAGTTACAAATTATCCTCAAAGGAAGCGAATGGTTGGTCCTACGTGCTCTGAATAGATTTAAGTCCCTTCAAGAAAATACCGCCTAAGACAAAATTTTTAAAAGTTGATTTTAGATTTCGAGGAAGGTGGAAAATTGCTTTTTTCCTGGATTCCAAAGATTTATTATTGAAAATAATGAACTAAAATTACTTCGATACGGTGTTTGACGTTGACCAGAATTGATGATATCCCATTTATGGGCTCCAATCAATTCCATTAGATGGAAAATGGAAAATAAGAGCTGAAATCTGCCCTGCATCCAAACCCCCACTTAACCCTCAAGCAGTCGCGTGTGCGGCTATTTGGCCGCATTTTTGAAAAAAATAGGCTGGTTTTTCTATATTCATACTATACCGCGCAACAGCCGATGTGTACCTTCAAGTTGCTGTTCAAGAAGCTAGACTGCGTTAGGCTAGGACTTCAAGAAGCGCGTAGGGTACCTCAGTTCAGTACCTAAGTTGAAGTCGTCCATCAACCGGCCACGTTCCTAATATTTTCTTTTGTGAAAAGTGTTGTGGTATGTGCACCATTTTCTAGTAAAGAACAAGTCATTTTTGTTTATAATGCATCTGAAATACGAGAGAAAATCAAGAGGCAAATATTGGCAGGAAATATTGGCTGTTTCGTACAATATGTAGGGTAAATGCTCCTGTTTCCGACAGTGAACTAGTATTCGACAGTCACGAACTTAATTTGGAAAAATAAGCGTTTGGAGCCATTTACCCATTCAAACCTGGCGTCTTCAACAGCTTTGAACATTTCTAAGCCGAATCCCATCAATTTGAAGGAGTTACTTGGGAGGTTCACTGTGCGAAAACGTGTTAAAGTTAGTGTGTTCCAGACTTCCACCTGTGCAATTGTTTCTCGTAAGGAGGTAAGTGAACATTTTGCTGCCTCTCTCCTGTATTCTTGAAAATATCATTGTTTTCTAATGTTATTCTAGTTAGTTATGCTTGAAGGAATGTGTTCCTTTCTTTGCATGCTTTCAAATGGGTTTTATAGAGCGAAATATGGGGTGTCGGAAACTGGGTACTCGAAAATCGTTGTTTACCAGTTGTCGACGCAAGTGTCGAAAACTGGGGTTCAGAGTAATTTTTAGTTCTGATTGCAGCGTGAACCGTTGATGAACGGTGATTCCAATGGTGTTTGAGATTATACTTTATAATAAGTGGATCCAGTGTTCGACAGGGGGTGTCGGAAACTGGTTTAACCGATGTCGAAAACTGAGATATGAATTATCCAGTAATCGACACCTTGATGATCCAGTGACCGACAGGCTTCATGAATTTACTTTAGAATGACAGTTTTGTTTGTTCCAGTGATCTTATTAAGAATGACAGTCAAGCGAAGGAGCGAGGCTTTAGGAAACAGCAAGGCGAAAAAGAAGAAACCCCTTGCAAAAGATGCAAGACGAAATTACTCTGAAGAAGCCATGTTAGCCGCAATTGAAGACTGTAAGGCAGGAATCCCCATCGCCACCTCTGTGCGAATACATCAGGTTCCTCGTATAACTGTTAATGATAGGGTAAAGGGTAAATCTCCATATTTATGTAAAATGGGTCCTGACCCAGTGCTATCAAAAAAATAAGAAGAAGGACTGTTTGAATGGATAATGAAAATGTTTAGGACAGGATTCCCTGTCACTGTTGCCCAGAGAAAAAGTGGATAAGTATACCTTATTATGGAATGATTTCTGACAAAATTGGCAAAATGTCATCATCTAGAGGTTTCAAAGTAGGGTTTAAAAATAAAAATATGTAATCTTAAAGCTTCGTTGGGTTCTGTTAAAGATAAAATTAGCGTTCAAGATAAAAGTGGGGTTTATAAGCTGAAATGTTCTTGTGGGCTTGAGTATTGTGGTCAAACTGGTAGGAAATTTAGGGAAAGAATAAAAGAGCATGAGAAGGATTTCAGGGATAACAAAGGTGAGTCTGCTTTTGCGAATCACCTAAGAGAATCCAATCATAACTATAGATAGAGATATGTTGGATGTGCTTGAAAAGTTCGAGATTTTTAAGAGTGATAGGTCTGGTAAATGTCTGAATGAAGTGGTTTCTCAACATGTTTCACCGTTGATGGTTTCCTTCCTACGATAGCTTGGTCTCCCCTTCACAATGTTACCCTCGCCAATGTTTGAGCTCCCTTTTACTTTGTCTGCCTTGATTGGCATTTGATGATCCTCCCAGGTCCCTTCACTTCTCTGAGCCAATAGGATTCTCCTTTCACTTATCTGATTGGGTGTGACTTTCACTTTCTCGATCAATGGGATTCAAGCTCCCTTTCACTTGTGACTATATAAGCTATGCTCTCTGTGATGTACCTTCAGTTATTGTTTGTTACTGATGATGACCTAACCGTTGAAATCGATTTAACTTGTAACTCATTATTTCTGTGGAAATAGACAACGTTCTACTCAACTCCGTTTTGATTAAAATGGTTTTCACAATCTCATCGCGAGTGATTTTATTCACACAAATTTCTAGTCTGATTCTAAGACTAGTGCGTAATACTTGAAAGACTGTTAGCTGATATATTATGTATGGGTTTTAAAAAAATGTATGAAAATGAGGCTGTGTTTTTATGTTAGTAGTTTTAAGTTCAATATTTCCATTCTGAAAAATGATCTCTAATAGTGTAATTTCAATTTTTATACATAACTGTTGAGTTTCTTAAATGATTAAATATGTTTTTAAAGTTGTTGTCTTGGACTATTATTTTTATGTACCTGATAGGTACTACCTATTTTTATATGTAACTGTTGAGTTTCTTAAATGATTAAATATGTTTTTAAAGTTGTTGTCTTGGACTATTATTTTTATGTACCTGATAGGTACTACCTATTTGCATGTACCTGATAGGTACTACCTCATAAACCATGGAAAAATGGTGGGTGTCGAATACAGGATCTAACCCCTGTCGGAAACTGGGCATCGCATGTCGACAACTGGTACAAAAAATCTCATTCAGTTTTGAAGGTTTTAAAGCTTAAATTCTTGTTTATTAATGAAAATTGAATTGGTTTCCGATTCCTGAGATGTTGGCCCATTAGAAAAGTGGTGAAATAATCAAATTGGTTGGATACTAAGGGTGCTGTGGTTAAAAAGCTAGGAAAAAATCGTTAGGACGTCGAACACTGGTACACTTACCCTACCGTAGGTATGAAAGAAGAACTTTCTAAATTTTGATGTTATTCTAGTTGACTTTATGGAATTTGTTGAGTAATAAATTTATCGTTTAATTGAAAATTGGCTTCTTATGTGCACCCTGCGTATCATTTAAATAAAGAATATATGCGTATACGCGTTACACAACTGAAATTCGACTAAGTTACGAAGTGCGGCCAGTTTGCCGCCACGCGCTCAGTTATGTGTTTTTAAAACACGCGACTGCTCGAGGGTTAAGAAACGTAACTTCTAATAAATCAAGGGCAAGACCATGCTTCCCTTCGTCTCTAGACCTGAGCATAAATATACTCTTTCGATGTACAAAGTTCCGAAACCCTGTCTTGTCAACTTTCTACCTTACAACCTATTTCAGTCGATAATTTAAGGGTTTTGGGCAAGTGTTATGAACCTTTACACTCACATAAATTGTTTTAGCGGTTTTGGGCCGGTCAATAAACTCCATCACAAGTCACCACCTTTGGTAAACTCAGAGTAAATTCTAAAAAGATATCACGTTAGTATTTAAATTTGCCATTTTACTAAATTAAATTTCGAAAAGCCAGACAGAAATAGTGTCTTAACCCGCTGACTCAAAGGATTGAAAAGGAGTCACACCAATAAACAATAATTGTTTATTATTCTTGAGAATTATTCTCAAGACTGCAGGAAAGTGGAATCATTCCAAATATGATCGAAGAACTCACAAGTCAGGGAGATCTCCATCAAATTCTCCTGGCAACTCGCTTATTTCTGAATAAAATTTGGTAAAGATCTATGTATGTATCGTACTAAGAAGTTTAACAAATGTATGCGTACTTCTAAATTGAACTACTTAACGTAAGTTAAGTATAATACAGTAAGTTCGGATTATTTGGAGATTGCAATAATGATTATTTTGCTTCGTATTATTTTCATGTAGAATGTCCAAATATACTCAAGATTGGGAGTTTGAGGTCGATGATGGTCAATGTGCAATCTCGCCTCCTGACCATTCCCGATGATGACCACGGTGAAGAACAAACCACCAGTCCTGCAGGACTCGGTAAGGTAGGTCAGTCAATATACGGCCTTATGTTATATATAGATCCCACTCAGTCCGTTATTGCGGAGAAGACCGTAATAAAGTTGCCTGTACAATACAAACTTTCGTCTAGGCATCACAGCGGTCCCATCGTATCTGCTTCCAATCGATATCAATCCCGAAGTTGGTGAAGGGCAGATCCTACGGCCGTCCCACATACATTTTCCACTCTCTTACCTCCATTTTTTATAGAAATTCGTTATTGGATTAGTTTTTCTCATCATCTTCCAAACTTGAAAATTGAGTATTTTTATTGCACCCAATTGAATCGAAACTGACCGGTTGTTCCTTATGGAATACAAATCTTACTCCACGTAGGCCACTTCAACATTATAAGTGCAATATGGTCAGTTCTATAAATCGTTCAGTGGGACCAAGAAAATGCACATTGGTTTCATAGTGTCCCAGTACGAGCCAAAATACATACAAGAAAAAGTTGAAAATCGTCAACATAAACACTAACAACTTTTCACGATCGTGTCTCATTGGCGATGGCAAAGCCGTTTTCTTTGCAGATGAGTGATCTATATAGAAAAATCTTAAACCTTTGTGTAATAATTTGCAGTGTTTTTGCTTCCGAGTCTACCAAGGTAGCGGAAGCTTTGTTTTCACTTTTCAAGGACGAAAAAAAAAGTTCTCCAAAATCAAAATTTTCACTCGCGTTTTGCGTTTTAGACCTTTCTGAACAATTTTGGTTCCGTGTCTGTCTGTCTGTCTGTCTGTCTGTCATGAATTCCTTGTAACGCGCATAACTATACGAAGTTATTGTCCGATTTCTATGAAATTTTCAGGGATTGTGCGGGTTGGTGTGTAGACGGTCCCCTATGAAAATCATAATCCCCGGACTGATAGAAGCGACTACGCATGCGTAAATGTGAATTCCTTGTGACGGCCATAACTTCTACATTTTCCATCCGATTTCAATGAAATTTTCAGGGATGTTACAGATTAGTATTTAAATGGTCCCCTATGAAAATCATCACTCCCGGACTGATAGTAGCTGCTGCGCATGCGTAAACGTGAATTTTCTTGTAACGGCCATGACTTCCACATTTTCTACCCGATTTCAATGAAATTTTCAAGGATTATGCTAATTGGGTTGTAGATGGTCCCCTATGAAAATCACCACCTTCGGACTGATAGTAGCCATTGCGCATGCGCAAACGTTAATATCCTTGTGACGGCCATAACTTTTACATTTTCCATCCGATTTCAATGAAATTTTCAAGGATGTTACAGATTATCTTGTTTTGATGTTCTGATGTTTTGAGATTAACTACTACCTATGCATCGGATCATCTATATAATCGGGTTATGGATACGAGGAAGCTATGTGCCACACCCACTTGGCAGACTTTTTTTTTCTCATTCACTCTTCCTTTAGCCTGGGTGGCTATATTTCCAATTTCTCATTTCAATTTTTGCTTCCGAGTCTACCAAGGAAGTGGAAGCTTCGTTTTAACTTTTCAAGGACAAAAAAAAAGTTCTCCAAAATCGAAATTTTCACTCGCGTTTTGCGTTTTAGACCTTTCTGAACAATTTTGGTTCCGTGTCTGTGGGTCTGTCTGTCTGTCCGTCTGTCATGAAATCCTTGTAACGCGCATAACTATACGAAGTTATTGTCCGATTTCTTTGAAATTTTCAGGGATTGTGTGGGTTGGTGTTTAGACGGTCCCCTATGAAAATCATTACCTTCGGACTGATAGTGACCACTGCACATGCGCAAACGTGAATTTCCTTGTAATGGCCATAATTTCCACATTTTCTACCCGATTTCGATGACATTTTCAGGAGTTATGCGGATTAGGTTGTAGATGGTCCCCAATGAAAATCAAGGCCTTAAAATTTACAGAAGCCTCTGTGCATGCGCATACGTAAAATCCTTGTAACAGCCATAACATTTACATTTTTCATCCAAATTTGATGAAATTTTTTAGGATTGTCCAGATTAGCATGTAGATGGTCTCCTATGAGGGTAGTGAAAGGTACTTAGAGATTAACTACTATGCATCGGGTCATATATATTAACGGGTTATGGATACGAGGAAGCTATGTGCCACACTCACTTGGCAGACGTTTTTTAATTTTATCGTGGGTTAATCCCCATTATGTTCAGTTGCTTCACATTTTCAGACCCGATCCAGGGTCACTCCTATTTGAAATTCTGATTATGGTCCCAGGGCCATTCGTTGTAACTCCTGCTTGCTGATACCATGGGTATGAGTAGAGCCACAAGCACTTCCACTTCTAGAATAAAAGTGGAAAAAGGGGAGCATGTTCATGGCGTTAAAACATGAGAACGATACTATAAATCCAAGTAGGTTTGCTTTGGCTGCACTTTACAACATGTACCCCCTCTACCCTACCGCGTTCCATCCCCTCTTCAACGGGTCGGGAAACTGTGAAAAGTTATGAATAGCCGAGATGAGGACGTTGAGAGGGCTGTCAGTGTTAGGTGAGAGGTAGTCAGTGTGTTAGTGTTCGGGAGAGTTGGAGATTTGAGGTAGAACTGTGCGGATGCCAGGTGAATAGTTGGCGAACTAGGTCGGGTAAAGTATTGCCGACTATGATAGCTTAAGTGGCCATTCCGTAAGGGCCATAAACATCACGGCTGGAGGCCTAACACGTTTCAGACCCCATATCCACTAAGCTTACATATCTCCCGTCATATTTCAACTAATGCGAAATATTTCTTTTGCGGTCTCCCGTCTTGTACTTTATGCTTTTTGTTCAGGTTTTTTTTATGTATGTATTTCACCGCTCGCTTCGCTGTTTCACGAGATAAAACGCTGTGATGTTTCACAAGTGATACTTTTGACGAACAATGTGAAAATTTTATCATTACTCAAAATGATGCTGAACCCCGGTATCACCTTACATTTGCGATTTGTGTTCATCATGTTTTATTCGAAAATTAACTAAGTGGGTGCGAGAAACAGCTTTGATGAGTTTGGAGGAATGACGAATTCATCATTCTTCTGCGAAATTCACAACTGCTATTCCTAGACCTGAAATTCTGTTCGAATAAACAAAAAGATCGCATTTTCGGCCGTTATAGGTTGGTACTTGAGCGCGAATCAAGCGGCAACACAACAAGGGATCCCTGAGGACGGTTGGCAGAGTGGTTATGAGTGAGGGGGGGGGGGAGACTTTGTAGGCTTGTAGGCAGATCACACGTGTAATGTATCGCACTATGGTCGACTAAAATTTGAACAGATATTCGGCCTCTTTTGCGATTCACAATCGTGTTTCTGATTTATTGTGAGTCCAACTTTTAACCTTTTGTGGACGTAAGGCTGACAAGGTGAATCAAGCGTTGCTGTCGTATGGCATGTGCAAGCCGCCATTTGCTGCCTAGGACGAAGCTTTTTCTACGATGATTTTTTAATAATCAATGAACTTGAGTATATTTACGTACAAACTCAACAACCATAACAACAACAGTAACAATTTATTCAAAACAAGGGGGTGAGTTCACTGTCAAATTTTGATGTGGACGTCAGTTGAATTTTGAATTTACTAATTTGAAATCTGAAACGTTGTAATTGTTTATGTTTATGTCACCGTCCTCTAATCCCAGGCATCTCACTCTCCTTCTGCATCCGCGAAGTCTCATCGACACTGCTTTGATCACAGCCATTTGTGTTTTGACACGATGATTAGTTAGCCTGGACGTTATGGCTTTTACATCGATATCTTTATTTTCGAACACTTTTACAAATCTTGTTAGTGTTCCAAATTGAGTCCAATTTTTAAAATTTCCCCGACTATAATTTGACTGAAATTTGTAATTTTGGTGAACGGCTTCAAAATTATTACTATTCCACTCTTAAAACACTGCCAATCATTGCCCAATGATTTATCATTTTCTGTATAGATCCCTCCCTACCAACCATAGGTACCTACTACCTACTAGGGCATTTTTGAAAATTTCAACCCCTACCACCAATCAAATGGAAATGAAGGGTGTGCATTTATCCGTCAAACCGTTATTATGAACTATGTCAAATGAATTAAAGCAGCAAAAGAGCATTAAAAGTTATAAAGAGCATTAAAAGAGTTAAGAGCAGAGAGAGGAGTTTAAGATGATTAAAAGTTATAAATAGAAACTGCTAGTTAAAACTGTTTGAAAATGAAAAACGTCTGCCAAGTGGGTGAGGCACATAGCTTCCTCGTATCCATAACCCGATTGTATAGATCAGCGGTTCCCAACTGGTGGTCCGCGGACCCCCGGGGGTCCGCGACGTATGGCTGAGGGGTCCTTAGGATGTATCCTAAGGACCCCTCAGCCGTACCTCGCGGTAGCCATACCTTGGTATATATACCAAATAAATATATATTTGCAGCTTCTGAACGTTGACTTCTGCGTCTGGCTTCATATGACAACTAACGCAAGCACACTCTAGTTTGGCTTTATGTATTTCAGAGATGTCAGTTATTGCTATATTGTTAGTTATTTATTGCTAGTGCTCACAGACTACTGGAGACAAGTTAGTGCTAGTGGAGTTTGCTAGTGCTAGTGCGGTCGCTGACCGAGTTGTGTGATTTTGTGCAACATTTTAGTGATTGAAAAGCTTGTTTTTTCACGGAAAGTTAATTACGCGTACGTTATGCACCGTTGGTTAAAATTTGGATCGTTAAAACGGCCTAAGCATACAGACGATGAACGAGAAAATGCTTTCGATGTTAAAGTTAATAAGTCAGTGACTCTCGAACCGAACTTGCTAGTATCTCTTGAACCCAACTCGTCGGCGTCTCTTGAACCTTGAAAAATCTCTGTATTTTCACGAATAAATCCTAAGTTTTATAGCATCAGTTTGATTTATTTTTTCACATATTTTGGTTCTTTTTAGGTAACTTTAGATAGTGGGGGTTCTCGTCATTGATGAAGGGGTCCTTGGAAAAATTTAGTTGGGAACCGCTGGTATAGATGATCCGATGCATAGTAGTTAATCTCAAAACACCAATCTCTAAGTACCGTTCACTAACCTCATAGGGGACCATCTACACGCTAATCTGGACAATCCTAGAACATTTCATCAAATTCGGATGAAAATTTAAGTGAGTAGATGTATGTGATTGGATAAAAAAAAAGTCTGCCAAGTGAGTGTGGCACATAGCTTCCTCGTATCCATAACCCGATTGTATAGATGATCCGATGCATAGTAATTAATCTCAAAACATCAAAACAAGTTAATTTGTAACATCCCTGAAAATTTCATTGAAATCGGATGGAAAATGTAGAAGTTATGGCCGTTACAAGGAAATTCACGTTTGCGCATGCGCAGTGGCTACTATCAGTCCGAAGGTGGTGATTTTCATAGGGGACCATCTAAATACTAATCTGTAACATCCCTGAAAATTTCATTGAAATCGGATAGAAAATGTAGAAATTATGGACGTTACAAGGAAATTCACGTTTGCGCATGCGCAGTGGCTACTATCAGTTCGAAGGTGATGATTTTCATAGGGGACCGTCTACAACCTAATCCGCATAATCCCTGAAAATTTCATCGAAATCGGGTAGAAAAAGTGGAAGTTATGGCCGTTACAAGGAAATTCACGTTTGCGCATGCGCAGTAGCTACTATCAGGTTGAAGGTGATGATTTTCATAGGGGACCGTCTACACACCAACCCGCACAATTCCTGAAAATTTCATTGAAATCGGACAATAACTTCGTATAGTTATGCGCGTTACAAGGAATTCATGACAGACACACAGACAGACAATTTACAATTTACAATTTACAAGTTTCTTTATTCATCAAATTGAATTACATTGTGGTTAAGCCCCAAGACCAGGAGTCGCGCGGGGCTTTGATGTGGTATGAATCAAGTATCCTTATTTAAGTAGCAAAATACAATAAAATAAAATAGTCCTCGTACAAAAATGATAAAATGTACAGTAAGATAGCGACAAACTGTCGAGTTGTTGCATTTAACTTTTCTCATTAATTAATTAGGTTCTTAACTCAATAATTTCTTAGGATATACTGGTTATACAATTTGAACCTTAATCTAGACATTCATACCGATTGGTTATACATTGAAAATCATTTCTTAGGACATAATGGTTATACGATTTGAAATTTATTGTTTGTTGCGTGGCGGGTTTTGAGGAGGTCTGTATTTATGTGTCCAAGGTTAAGTACACCTGCACGTGGTTCTTCCTGCTAGTATGTTGGTGCAGGGCACTTCGTTTTCAAGCAGGTATTTTTTTGCCTTTGCGTTGAATCTTGCTATGCTTTCATTTTCCTTATATATTTTAGGTATAATTAGATTGCAAATTGCCGGTACCATATAGCTAGCTTGTCTCACACTGTGATCATAGGTGAATCGTGGTTGTTCGATGGTCGGGAACCGTTGCCTCCTCGTCTTCGGATCAGTGAGTTTAGTTTCCTCCCACTTCAAGTTCTTCGTACCATATCTTACCGCCGATTGGTAATAGACAGACAGACAGACAGACAGACACACGGACACACAGACACACAGACACTGAACCAAAATTGTTCAGAAAGGTCTAAAACGCAAAACGCGAGTGAAAATTTTGATTTTGGATAACTTTTTTTTTCGTCCTTGAAAAGTGAAAACAAAGCTTCCGCTACCTTGGTAGACTCGGAAGCAATAGGGGACCATCTAAACACTAATCTGTAACATCCCTGAAAATTTTATTGAAATCGGATGGAAAATGTAGAAATTATGGCCGTTACACGGAACTTCACGTTTGCGCATGCGCAGTGGCTACTATCGGTCCGAAGGTAGTGATTTTCATAGGGGACCATCTAAATACTAATCTGTAACATCCCTGAAAATTTCATTGAAATCGGGTTGAAAATGTGGAAGTTATGGCTGTTACACTGAAATTCACGTTTGCGCATGCGCAATGGCTACTATCAGTCCAGAGGTGGTGATTTTCATAGGGGACCACCTAAATACTAATCTGTAACATCCCTGAAAATTTCATTGAAATCGGATGGAAAATGTAGAAGTTATGGCTGCTACAAGGAATTCACGTATGCGAATGCGCAGTCGCTTCTATCAGTCCGGGGATAATGATTTTCATAGGGGACCGTCTACACGCCAACCCGCACAATCCCTGAAAATTTCATAGAAATCGGACAATAACTTCGTATAGTTATGCGCGTTATAAGGAATTCATGACAGACACACAAACAGACAGACAGACACGGAACCAAAATTGTTCAGAAAGTTCTAAAACGCGAAACGCGAGTGAAAATTTTGATTTTGGAGAACTTTTTTTTTTTCATCCTTGAAAAGTGAAAACAAAGCTTCCGCTACCTTGGTAGACTCGGAAGCAAAAATGCCCAAGACGGGCGTGTTTGAAATAAAACAAAATAAATTAATTGAACTTCATCGGCATATAGCAAACTCGTGATAATATATATTTAGATAAAATCAAGTCAAAATACAAAGGTTCTGGCTATATTTGATTGAGCAAAACAGTTAAACCTATACAATAATATTATGTATATATATAATAATATATGTTGACTATATATATTATATAGGTTAAAACAAACAATTATGATCACAGCTGCAACATTCTCAGCTGCAACGAGTTTTCCATTAGGCAATATATTAATTTGCAGGGAGAGGAAAAAGTTTTGCCGCCCGAATTATTGAAGAATTTTATTGCTTTTTATTGAAGAATTTTGTATCTCAGATGGGTGAAAACTGAGCAGAATGCACTTAGAAGTACTTGGGAATAAGTAATTGAGGATAAAGGAAGTTGCTTTTCACACATGTCATGGCATAAGTCCACTAGCCATTCAGCCTAGTCAATGGATGACGTCCAGGATAACAATTGCCGGCTGCATGTTACACATGCCGTACGACCGCAAAAGGCTAAGGTCTTAGAGGGAGCGCACGGTTAGTTCAGACCTCTGGATGGTCTCATTTGATTCAAAAAATTCAATACTATTGTTGGAAAACGGTCGCAAATTTTCATTTGTTGTTGATTCAAAAATATCGTTGTTGAATTGTGTTCTAAAAACGCTGCAAATCATTGCTCAAAGGTTTATTATTTTCTGTATAGATCACCCTTCTGTTTTGATCACTGGTACTCCATCAATAGCACCTATTACCATCTGTATTCTCCCTTGACCTTCCCTCTCAAGTGTCAGCTTCGTGCGTTCAATAGGATTGAAAATGGCTTCGGAGCTCACTCAGCTGATCAGTTATCTGAGGAGTGAAGAAGATCTCCTCGAATGCTGGAGACGCCTGGAAGAGCACTTCCATTCAATAAGATTGAAAATGGCTTTGGAGCTCACTCAGCTGAACAGTGATCTGAGGAGTGAAGAAGATCTCCTCGAGGCTGGAGACGCCTGGAAGAGCACTTCCATTCAATAGGATTGAAAATGGCTTTGGAGCTCACTCAGCTGATCAGTGATCTGAGGAGTGAAGAAGATCACCTCGAATGCTGGAGACGCCTGGAAGAGCACTTCCATTCAATAGGATTGAAAATGGCTTCGGAGCTCACTCAGCTGATCACTGATCTGAGGAGTGAAGAAGCCTTTGAGCAATGATTTGCAGCGTTTTTTACCCACCAACATTTTTTTTACCTACCAACTTTTTTTACCTACCAACTATTTTACCTACCTACCACCTTCACAATCAAGCTTATTAGAATGAACTAAACGCTTCACACTCGATTGGAAAATTGTAAGGCTCAGAAAATTGAGTTGTTCGAAAGTCACGTCTCAAGTTTGTTTGTGACTGGTGGCGTTACTCTAAAACCATACTGTACACATAAGGATGTCTTAAAACGCTGCAAATTATTACACAAAGGTTGACTATTTTTCTTTATAGATCACTTGTCTGCAATGAAAGGCTTTGCCATTGTTACCACCAACCAGCTTGAAGACAAAAAAAAAGCCATTTTCAATCCTATTGAATGGAAGTGCTCTTTCAGGCGTCTTCAGCATTCGAGGAGATCTTCTTCACTCTTCAGATCACTGATCAGCTGAGTGAGCTTTCCAACGAGTGGTGAACGATTTTTGTGGGTTAAAAAGTGTAGAAAAGGAACAAACCTAACAACGGGGTCGTTGTAAGCGGAAATCATTATAAAGGCACTGTAACACAATTTCGTTAGGCAATTTCGTGACAGTTTTTTGTGTTATGTGCCAGGGCAAAGACATGAAAATGTGAAAATAGAAAGCTTCATATGGAAATTTGATTACTGGTTACGCAGAAGGCAAAACTGTATACAAATCGAAGAAATGAACAGCGATGGCATTTTAGTCCGATAAAATTTGAATAGAGATTATACCTCTTTTGCGATTCACACTCATGATTCTGTTTTATCGAAGGAAAACCTTCAAGTACTCGTAGGGACCGAACGGTTTGTCCTACAGAGCTCCGGGTGGTCTCAAAAATTTTTAAAAATTCAATACTATTTAAAATTGGTGAAAAAACGATACCTTCATTTCTAGAATTTTCGAGCTAGGGCACTCTTGAAAATTTCAACCCTTAATTTTCACCCCTTAGAAGTGACCCACATCAACCAAAAGCTTCGCGGCACAACTAGACCCCAAATGGAGCCCATATACCAAATTTGAACCAAATCGGTCCAGTGTTGCTAAGAAAAGTGCCGCGTACGGCGGACGGACGGAAATTTTTTTATTCGATTTTCGTATTCTACGTACCTTGAAACGTAAAACATCAAATTTTGAGGGGGGGTTAAAATTTTTTTTTTCTTGCTCGATTCCAAAGGCTTATTATTGAAAATAATAAACCAAAAAAGTACTAACATATTTATTTCTCTTATGTTAATAGATTGTCAAATTTACCTGTTGTTCTGGTCTCACTTCCTTACATTCTTTTTGTTGTCCTTGTCTTCCTGGGGGCGGACAGAGTCTTCGGGATAGCCCATCCGCATTCCCAAGTGCTGTTCCCTTTCGATACTCAATTTTGACATTGAATTACTCTAGGGTCTCAAGCCACCGAGCAGAGACAATTGCACATGGCTTGGTAGAGAATTTGGTTTCAAGGTTTGGAGTTCCTCGAGAAAAATACACACGGATCAGGGCCGAAATTTTGAGGCAGACGTGTTTGGAGAAACAATGCGGATCCTTGGATGTCATAAAACGAGAGCAACACCTCTCCGGCCACAGAGTAATGGAGGTGAAGAGCGGTTCAAACTTTTCCTGGTGGACTTGCTCCGCAAGGTAACTGAAAAACACCAAAGGGACTAGGACCAGCACCTCTCCTGGGCCCTGCATTAATACAGAGCTTCTATTCACAGTTTCACTAGATTTTTCCCGGCTATGCTAGCGTGTGGAAGAATACCTGTCTTACCTGCAGATCTTCTAAATGGCAGGTCACCAAACCCAGTCAGTACCATGACCTACTCAGAGGCTCTACGACAGAAGATAGATGAGGCACATGCAGTGGCACGAGAAGCTCCGGAAAATGTGGCAGAGGAGATAAAGACAAGGTATGACGTACGAGCTGAAAAACCAAGATTTGAGAAAGAAGATAAATGTTGGTTGCACAACCCAGCCAGGAAGAAGGGACTGACGCCAAAACTCCAACGACCATGGATCGGACCATGTGGTGTGTGCAAACGACTCACTGATGTAATTTATAGGTCAGAAAAAGGTCGTCCATGCAGACCGGTTGCAGGCACATCAAGAGGAAAACGGTGCAAATCATTGCCCAAAGGTTTAATATTTTATGTATAGATCACCCTTCTGTATAGATCACTGGTTCTCCATCAATAGCACCTACCACTATCTGTATTCTTCCTTGACCTTCCCTCTCAAATTTCAGCTTCCTGCGTTTAATAGGATTGAAAATGGCTTCGGAGCTCACTCAGCTGATCAGTGATCTGAAGAGTGAAGAAGATCTCCTCGAATGCTGGAGACGCCTGGAAGAGCACTTTCACTCAATAGGATTGAAAATGGCTTCGGGGCCTACTCAGCTGATCAGTGATCTGAAGAGTGAAGAAGATCTTCTCGAATGCTGGATACGCCTGGAGAAGTATTGATCAGCTGAGTGAGCTCCGAAGCCATTTTCAATCCTATTGAACGTGGGAAGCTGAAATTTGAGAGGGAAGGTCAAGGGAGAATACAGATGATGGTAGGTGCTATTGATGGAGAACCAGTGATCTATACAGAAGGGTGATCTATACAGAAAATAATAAACCTTTGGGCAATGATTTGCAGCGTTTTACCTACCAACTATTGGTAGGTACTACCTACCACACCATTCTGCCTTCACACCTTCACAATGAAGTTTATTAGAAAGAACTAAACGCTTCACACTCGATTCGAAAAATAGAAAGCTTAATATGGAAATTTTATTACTGGTTACGCAAAAGGCAAAACTGTATACAAATCGAAAAAACGCTGCAAATCATTGCTCAAAGGTTTATTATTTTCTGTATAGATCACCCTTCTGTAAAGATCACTGGTTCTCCATCAATAGCACCTACCACCATCTGTATTCTCCCTTGACCTTCCCTCTCAAATTTCGGCTTCCTGCGTTCAATAGGATTGAAAATGGCTTCGGAGCTCACTCAGCTGATCAGTGATCTGAAGAGTGAAAAAGATCTCCTCGAATGCTGGAGACGCCTGGAAGAGCTCTTCCATTCAATAGGAGTAAAAATGGCTTTGGAGCTCACTCAGCTGATCAGCGATCTGAAGAGTGAAGAAGATCTTCTCGAATGCTGGAGAAGCCTGGAAGAGCACTTCCATTCAATAGGAGTAAAAATTGGCTTTGGAGCTCACTCAGCTGATCAGTGATCTGAAGAGTGAAGAAGATCTCCTCGAATGCTGGAGACGCCTGGAAGAGCACTTCCATTCAAAAGGATTGAAAATGGCTTCGGAGCTCACTCAGCTGATCAGTGATCTGAAGAGCCTTTGAGCAATAATTTGCAGCGGTTTTTACCCACCAACATTTTTTTTACCTAACAACTTTTTTTTACCTACCAGCTAGGTACTACCTACCACACCATACTGGCTTCACACCTTCACAATCAAGTTTATTAGAAAGAACTAAACGCTTCACACTCGATTGGAAAAATAGAAAGCTTCATATGGAAATTTGATTACTGGTTACGCAGAAGGCAAAACTGTATACAAATCAAGGAAATGAACAGCGATCGCATTTTAGTCCGATAAAATTTGAATGGAGATTAGACCTCTTTTGCGATTCACAATCATGATTCTGTTTTATCGAAGGAAAACCTTCAAGTACTCGTAGGGACCGAACGGTTTGTCCTACAGAGCTCCGGGTGGTCTCAAAAATTTTTAAAAATTCAATACTATTTAAAATTGGTGAAAAAACGATACCTTTATTTCGAGAGTTTTCGAGCTAGGGCACTCTTGAAAATTTCAACCCTTAATTTTCACCCCTTAGAAGTGACCTACATCAACCAAAAGCTTCGCGGCACAACTAGACCCCAAATGGAGCCCATATACCAAATTTGAACCAAATCGGTCCAGTGTTGCTAAGAAAAGTGCCGCGTACGGCGTACGGCGTACGGCGTACGGCGGACGGACGGAAATTTTTTTATTCGATTTTCGTATTCTACGTACCTTGAAACGTAAAACATCAAATTTTGAGGGGGGGTTAAAATTTTTTTTTTCTTGCTCGATTCCAAAGGCTTATTATTGAAAATAATAAACCAAAATGAACAGCGATCGCATTTTAGTCAGATAAAATTTGAACGGAGATTAGACCTCTTTTACGATTCACACTCATGATTCGCTTTTATCGAAGGAAAACCTTCAAATACTCGTAGGGACCAACCGGTTTGTCCTACAGAGCTCCGGGTGGTCTCAAAAAATTTTTAAAAATTCAATACTATTTAAAATTGGTGAAAAACGATACCTTTATTTCGAGAGTTTTCGAGCTAGGGTACTCTTGAAAATTTCAACCTTTAATTTTCACCCCTTAGAAGTGACTGACATCAACCAAAAGCTTCGCGGCACAACTAGACCCCAAGTGGAGCCCATATACCAAATTTGAACCAAATCGGTCCAGTGTTACTAAGAAAAGTGCCGCGTACGGCGTACGGCGGACGGAATGGAAATTTTTTTATTCGATTTTCGTATTCTACGTAGGTTGAAACGTAAAACAACAAATTTTGAGGGGGGGTTAAAATTTTGTTTTCTTGCTCGATTCCAAAGGCTTATTATTGAAAATAATAAACCAAAAGATGGATGTGGTGTTGGGAAACTGTCGCCATCCTAGCGACACAAATTTGTATTTGTTGTTCATTCAAAAACATCGTTGCTGAGTTGTGTTCTAAAAAGAAGTGCTTGCATATTCATTTTATCTTATGTGAATAGATCGTCAAATTTACCTGTTGTTCTGGTCACACTTCCTTGCACTATTTCAAATTGATAGAAAATAGTGTCTTTAAATGGCAAGTTTTTGAAAAGTCCATCCCTTATTAAACATACAAGTTTTTTGAACGAAAATTTGCTTACCGAGATTACGTAAACCGATGTTAAATTTCACCTTGGGATTATTTTTTTTTTAACCAGCCCTAAACCTAAAGTGAAACGAAATAAAAGCATTAGGTTTATTCAAATACTGTTGCTTAAAAAATGTTTGGTGGATTTATAAAGTGATACATCAGACTGACAAGTACAATTGTCACTCAATATTCGATTAAATGAGTAAGTAGCCTCTAAGGAGGACAAATAACAGCTCAAAAGTTTCAGAGAAATGTTTCAAAACAAATGATCTTATATTTTATGACCGTCCTTTTCTCCGAATTTCGACCACTTGTCGGTACGTTTTCGTCCCGATTCGGCTCCGTCGTACATATAGTGGAGCCACCTAGGGATGGCATGTCGAATGAAATATATCGATATGCAGATCAAATGATATATACTCAATGAGATATCAATACCTACGATATATCGGAGAAAATATATCGATATTTCGATATAACGGAAGATCTACTTAGTAAAACGAGTTGAAGTTTGTAGGTGAATTAAAACGTTTTAAAAATATAAAAAATTAATTCAGGAAGACATTTATTGACATATCGGAAGATCTACTTGGAGGAACTTGAAGAAGTAAGTAGGTAGGTGAATTGAAACGTTCCTAACATCATTTTGAAAGAAACATGTCGATATATTCGTCATTTCAGAAGATCTACTTGGAAAACTGGTTGAAATAAGTATTAACCTACTTTCCAAAGTTAGTGGGTATGAATTAACGATATTCATAGTTTAAAAACGAAAAAAAGTGCGAAAATGTCATTGCAATTTTGAAGTAATTTATAAATTGACAGGGGTATACTGTAGACAATCATGATCCTTCAAAATTGAAGATAATTGTTGTGAAAACATGTTTTACTTCGTTTAGTTGATAGTTTTAATGTAGACTAGCCTCCATAATATTTGGTTCAAGTCAAGTAATTGACCTTGAGAGCCTTGAGAGCCACTGTAGGTGTAAACTATGTACATAATCATGTCTGAGCTGAAGTCAACAGCCTGAAATCTACCCATAACGAAGGTACCTAAAAAATTTAGAATAAAATTACTTGCTGTTATTACAGGTACAGACGTCCCTTCTCATCCATTCATTTCAATATTTAATTTTTACTTGTTGAAAACAAGTCGCGATATATCGGCCAATATATCGATATTGATCGATATTATCGGTTCTCAATATCAATATAAATATATCGATACATCAAACGTAATATATCGATATATCGTTGCCATCCCTAGAGCCACCTATTGACACATTGTGGTATAAACTGTGATTACGAGCTACACGGTCATTTGGTAAGGCCCATTAACGGGACGTGGGGGCGGTGATTTAACGTTCCGTTGGGTTAGGCAAGAGAGTTGATGACTATCGATTTCCTGTCAATTTCCTCCTACAGTTTACCATAAAAATACGATGCCCCAGAGCTCGGAGGTGCCAAATAAACGATCCTATGATTTATCAAAATACGAAACGGTATTGAACATATTGGCTTACGCAGTGACCTCTACTCTGACTCAATACGCATTTGTTTGATTCGTGTTTGCTTACTTGCTCAATAGTCCACTTGACTCCACAGCCCTTAATTATTATATATCTTGAGATGGACATTTTTAGGGTTGTCTCGTTTTACTTTTATTTTGTATGACGTTATGTTGAGCTCAATATTACACCCTCAATCACACAGACCACTTGGTATATTCTATATCTGCCAGCTAAATTCATAAATATGTATAATATTATGTGCACAAGGAAACATTGTGAATATCAATTGCCACACTTAATATGGACTTCTTCAGAACTTGCGTTATTATGAACAATATTATACATACACAACTTTCTCGCTGAGAAGTTATCAATATCTCCCTCCTGTTATTATCTTGAGATATCATTAATATTCCATTTCATTCTCTCTTCATTTCCTCCTCTTGGATTCTCAGTCCACGAGTCAGATAGTTATCAGCTCGGCGAGTACAAAGAGGGGTCGAAACGAAAAAGAGAGTTTGCTTTAAACGATAGGCTTATCTTTTTCGGAAAGTAAACCCTGGAAAATAAGCCTCTTAGGTTCCTGAATAATCTCTCCGCTCTTTTTTTGCCGTTCAAAAAAGGCCACTTCAAAGTTTATTTCGATATTTTTAAATGACCACTCAACATCTGAGAGACTTGGACCGTTGAAACTCTCATCCTGATAATATAGAGATCAAAGCTCCAAGTTAATGACTTACTTGAGTCGGAAAGGCTCTCAAATATGAACTGGAAACAAAACCAGCCAAATGTTCTCCAAATGTACTTTAATTACGATAGGCGGTAAAACATAAGGTGGGGATTTGAGAGGGAATTAGGTCTCATTCGCAGTGATGCACCGAATTTATGTAACACCTAAGAGAACATTGCTGTTGCTGCAGCTAGAGTTATGTGAGCGGAAAGTTGTACTAAATATGTGAGAAAAAATACTTTAAAAAATGCAAAAAATTGAATAATAAAACTTTTTCAACTCGACTTCGAGGATGGAGGAGGGTAGAAGGAGGCGGACTGGTTTTCTGCAAAATAGTGACGGGGGCAATTCTGAGACTGTGCATTTCTTGAATAAAATACCCGCATACTATTAAATGTATGGGGTTAGTTCCGTTAGTAATAAGAATACAAGTATTATCTACGTACACATTTGGAGAATCCGTCGAAACCAGCAAGTCGAGTACTCGACTCCGAATTCGAGCCTACCCAGTCTTTGGCATGGTTCCAGACCCCTGGATGGCTCTCGTCTTTTGATTCACCTTGTGGGACAGCAAGTATTCCAGGCACCTAAAGGTGGGGCCTGCTATAGGCCAGAGTTGGCATTCTGAGAAATATACTGAGGGGTTTGGAGAATATTGGGTCTTAGAGTAGTGAAAGAGAGTAACCAAGTATGGGCCTCAGCGGACTCTCCAATACGGTACGTTGATAATAATATAGTTCTTGCATACGAGTCAGCGAGACTAAGCCATTTCATGTCTTATATACCGTAATAAGAGGATTGAAAATGGCTTCAGAGCTCACTCAGCTGATCAGTGATCCTTCAGGCATCTTCAGCATTCGAGAAGATCTTCTTCACTATTCCGATCACAGATCATCTGAGTGAGCTTCGAAGCCATTTTCAATCCCATTGAACGCAGGAAGCTGAAATTTGTGAGGGACGGTCAAGGGAGAATACAGATGTTGGCAGGTGCTATTGATGGAAAACCAGTGATCTATACGAAGGGTGATCTATACAGAAAATAATAAACCTTTGGGCAATAATTTTCAGAGGGTTTTATAATTGTGCTCATGTCACTCATTTGTGCCTACTTAACAACCAACAACCAGAAATAACGATCCTTTGCGGGTACCTAGGTTCTTTCTGTTAAAAAAAAAAAAAAAAAAAAAAAAACCTGTTAGTGAAGCGAAAATATGGTTAGAAGTTGTTGACAACGGCATAGCGTGATCATTGCAGGCGAGTGATCAATACTGAAAAGTAATAAACCTTTGCGTAATAATTTGCAGCACTTTTGTGTCGAAAATGAGAAAGTTGATATGTATAAGATGAATTTAATCTTTCAATGATGTTACAGATTTTTACTTTCGTGAGAATATTCTACGTGTCAATGTTAGTTACTTACATTCAGTAAGGAGGGAATTCAAGATTAGGTATGCTATTATTGTATTTTTCAACAATCGGTATTCTTGACCATTTGATAAACTTTTCATTTGAAGTTGAGGCTTCACCAAACATGAAGTGGATAAAGCCATTCTAACCTTATTGATGTGGACGACCTCCTGTTTTCAAGACTGCTTTGAGGAGAACGCTCGATAAAGAGGTGAAAATCCAGAGTGGAAAATAGGAGTACATTCTGAGGGGTACCCGGTACACTTACAAGGGTATAGGAGATTCGAAAGAGTCCCGGAGAACACCGAAACGTTGAACTAGTAGCGTGTTTGCTCTTCGGTCATATAAACTCTGTCTGCGCTTTACGACGGGCCTCGGAGGTCGACTGCCCGTTCATCATGCGTGACTTCCGCATCAGTCACGTTCTGTTTGGAGAGCCGAAAGTCCACAGCAGGGTTTTTTCAGCATCCACGACAATCCTGGTGACCTCGCTTCGCTATTTTCAAAGAGGGAAGCAGCCCTCCCTTATCATGTAGCCGTTCGCCGAGTCTTTCCGGCTTAGCAGGAGACAGGCTGGTTTTAAATATTCCACATCTTGTCCCTCCCTAACCTAAGTGCTTCCATCTTTCCCTGTCCCTTGGTTTCGTCTCGGCCTCGGAACCATTTTGTTCCTCAAGGCTTTTGTGTCGCTAGTTGCAACGGAAGGGTTTTCAGTCGGAACTCAGACCAAAATTATGGAACTTTTCACAAAAGTCCATAACAACTAACTATTCGGAGTAAACAAAACAAAATTTCTTAGCTCTTCAACAAAGTACGATAAACAGTCGTCTCTTTTAGTAGTAGGTACTCCTCGTAGTGTTTAGTTTTGAACCAGTAACAGGTCATCTGTCTAACTGTGATTTATTAATGTATTTTGGTGCTCAAATATCTTTTTTGACGCAGATATGTCTTTTAGCTTGGGGTCTGTGAAAACCGATATTGAAATCACCTTCATAAAGTACCTATTGTATATTTTGCTTCAAAATTTTGAATTTATTGGGATTTGGATAATTTTTTGTCGGAATTAATTTACAAATTAGGAACGAAAAATGGAATTATAGTAAGTAGTACAATGTTGAAATATTAAATTTCTCCTTTAGAGGGAAAAACAATAAATCATGGATATGTCCATTGTTTCTATGAATAAACAGAATTTAAATAAAATATCGAAAAATGTGTTTACTGTATGAAGGACGTTGATTCAAAATTACAACTTGTAATTTGAGATTAAAGTTAGCATTGATTATTTCACGAACTAAATTGATTTTGGTTTATTATTTTCAATAATGAACCTTTGGAATCGACCAAGAAAAAAAAATTTTTAACACCACCTCAAAATTTGATGGTTTACGTTTCAAGGTACGTAGAATCCAAAAATCGAATAAAAAATTGGCCGTCCGTCCGCCGTACGCCGTACGCCGTCCGCCGTACGCCGTCCGCCGTACGCCGTACGCGGCACTTTTGCCACTTAGCATTGACCGATTTTGATGAAATTTGGTATGTAGGCTCCATTGGGGGTCTAGTTGTGCCCCGAAGCTTTTGGTTGATGTAGGACACTTCTAAGGGTTCCAAAATCAATTTTGAAATTTTGAAAACGCCCTAACTCAAAAAATTTCGATATAAAGGTATTGTTTTTCCTTCAATTTAAGATTCTATAGAATTTTTAGAATTTTTTGAGACCACGCGGAGCTCTGTAGGACAAACCGTTCGCTCCCTACAAAAATTTAAGGGTTTATATTGAAATATATATATATATAAATCAAAACACGAGTGTGAATCGCAAAAGAGGCCTAATTTCCGTTCAAATTAGAGCTGACCAAAAAGCGATCGATGGTTGGTAATTTTTATTTTAATTTTTTTTGAATTTTATTTTATTTTATTTTTTTTATTTATTTATTTTTTATTTTTTTTTTTCCTTCATATTGGATGGTTGGTGATTTTGTAGACGAGTGATCTATATAGAAAAATAATAAACCATTGTGTGATAATTTGCAGCGTTTTTATTATTTATTTGGTCCTCCATGACTTCTCATCCAAGGTCAAAGGTCATATCTGATTCGGATACATTTTGTGAAATTTTAAACAACCTGACGGCCACTGTCACCGATCGTTGTTCATTTCTCCGAGCTGTACTCCTTAGCAACCAGTAATAACATTCCTTATGTTTTCGAGGTTTTAAAACTAACAATTACCTACTTATTTACAAATTCGCGGTAAATTTCTCCGCTTCACGGAAAAACATTGAATCATGGATATGTTTACTGTAAACTTATCCATGTTATTTAGGTATTTATAGTACCTACCAATTTATAGTACCTAACTTACCTACTTATGCCTAACTCTACTACTTATTCCTGATCGCCTTCAGTTTTCATTCGAGTTAGTAATAATCTAATGTGCTGGATCATCACAAATTTTGGTGCCGTTACGCAAATTTTAGAATGACTCCCAGCCCAAAAACATATCCATGTTTAAAACTCGGCACTTTGCGCCTCGGCGGGGGCCTCCGCCCCCCTGCACCCCCCGGTTTATTTCTTTTTCCATACTCTGTATGAAATCATAGGAACACAGAATGTGTTTTTGCGATGCTAGTCATCCGTTAAATAAAAAACAACAATAATAAATGTGGAGTCTTTGGCAATAATAAAATAAATAGGTAATTGTTAGACATTTAATTTGGTCTAAAACCCTATAAATGTTATATAAATAAATATGGAACTACAAGAAAAATACTATATAAATTGAGAGCTTTCCAACGAATGGTGAACAATTTCTGTGCAATGAACACTGCGGGAGTTCTATTTCCTTACCAACGGCTTGGTTGCACGTGAAAATCATTATAAAAGGCGCGTAACGGTTTTTTCTGTCGCTTTTTCGTGACGATTTTTTTTCGGTAGGTCATCGCAAAAACACATTCTGTGTTAAAAAACTTTCCGATCGCACGTAATATATCGCAGTATTCTAGAGAACCTTGCTCCATAGCTACCGATATGTACTGATTTGTGTACTGGTACTGGAGCTATTATTTTGTGTACTGGTTGCAACGATGCATTTTTTGTGGCAAAGAAAAGTGTCGCAAAAAATTCCTTTACCCCCAGCCAAAAGACATATCCATGTCAAAACGAAAAGGTTGAAGTAACTAGGTAGCTTCTAAGTGTCTCATTCCATTTGTCATCTCTTTGATTGGTGCCTTGACATCTTGCCTTCTCCCTAACTGTCTGAAAGTTCCAATCTCCCAAGTCAGCACTTTTTAGGACTTCTTAAAGCAAGACTATCGGGATCGCATTGTGCTATTGATTGAAGGTGAAGAAGGAAAACACTCAACGTAGAAAAAAGTCTGCCAAGTGGATTTGGCACATAGCTTCCTCGTATCAATGACCCGATTGTACGGATGTTCCGATGCATTGTAGTAAACCTCAAAACATCAATATCGAAGTTCCCTGCACTATCTCTTAGGGTACCATCAGCACGATCCCTGAAAATTAAATCGAAATCGCGTGGAAAATGTTGAAGTTTCGACTGTTGAAAGGTTTTTACGTTTGAGGAAGGGCAGAGGCTACTATGGAACTGGGGGCCATGAATTTCATAAGAGACCATCTACACGCCAACCTGCACACTTCCTGGAAATTTCATCGAAATCGGGTGAGAAATGTAGAAGTTACCGCTTTTAAAACAAATTTACGTTTGCGCATGCGCAGAGGCTTCTATTGCGATGGGGATAATGATTTTATGGGAGATTGAACATGACAATTCGCACAATCCCTCAGAATTTCAAGCAAATTGGACAATAATTTTGCCCGTTACGAGAATTTCATGACTAACAGGCAGACACGGAAACAAAATTGTCCAGGAAGGTCCAAAACGTAAAACGTGAGTGGAAATTCTCATGGCGGAGAAAACTTTTTTGTCAAACTTGAAAAGATATCTCCATTAGGTAGCGAACACTGCGAAATATCTGGGAATGAACCTTGACACAAAACCAAAGTTAAAAGTGCATGTTAAAAATAAAATGGAGGAACTGAAAATAAACCTGGGAAATTGTTCTGGTTACTCAGTAGACTCAGTAGAGTTATTTTTATACAGCATACTTTCAATGTACAAGCAAGTATTGAAACGTGTCTGGACATAACGGTATTCAGCTCTGGGGCTGTACGAAGAAATCGAACGTCAAGATTATCCAAACCTTCCAAATAATATATCTGTCTTTTGATTGGGAATGAGGCCTTCAGAAATAAAACTCCTCTTTTGCCGAGCTTTCGGAGAATTTAACACCTTCCTGATGTGATGTTCACACGGTAAAACATCTTTTGAGCCCTGAGGAAGTTGATACATTCACCGAAAGCTCGGAAAAAGAGGAGTTTTATTTCAGAAGACCTCATTCCCAATCAACTGACTAATAATTTTTGGTTGGATCGATCATGATATTTTCTCTTCCAAATAAAGGTACTAAGGAGCATTGTTGACGCTCTCTGTTACAGTTCAAAATGACGATCTTCATTGTGACCTAAAAATGAAAACTGTCAGTAAAGTGATCAATCTACATGCGATTTAAGACGAACATCCGCTTCCATGGACTTATAAATCCGAAATTCTGTGTCTTCTACAACTCCAACGATGTTTGGCGGCTTGAAAGTCCAAACCCTTGGACCTGGTAAAATAATGAGACACAGTGTTGTGTTACCAGTGATTTAGAGCACATCCATTGGGTTGTCGACTGTTTAATTAAATTTAGAATGTAAACTAACTAGAGCTCCTTACGTTCTCAGTTGTTATGTTGTATTTATTTGATAAATAAAAATAACTTTGAAAAAAAAAAAAATTGAAAAGTGAAAGCGATGCTTTCGCTATCTAGGTAGACTCGGAAGCAACGATCTCGTAGAAATCCGTTTTAGATCAAATTTCTGAATCAAAATGCGCTAAAAAACCATAGGTGTGTGAGTATGTGCATTCTGTGTGTGAGTGTACGTATGTGAAATAAATCATGTGATCTCTTCTCAGGTCTTATTCTCCACCGCTTGGCTTCCCGTGAAAGCCATGTTTAACCCTAATTGGACCGTGGTGTCCTGGTGTCACCGAAAACATCTTAGGAATTCCACATCTGTCCCAAGGTGGCACCAGATTAACTATACCTATTTAAATTACGATTTAAACGATTTAAGTAAATTTATTATTTACGATTTTTTTAAGCTGTTAAAAGTCAAATAATGATGTTATGACGAACATTTTTAAAAAATTTTCACCGATTTATTTAACTTTTGTGTGTTAAAACTCTATTTTGAGACTTCCAACAGCCCACGAAAAATTCTGCTGTCCATTAAATTTACAATTGAAATTTATTTTCGTTATGTCGGTGACACCTTGGGAGAGCTGAGGAGTTCCTAAGATGTTTTCGGTGACACTAGTGATACCATAGTCCAATTAGGGTTAAAATCAAGTACGGCTAACGTAGCAGTAACGAGAGCGCATCATTCGTTGTAATTTACTCTTCCCAAGTAATTTTAAATATTTATGTTGCTGGGATAGTGTAGTTTTTCTTCTTTTACTGCTTTCGTGATGTTGAGGTGAACTATAGCGGCGGTTTGGTATCCATTACGACGATTAATGGGGAGAAAAATGACTTCTCTATCCGTACGTACTCCAGATTTTGATGGAGTGCCTACATATTGAAGACCCCTGAACGATCAACTCCCAGTAAATTGGGTCAACACCTCACCTGCTAGCTATTGTATCCTAAGAGCGTCAACATTATTAATGGTGGCCTTGCAGGTATAATCCCGTCAAATACTGGAGGGCCGGGTGATCGCTTGGTAGTGACATCCTCTGAAAGGGTCCGGAGAGGGGGGACCTGCCAAACACAACTGGTCCTCCAAGGGTGACGTGACCTCCCCCAGGGCTCGCTAGATCCCGTAAAAACAAAGAAAGGGCTCACTTTCCACTCGAACCGACCCCAGAGTGCGTGGTGATGGGCCGTGGAGTACGAAGGGTCAACTTACGCCCTTATTTCCTCGTACCAGGATGTAGTCCGGATCCCTCCTGTCAGTGTCACATTCATATCAATTTCCTGATGGAGTGTTATCGCTTGTCCACCCCAGTTCGAAATCCCCCTCTCTGTCACTCCCCCAGCAGTCCAATACCTCCCGAACTCTTGTTCCGGGTTAATTGATATTTTGCCATAGCGCTCGACAACCGTGGATGCTGGAGTCATGTCAAAAGCAACTTCGTTCCCATATACAACGTACGTATTACTCATTGACTCCTGAAAACCCATTTGCGAGCGTCCCCATTTCCGTAGGCCCCTCTACCAGAAGCACTCCCGGGATGACCAGTTTTTTGCAGTCGTGGTTGATATACATTCATCGGCGAGAGCGGTTGAAGTAAAACGGAACTAGCAGTCAGCTAAATTTAAGTAATTAATATGAATGAATGTTAACTCATGCGAGTAACAAAAAGTTTGGTACGTTATAGCGATTCCAAAATTTAATTCAATTGTATATATTTTAAAAAAAGCAAATAATTGATCTGATATCGGTGGACGAACTATGCAGACTGTCCTACTTCGACGTGGAAATACGACTCATGGTTGGGGTAAATCACGTAAAAACGTCTGCGAAGTGGGTGTGGCTCATAGCTTCCTCGTATTCTTAACCCGATTATACAGATGATCCGAAGCATGGTAGCTAATCTCATAACAATAATCTCTAAGTACCTTGCATTACTCTAATATAGCTTTTTATAAGGGAAATTCATAATTTTCCCCACCAATTTCATAATAATCTCAACCAATTTCATAATTTTTTCATTCAATTTCATATTATTTTCAACAGTTGAAAATATTATGAAATTGAATGAAAAAATTAGTTACTAATTTCACAATTTTTTCATCCAATTTCATACACTTTTCAACCAATTTCATAATTTTTTCAACCAATTTCATACACTTTATCAGGTATCATTGTATATCAAGTAGTCATAGATGGAAAGGATGATAAAAAATAAATATGATTTGAAATATTATTATATTATAAATGGTACATTTGAAATATCCAATGCAGAATTTAAAATGTGAATTATATAATATTTAATGAAGGCGATCGCCAGCTTGTGAAAAATCATCGAAATCGGATGGGAAATGTAGAAATTATAACTGTTACAAGGATTTTTCGTTTGCGCATGTGCACAGACTTCTATCAATCCCGAGGCAAAAGTTATCGTAGGGGATCATCAACACACCAATCTGGACTATCCTGGAAAATTTCATCAAATTCGAATGGAAAATAATAGTACTTATGGCTGTGACAAGGAACCTGAAAATTTCATCGAAATCCGATAATAACGTCGTACAGTTTCGCAAGACATCCCACGCAACATCTGAAAATTTCATCTAAATCCGATAATAGCGTCGTACAGTTTCGCCCTTTACAAGGAATCCATGACAGACACACAGACATACAGACTCGAAACCAAAATTGACCAAAAAAACCTAAAACGTTCAACGCAACTGGAAAACTTGGTTTTGAACATTTTTTTTCTCAAATTTGAAAACTGGAAACAATGCATCTGAGTATACCAAGGTAGCGTAAATTAGCAATAGTCACGATTTACTTACAAGCGAGGTGAGTCGTGTAGGGCTGCCCAAGAGGATTTGTATATGAAAGTGGATTTGACCAGTATTTGGTATGTTAAACTGGAGGGGAAGGGTGTATGTTCCAGTATGGTGCCAAGGGGGTGGGTACAATGATGCAGGCCTTCTGGTGTTAAGTGTACTGTCTGCTGAGGGTGCATTATGTGGTCAATCGAGAGGGCGGTATTATGTACGCCAAGGAGGGAGGGCAGTATCATCTTCACCAAGGAAAGTAAACAGTTTTGCCCAGTTGGTTTAAGAAGGGAGTGGGGAGCATAATGGATGCCAAGGATGATGTCAGGATAATGTCAAAGGAGGTGGGCAGTATCAGGTTCACAAAATAAAGTAAGCTGTAATATGGTTTAAAAAATCTTAATCACTTTCTTGCCTTTCTCCTGGTAAGTGATCACTACACTATTCACATTAAATGTTTTGGTTTATTATTTTCAATAATGAACCTTTGGAATCGACCAAGAAAGAAAAATTTTAACACCCCCTCAAAATTTGATGGTTTACGTTTCAAGGTACGTAGAATCCAAAAATCGAATAAAAATTTGGCCGTCCGTCCGCCGTACGCCGTAGGCCGTACGCGGCACTTTTGCCACTTAGCATTGACCGATTTTGATGAAATTGGGTATGTAGACTCCATTTGGGGTGTAGTTGTGCCCCGAATCTTTTGGATGATGTAGGTCACTTCTAAGGGTTCCAAAATCAATTTTGAAATTTTGAAAACGCCCTAACTCAAAAAATTTTGATATAAAGGTATTGTTTTTCCTTCAATTTAAGATTCTATAGAATTTTTAGAATTTTTTGAGACCACGCGGAGCTCTGTAGGACAAACCGTTCGCTCCCTACGAAAATTTAAGGGTTTATATTGAAATATATATATATAAATCAAAACTCGAGTGTGAATCCCAAAAGAGGCCTAATCTCCGTTCAAATTAGAGCTGACCAAAATGCGATCGATGGTTGATGATTTTGATTTTTTTTAAATTTTTTATTTTATTTTTATTTTTTTTTTCTTCATATTGGATGGTTGGTGATTTTGTAGACGAGTGATCTATATAGAAAAATAATAAACCATTGTGTAATAATTTGCAGCGTTTTCAGTTTCCTTCGGTAGGTACCAAAAATTCCTTTTGCAGTTTCCTTCGATACCCAAAATTCCTTTCGCAGTTTCCTTCGGTACCCAAAATTCCTTTTTCATTTCATTTCGGACCTATAAGGACCTATACCTCGTATTTATAAGATTAAAGAGTCGATCTATATAAACTAAACTCCTACTGTTGTCGTTCCACACCAAGAAAATAATTATCTTCATATTTTAGTTAATTAATAACTTTAAATTGTATTTAAATCATTGGGTAGAAATACGAGTAAGTTATTTCATCGGAATATCTACAACACTGTTTCATGGTAGCGCGCTTTTCGAATACATGCAGCACTATTCTAATCAAAACTTATTTTCATGTTGCTAGCACTGCCTATACTAAATCTTGCGATACACAAAAAAAGTAAATCAAGTACCTAACTGAAATCATAATAATATAACCACGCCCTGCTACCATGGAGTAGAGTCAGATATGTTCTGATGGAATAACTTACTTGTATTTCTACCCAGTGATTTAAACATAATTTTAAATTATTATTTAACTCAAATAAATAGATATGAATTTGGTATGGTTCAATAACCAATCGAAGTCTGGTTTATATTCAAGGTATGTAAATCAAAGTGATAGGCAATATATATCTACCAAGGGAGTTAGCATTATTAAGGAAATTATAAGGGTAGAGTCTTTAATTGATAGAAATTAAAGGGTTGCAGCCTAAAAGTTGCAGTAACCTTTATGTAAGACCATGAGCTAGCCACTGTTGATGAATGAAAGATGAATCCCACAAAATAAATCTATATAATATGCGGTTGCTGAGGATAAGTGGATGCTACTTTCCAAACGTTTTCTAACCTTATCTGTCGACAGTCAAACATTGTTGGTGAGTAGTGCATTATGATGCAGTAGGCACCCACCTTACGGTGAGAGTATATCAATAAGGGGTTGTCACATAAGCGCATTATCGGACGGGCATGGTAGGTACCTATAGTGTCACAAGTGGTCGGCTCCATTTATCAGATCGATTCGATATCTGTCCAAGTGGTGGAACCTCCTTACTATAGTGATTATCCCCCTTAAGCCCCGATTAGACTGCAGTCCTCTGTGACCGCGCGGTGCACCTGCAGTGACCACAACATGGCCGAATCGCCACGCGCCCCATCAGCCCCTCTATTGTCACCGATAACTATAACAATTGTTGTTATTGTCGAAGATAATAGTGGTCCATTAACAGGTTCTAGAGAACGGTGGGTTTGAGCTTCCCCATAGCTGCGTCAGATTTCTCGATAACTCCATGAACAAAGGAGGTAAACGGCAAGCAAGAGGGCAGCAGATCTTGTTCGTAAGATCATTGGTTTGTATCATGGTAATTGCCAAGAGGAAAATAATGAGATGATCCGTACGTGTTCTCATCATAAAGAACCAGATCATGCGATTATTGCTTCCGAGTCTACCAAAGTAGCGGAAGCTTTGTTTTCACTTTTCAAGGACGAAAAAAAAAGTTCTCCAAAATCAAAATTTTCACTCGCGTTTTGCGTTTTAGACCTTTCTGAACAATTTTGGTTCCGTGTCTGTGTGTCTGTCTGTCTGTCATGAATTCCTTGTAACGCGCATAACTATACAAAGTTATTGTCCGATTTCTATGACATTTTCAGGGATTGTGTGGGTCGGTGTGTAGACGGTCCCCTATGAAAATCATCATCCTCGGGCTGATAGAAGCGACTGCGTATGCGCAAACGTGAATTCCTTGTAACGGCCATAACTTCCACATTCTCCATCCGATTTCAATGAAATTTTCAGGGATGTTACACATTAGTATTTAGATGATCCCCTATGAAAATCATCACCTTCGGACCAATAGTAGCCACTGCGCATGCGCAAACGTGAATTTCCTTGTAACGGCCATAACTTCCACATTTCCTACCTGATTCCGATGAAATTCTCAGGGATTATGCAGATTAGATTGTAGATGATCCCCTATGAAAAACATTAGCCCCGGACAGATAGTAGCTGCTGCGCATGCGCAAACGTGAATTCCTTGTAACGGCCATAACTTCCACATTTTCCGTCCGATTTCGATGAAATTTTCAGGGATGGTACACATTAGTATTTAGATGGTCCTCTATGAAAATCACCACCTTCGAAATGACAGTAGCCACTGCGCATGCGCAAACGTGAATTTCCTCCTTTTTTTCCTTTTTTTTTCCTTTTTTTTACGTGAATTTGCTTTGTCATCTAGCGGCTGGGATGTTGAGAGGGAGAGATTGTATCACATGCCAAGTGACCAGGGTAAGAAGCCCGACATCGTTGCCGTCAAGCCCGACCAGTCTTGCATTATTCTGGATGTCCAAGTTGTCAATGGCAGCTTGGACATGGAGCAGACTTGGCGGGCTAAGATAAGAAAGTATGATAGAAATGATTTACGGCAAGCAGTGTCGGAGCTAAAAGGAGTGGCACCCAACAACATCAGGGTGATGGCTGCAACCTTATCATGGCGCGGGGTGTGGTGCGGGAAAAGTGCCACGGAGTTGCGTGAGTTGGGCATCTCAGTAGGCGTACTCCGTGGTATCACCACCCGTGTCCTGCTCGGCTCATATTTGAACTGGTGGTCGTTTTATAGAGGCACTTCCCTTCATCCCTCTCTCCCACCCCCACCTTCCTCATCTTCCTTCATCCCTAGGGCCGGCGTCGGGTGAGTCCTGGGCGTCCTCCCCATTATTTAATTATTTATTTATATATTTTAATTTTATGGCGTGCCCCCTCCGTCAAAAAAGACATTTTGTCTTTGAGGGGAGTTGGAAAAAAAAAAAAAAAAAAAAAAAAAAAAAAACGGTCATAACTCCCACATTTTCTACCTGATTTCGATGCAATTTTCAGTGATTATGCAGATAAGGTTTTAAATGTTCTCCTATGAAAATCATCAACCCCAGACTGATAGGAGCCGCTACGCATACGCAAACGTGAATTTCCTTGTTACAGCCATAACATTTACATTTTTCATCCGAATTTGATGAAATTTTCTAGGATTGGCCAGATTAGCGTGTAGATGGTCCTCTATGAGGGTAGCGAAAGGTACTTAAAGATTGGTGTTTTGAAATTAACTACTATGCATCGGATCATCTAATCTAATCGGGTTATGGATACGAGGAAGCTATGTGCCACACCCACTTGGCAGAAGTTTTTTTCAATTGATCGAAACACCTATCAATTTAACTCCACGATAAATATATTTTAATAACAAGGACATTCGAGGAAGGTATAGGTAATTATCAAATTACGAATTTTGATAAAAAATTATTTTGGTGGGATTTGATTAGCGGTTACCTCAGTTCTCTTCATGAGGTAAAAAATAGTCGAAATATTGTCGAATGGAAATCAGATCAGCCGTCCGACCAATAGAGCCTACATCAAAAATCATCAACCTCCATTCATTCTTTATCACTGAATTTTGACTATGGAGCTCATGGGTACAATTTTCAGTGATCAGCAAAAAGTCATATCAGAAAATGAAGCGATAAGTTGATCCGAGAGAGTTTGATGTTGTTGCATTGCTACTAGAAGGCGAGTGAAAGTAATCCTCTAGGTATCCTCATGAGGTAATTGGTATGAGATAATCCTCATATCAATGATGTGGTCATCATTTATCTCACAATTGCCCTGGAGAATTGAAGGGTACAGAGAAAAAACCAGGTAAACACGATTTTTAGTCGAAAATTAGTTAACAACAACTGTATCTAATGTGTCAAGGGCTACCGGAAACAAAAGGGCTGGTCAAAGCAGGGGGCAAACCAAGGCCAAAGGCATCCAATTGTCAAGCGAAGATCATATATTTATGATCTTAGATGACCAGGTAACATCAGGCCTTCGCTTACCTTCCCTAGGTGAGAAGCTTTTGCTTCCTGTGTGAATTTAATATTCAAGATGTGTTTTCGTTATCAAGCGACCAAGTTTCGTTATTCATGCGGTGGTCAAAATAAAATTCCTGTTCAGATTCTCGCATTAGATTGTCCAAAAGAAAAAATACTCTATCTAATAGTCACAGTTTTACCGATTTGTGGACATTAAAACCTGGAATACAACAAGGACGATGAGTATGAAAAACCAAAAAACAAGAACAAAGGTTCCCGAATATTGGTACTCAGTTCTTGAATATGCGAGGAGCAACCACGTCTCCTCCAAGTCGAACGAGTTGATCAATACTTTGTGCGGGATTGGACAACATTTGTGTAGCCATTTTACCAACCGCAAGCTCTGACGAAAACAAGGCCCATCAAAGACCTAAAAATTGATTCGGTACACCTTAGACTGGTATTCCATCGGGACACCAACAGTGGAGCTCACATCAGCTCTCTCATTGGTTCAAACCCTCAACGAGTGAGGAAAACACAACCGAAACGGAAACCAAAATCTCCCCGTTTCTGTACGAAATTATTTTCCAAAAGCCGAAGAAAGTAATTTTCAAAATTTCAAAAGAGAAGTGCGAAAAAGAGGGCGAAAAGCGTAGCACCTCCATAAACGACTTCAATAAAAGAAAAAAAAATGGTAATAAAACTGAGAAGAAATAGGAGAAAAGCTGGGAGACGAAAATGATGAGACGACGATGAAAAAGGTTCAAGTTTCGGATATGCACGGATTTTCTATGACATGTATTTTTTTGACTTAGCTCATACAGCTTGATAAATCGACAAGTAATTCATTTTTAAGATTTTTAAAATGGCTACTCTTCAATTTTTTGCTCAAAAATACGTTTATTCAAAATGTCAAAAATCGCAGTTAGGTACCTGGTTCTTCTCTAGAACCTTTCAATTGCAATTCAGTACAACACTTTTTGGGCACCACTTTGACCTAAGTTCTGTTTGATGTAGAATATTTCAGTTGTAGGTAGGTATCAAGAAACAGATAGCAACGCACGGGTAAGTGGCTAGTTAACATTGAAATGATGGAGCTTTCTTTAAATCTCCACCACCCCTTTAATGATATTCCTTTCTCGGGCTGGAGAAAATGATGTAATGAGCAATAAATTTAGATTTGGATAATGGGAATTGCGAGAACTCCCGGAATCTCGAGCCGTCCACGGAATCTCTCTCTTCCAAACGGTTGAATGTGAAAAAAGGGGATTTCAGGGTGAAAAGAGGGCGAGAAAGTATTTTTAAAGTGGACTTGAAGACCCAGCCGAGCTCAGACTGAGAGACAAAGTAGCTGAGGCGGACCGGAGTAATAAATTAAATTCAAACTGATCTAGCGCTAATCTGGTCAATATATCAAGCTGTCCGCTCCGCCTAGAGCCCGCCTTTCTGAGGCTCAGGGAAACCTACTGCTGCCTTTGGATTGAATGAGGTAACCACGACGGAATTCAGATGGATCTCATTTTGATTAACTATCATCCTATTCACGACTCCCGTGCTCAACACCTCACGTCAGGTATGTACCTCAATTTCCTCCAAAATGGAGAACATTGCAATATTGTGTTTTTCTACGACGTATAGCTCCATAGAACTTCTGTCACACCTACATCCACCTCAGTGTGTACGAGTCTCGTAAGTCGTAAAACCGGCTCACTCAACAAGTAAATTCGAAATCCAATCTGTCTCACACAAAAATACTCAAGGTTGATCATTTTCTCCATTAACCAGACTACGTTTTACTTTCCTAAGTCTCATATTGGGAGAAAATGAAAGTGACATGGTTTATTTATTTAATTATTTTGTGCGAATTTTCAAGGAAAATGAAGCTATTGCAATGGCCTCAAAATATTTAGAATGGACTATTTCGAAAAAATCGTTTCACTGAAATCCGTTTTGGAACATTCTGAAACGATCCCCGAAGTTTTTCCAAAAATCACATGTATGTATATGTGTATGAATATAATATATTCATATACATATTCATATTCATATTCATATACATGTAATAATATAATAATAATATAACATATAATAATATGTAATAATATAACATATATTCATATAATATAACATATACATACACATATTATGTGTCATTCTGCACGATAACTTGAGTCATTATTAAGAAAATTTATTTTAGCTTCCGCTAAAATGTTCATAACTGTGGTATCTCACGTATTAGTACCGTTTTATACTAACCGACATCTAATATAAGTGAATTACGCGAGTACCAGACAAGAAGTGAAATATTTATTGTTGATAATGAAACTAGTAACCAACCAGGTTACCATCATCAGGTTGCTACATCCTCTCCCCCCGTATCCTGTAGCCTTTGTGGAGTTTCGTCCGGCCCCCTCTGGTGCCGTAGTTGGTCAGCATGTTTCTTCCGCTGTACCCCAGCAACGTTTACCAAATACGAGTAGAGCCCCATTTTTTTCACCACTCTTCCTGTTTCGTAACCTCTTCCCGTAGTGTTCAGCACCCAAACTTTCTGGCCCTCTTCGAACTCTCTTAACTTGGCCTTCCGATCATGATCGACTTTCTGCTTCACTAACGATGCGTCAATATAACTGGCAGTGCATGGCTTCAGTAAGTCCAGCCTCGTTCTGATATTGTGCCCAAACATCATTTCTGCTGGCGTCCTTCCAGTCGTTTTCTGCGGAGTGGTTCGATATGACATCAGGAATGTTTGCAACCTCAAATCCAAGTCTTTGATTGAGCTTAACGCTTTCATCCTCGGTTTGAATGTGCGGACCTCCCGTTCGGCCAATCCATTCGTCTTCGGATGATATGGGGTTGACCTAATGTGCCTAATATTGTTTTCTTCACAAAATTCCTTAAACTCCCTCCCCACGAATTGTGGCCCGTTGTCCGACACAATGCATCTTGGTAGCCCGAAACGAGTGAAAACTTCTCTCAAGCGTCCTAAGGTCCTATCCGTGGTGGTCCTCTCCATCTTGAAAATTTCTAACCACTTAGTGGTGGCATCTACAACTAACAACCACATTCTTCCTTGAAATGGTCCACAAAAATCCACGTGAATCCTAGTCCAAGGTTCTTGTGGTACCGTCCAGGAGTACAAGGGAACTTCCATTTCTGCTGGTCTGGTGGCCTGGCACAACATACACTGTTGAACATGTCCCTCTATATCTCTGTCCATGTTCGGCCAATAGACATGAGTTCGGGCCACTGCCCTCATTCCACTAATTTCTGGATGCCCTTCATGTAATGTATGGAGAACGTGAAGTCTTAATTTGGCTGGAATCACCAGCCGTCCCCTCCAGAACAGCATATTCTCTTCCTTTGATAATTCTTCCTTCTTTTCGAAATAAGTGTGCAACTCCTCTGGCAATTCCTGTTTTGACTGTGGCCACCCTATCCCTATGAATGTGATCACCTTTGACAGTGTAGGATCTTTTGTTATCTCTTCCTTCAATAGCTTCTGGCTTAACGCAACGTCTCCCAGCCTAATGAGATTCAATCTCCTTCCATACGTGACTCCTTCTTCTTCTGCGTCTGACCCTTCTGTTGAGTCTAATGGTAGTCTTGATAGCACGTCGGCTGGTGAATTCTTGCTCCCCGCTTGGTGTTCTATTTCATAGTTGAACGCTGCCAATATGATTGCCCATCTCGTTAGCCTATTTGCTGCCATTTTTGGTATCTCTTTGGATTCTCCCAACAAGTGAACCAGCGGCTTGTGGTCGGTCCGTAATAAGAATTTCCTACCATATAAGTATTGCTTGAACTTGGTGACTGCAAAAATTATCCCTAGCGTTTCCTTGTCGATAGCTGAATAGCGCTTCTCAGCCGTCTTCAAGGTTCTTGAGGCAAATACCACCGGTCTTTCAGAACCATCGGAATATTTATGGAAGAGGACGGCCCCTAAACCTTTATCACTTGCATCCGTTGTCACAATCAGCGGTAGATCCTTATCGTAATGAGCCAATGAGTTTGCAGCTACCAGCAACTTTTTCACTTTATCGAACACCTGGGTTTCAATGTCACTCCACTCCCACTTCGTTCGTTGAGCCAACAAATGGTGGAGTGCTGAACATTCACCCTGAAGATTAGGAATAAAGCTTCCATAATAGTTTATCGCCCCAAGGAACGATCTTAATTCCTTCTGATTCGTTGGAGTTGGCATTTTTGAGATAGCCTCCAACCTCTCCTGAGTGGGATGAACCCCGGTGCGATTTATCAAATGTCCCATATACTTGACTTGCTCCTCAAACCATTTACATTTCTCTGGCTGCGCTCTTACCCCTGCCTCTTCCAATCGTCCAAGCACTTGTTCCAACCTTTTTAAATGTTCCTCCTTCGTTCGTCCTGTCACGATTATGTCATCGATGTAGCTGGCCACTCCAGATATGCCGGCTAGTATAGTCTCCATCACTCTTTGAAATAAACAAGGGGCAAAACATATCCCAAAAGGAAGCCTACGGTACCTAAAATACCCTTTGTGCGTAGCGATCACCAGATATTTCCTTGACTTTTCTTCTACTTCCAATTGTAAGTATGCATCCTTCAAGTCAATCACAGAATATCTCTGCCCCCCAGCCAGTTTTGCTATTAAGTCCTCAAATGTGGGCAATGGGTGCGGATCAGTATGCACATACTGGTTAAGTGTTACTTTAAAATCGCTGCACAATCTCAACTTCCCATTTGCCTTAGTGGCAACCACCATCGGTGATGCCCATTCAATTGGCGTTTTAGTGGCATCCACTTCTTCAATAATGCCTTGTTCTCTCAGCCGATTCAATTCTTCTTCTACTGGAGTCTGTAAACTGAATGGAACTCTGCGAGGCTTGAACACCTTGGGAATTGCATTCTCTTTCAAGTGAATTGCCACCTTGTGTGTAAGAATTGTTCCGGTCCCTGGTTCGAAAACCTTCTTAAATTTGGCCAACATTTTCCTGACCTCGGGATCCTCTCCCTCCATCTCTTCTTGTTGACTGCTCAACTTCCTAATTCTTGTTTCCTTAGGCAGAGGTACCCCGAACGCTAACAACCAGTCCATTCCAAACAACGGAATGTCATCTTGCTTCGTTACCACCATGGGTAAAATCAGTGTTTTCCCAAAAGCACGTACCTCAACCTTTGTTTTACCTAACGTATCTACTTTAATTCCTGTGTAAGCCAGTAAACTCGATGCCTTCCTTAGTACCGGTGCTCCAACATCCTTCCATACTTTTTCACTAACAACAGTTTTAGCAGCCCCTGTGTCAAACAGCATTTCTACGTGTTTGTTATTTATCATTACGTTTAGGATAACTTCTGATCCCTTTTCTACTTTTCTTATATTGGCCACCATGTCCTCATCACTTGCTTCACTACTCCTCTCATTATCCGAAGTACCTCCAACCTTATTCGTGTGCCTATCATTCCCTCTTCTCTTGATTTTTACGTTTGCTGACTTGAGGCATACCGAGGCAAAATGGTTTCTCCCTTTACATGCTCTACATACTTCTCCTAGAGCCGGACACCTATTCATCTCTCCGTGTATCAATTTACCACATCTAAAACAATGTTTTCCTGGAACCAACTCACTCATCCTCGATTGAGAATCTTTCTGGAATTTCGATGAACGTTGTTGACCATGTTGTACGTTCTGATGAAGTTTCTTCTGTTCCGAGTGTTGTGGGCTTTTTGTATTTCGCGTCTTATAAGTGTTTTCAGATATCCTTTCCTGTTGAATTTTAGCCTCTTCTAATATTCGACAAAGTTTTTCAATTTCTTCCAACGTGCTGTCAACTGTTGGATACTGTTTTAATATCTCTTGTTGCCACCCTGAATTTTGGAGCCCAAACAGCATCTGGTCACGCAATCGTTCATCCAACGAATTTCCGAATCGGCACTTCGACGCCTGTGAATGTAACCGTAATGAGAACTCTGCAATCGATTCAGTTTCTTCCCTTTCAAGTCTAGCAAACTTCAATCTCTCAGAAAGTGAAGTGTCGCCCCGGCCATAATGTTTTTCTAACACTGTTATTAAATCCTCAAACGGTACCTCCTCTACATCCTTTGGGGAGAAAAAATCCACCAAAATTTTAAATGACTTGGTTCCTATCTTCGCGAATAGGTAGTCCCTCTTTTGATCGCTATTGATAATCTTACTAGCCTTTATTGCTATTTTAAAGCGCTTTATCCAATACTCCCATTCGTCACAATCTACACTAAAAGGTTCTATCATGAATGCTCTCATGTCGATTCTATGCGATATACCTGAATCTTCTCTTGATCCCGTTGGTATTTCCACAGAGTCTTGTGATTGAGATCTCCTTCCTTTCCTCCGCGCCATCTTCAGTTTTTCCCGTCGCCAGAATGTGGTATCTCACGTATTAGTACCGTTTTATACTAACCGACATCTAATATAAGTGAATTACGCGAGTACCAGACAAGAAGTGAAATATTTATTGTTGATAATGAAACTAGTAACCAACCAGGTTACCATCATCAGGTTGCTACAATAACAACAAATAGAAGGTCAAGTTCGTTAGCTAGAAATTTTGGACTATCCAAAGTGTTCCAAATTTCAAAAAAAAAGTCCAGAAAAACGGGGTTTTCCCGTTTGCTGTGGTTATTAACTTCACTATCATGGTATTATATGGTATATTCGGATTCAGCACAAACTTTCTGATATCACTGGGTTTTTCAAAAATGAACATTGTCCAAAAATTAAGAAAAGTATGAGTATATTTGTATATATAATGAAAACGTGCGTATATTTGTTGTACCCAGAAATGCAGTAGCCATGTGGGTACTCTATGAGTTCGTGGAGACGAGTATAACATGAATATGGACTCCTAAGATCGGGTTGGACTTACAGTGAACCAGTAACGTGCGTTTGAATCGCAAGATATCGTTCACTGACGAGAATATTAGTGGAATTGCTCAGTGGAAATTTGAACGAAGTATATACTTCGTTCAAATTTCCACTGAGCAATAAATAATTTATTTAATAATTCTTCGAATTGAGTTTTATGTAACTCAGTTGTGCATCCCTAGCAACCAAAAACCAAATAAAGATGCTTTGCTGGTAGTTTCTTTCTCTTTCAAAATAAAATTGATACCTACTGAAAATAATGTATATGGTTAGTATGTATTGAAAAGCTGGGCTCTTTGCAGACGAGTGATCTATTCTGGAAAATAATAAGGTTGTGGACAATTTGCTGCTTTTTTTTGGTTTATTATTTTCAATAATGAACCTTTGGAATCGACCAAGAAAAAAAAATTTTAGCACCCCCTCAAAATTTGATGGTTTACTTTTCAAGGTACGTAGAATCCAAAAATCGAATAAAAACGCTGCAAATTATTACACAATGGTTTATTATTTTTCTATAGATCACTCGTCTGCAAAGCCACCAACCATCCAACATGAAGAAAAACATCGATCGTATTTCGGTCAGCTTTATTTTGAACGGAGATTAGGCCTCAGTAGCGATTCACACTCGTGTTTCTGATTTATCGTACGTCCAAACTTTAAAATCTCGTGGTGAATTGTTTGTCCTACAGTGCTCCGGGTGGTCTCAAAAAATTCTAAAAATTCTATAGAATCTTAAATTCAAGGAAAAACAATACCTCTATATCAAAATTTTTTGAGTTAGGGCGTTTTCAAAATTTCAAAATTGATTTTGGAACCCTTAGAAGTGACCTACATCAACCAAAATCTTCGGGGCACAACTAGACCTCAAATGGAGCCTACATACCAAATTTCATAAAAATCGGTCAATGCTAGGTGGCAAAAGTGCCGCGTACGGCGGACGGCGGACGGACGGCCATATTTTTTTTTCTATTTTTTGGATTCGACGTACCTTGAAACGTAAACCATCAAATTTTGAGGGGGTGTTAAAAATTTTTTTTCTTGGTTGATTCCGAAGGTTCATTATCAAAAATAATAAACCAACATTTCGCCGTCCGTCCGCCGTACGCGGCACTTTTGCCACTTAGCATTGACCGATTTTGATGAAATTTGGTATGTAGGCTCCTTCTGGGGTCTAGTTGTGCCCCGAAGATTTTGGTTGATGTAAGTCACTTCCAAAATAAGCGTTCCAAAATCAATTTTGAAATTTTGAAAACGCCCTAACTCAAAAAATTATAATATAAAAGTATTGTTTTTCCTTCAATTTAAGATTATATAGAATTTTTAGAGACCACCCGGAGCTCTGTAGGACTAACCGTTCGCTCACTACGAGAATTAAATTCTTTAAATTGAAAATTTTAACACAAAACCTTTAAATTAAAATTTAAATTGTAAATTCAAATATTAAATTTAAATTTTAAATTTGAACTTTAAATTAAAATTTTAACATGAAAACTTTAAATTTCAAAGTTATTCTATATTTTCTCCATGTTGGATGGTTGGTGGCTTTGCAGACGAGTGATCCATTTAGAAAAAAAAAACGTCTGCCAAGTTGGGTGGGCAGTATAGCTTCCTCACTCATTGTAACATGGACGTATAGAATCAGTTGGCGAAAACTCGGCGCTGCGCGCCTCGGCGGGGGCTTCGCCCCCTGCACCCCCGGATGATTTCCGCTTAGAGCCTAATGGCTAAAATGTGACATACCTTGAAAAGGTTTTTGCTCCCTCTCCCTCTTTATCTTTCTTCCACTGTAATATTTAAGCTCACTCAGCTGATCTGTGACCACTCAGGCACCTTTAGCATTCTCCATTGACCCGCCCTCTCAAATTTCAGCTTCCTGCGTTCAACAGGAGAGAAAATGGCCTTGGAGCTCACTCAGCTGATCTGTGATCACTCAGGCGCCTTCAGCATTCTCCATTGACCCGCCCTCTCAAATTTCAGGTTCCTGCGTTCAACAGGAGAGGAAATGGCCTTGGAGCTCACTCAGCTGATCAGTGACCACTCAGGCACCTTCAGCATTCTCCATTGACCCTGCCTCTCAAATTTCAGGTTCCTGCGTTCAACAGGAGAGGAAATGGCCTTGGAGCTCACTCAGCTGATCAGTGACCACTCAGGAACCTTCAGCATTCTCCATTGACCCTGCCTCTCAAATTTCAGCTTCCTGCGTTCAACAGGAGAGAAAATGGCCTTGGATCTCACTCAGCTGATCAGTGATCACTCAGGCGCCTTCAGCATTCTCCATTGACCCGCCCTCTCAAATTTCAGGTTCCTGCGTTCAACAGGAGAGGATGTCAAGCATATTTGTCGTCAAGCATATGATAAATCATAGCGCTACTTTCCTGTCGCTTTTTCCTCTCGCTTTTTACTGTCGATTTTTCCTGTCGAAATTCACGTTTGCGCATGCGCACTCGCTCCTATTGGTCCGAAGGTGCTGAAATTTATAGGGGACCGTCTAGGACCTAATCCGCACAATCCCTGAAAATTTCATCAAAATCGGACCACAGGTTAGTATAGTTTTGCCCGGGACAAGGATTGACCACAGACAGACAGACAGACCGACAGACCGACAGACAGACAGACAGACAGACACGGAACCAAAATTGTTCGGGAAGCTCTAAAACGCAAAAAGCAAGTGGAAATTTTGATTTCGGAGGACATTTTTTTTTTTTCACTTCTTTCATTAACAATTTATATTTGGAAAAAATACTTCACCGCTACAATTGATGGTATTGTACATAAATATTTACATCACAGTATTGTATCAGCACTTTCAGCACTCAGCAGTCATGTCCATCTGGCTGCTTGGTATCAGGGTCCGAGATCCGACCTCGGACATTGGGGTGAGGGACAAGGTTGAATCACCTTATCCCACAAATGATGGAGGGAGGATTGTGCCTCTTCTGGCTATGCCATCAGTCGACACTTCTCCTCCCCATGGGGTTCGAGTTCAGCTCCAAGTCCCACGGAGCCCACTTGCTCGAGCCGTGGCACGCCGTCGTGTGGCCGTAGCCCTGAATTTAGACCAGATGAATGATCCTCCTGTTAGGACTCGGGTGGTCATCCACTCCAGGATAAACAGTGGGTAACCAGCCCGAATCAGATCCTTCGCTGTCTTGCCATGCCATATCCCTCTCCAGGTGATCGTTGCTCCAATCACCTTTAGTTGGTTTCGCTGAATGTTTGCAAGTGCTGCTGCAGCATCTAGTAATGCGTCAACTTCATATTTTCGAATTTTGGTAGCATTGATGTCTGCGAGTGATCTCTGGCCGGAGCCAGAGACCACTGAGACATCAATAATGAAGGCTCCTCTTGGTGTTACCACCAAGAGGTCTGGACGATAACCTCGCTGTTCCAGGTTAAAGTGTGGCTCTAGCCATACTGGCCATCCTTTACGGCGAGCGTAGGCTTCCAGTAGGTTCAGGGCAGAATTGTGACGGGCACACCTGGGTCTTACCATGGCTGGGCAAATCTGGAGCACATGCGAGGCTGTTTCGGGTGTTTGACATCCCATTCGGCATAGATGGCTGCTGCCGGTACGCCTGCCTCTTGTCCTCCTCACTCCTGTTGGTAGAGAACCAGAATGTACTTTCACCATACCCAACGACCTCCATCCCCATAGTTTCGCTGAAGGGTTCCTGATCCATGCCGTGCTAGCTCCGTTATCGCGTGATTTTAGCAGTTCAGCTCCATCCGTAGTTTGATGGAGACGTTGTGCCCTGGCAATTCGACGGTCGATTCTTGATGTCCCATTTTGTTGTTGGAGACTCGTTCCTCCTTCAAAGAGTTGTGTGTTTGCCGCCCCTACCCTATTAGCTCTTATGGTTGGTATTTGACTGAGTAGTTCCATTACTCCAAGACCACCATCACCCACTGGTCCATGGATGTAGGCATTAGCAGAGTCAAATGGTAGGCGCAACCATTTTCTCACATATCTCCTTACAGATATATCCATCTGTTTTAGAGTTAAGAGCGTGGTACTTCCCAGCACTAGTTGGTGAGTTAGTGAGGGTATGCCGTGGTCTCGCAACATTACTAATTTCTGCAGAGGCTTCAGTGGTGCCCTGTCAATTTTCTCAAGGATTGTAGTCATTTTCATTGGCATGTTACGACAAATACCCTGGGTACCAAAGGATACTCCCAGGTATATCCATCGAACATTGTGTGGTGCTGCCCTCAGGCACTGGCCATCAACATCAATGGAAGGCCTTTCAGCTGGGACCACGAGTCGACGCCCTCTTGGCATCAAAGGCAGATAGATGGATTTTCTGAGGTTGAGATTCAGTCCCACCGACTTCAAGGCATTATTGAATGCTACAATCTGAGCCACTATCCCAGCTCTAGATGTGGCAATCAGTACAACATCATCCGCAAAAGCCAGGGAAGACCAACGCTGCCCTGCATGGATGTATCCAACCCTATTAGGGAGTGCTAGCAGGACGTGATCCATAACTGCATTGAAGAGGGTTGAGGACAGGGGGTCACCCTGTCTAATGCCCCTTGCATTATACATCCATGGGCCTGCCCCAATTCGTGTAGACCCATTTTGGTAGATTGATTCAATATACTGTACCAGCTGTTTGGGCCACTGTCTCCTCTTCATGATGTTCATTATAGCAAAATGAGATACTCTATCAAATGCTTTCTCAACATCGAGAACTGCAATGTGAAGCTCTCTTTTTTTCCTGTTAGCTTCAACCAACAATTTATTGAGTGCCAATACATTCAGTGCTAGTCCATCAACGCCTCTGCGGAGACCTTTTTGTTGCTCAACATGAGTAACCGAGGATTCCAAACGCTTTCCAATGATCTTGTGAAATTGGCGTACTACTACTGATGGGACTGTGATTGGGCGGTAGTCTGCCTCTGTTTCTGGCATGCTTTTCTTTGGAATCATAGTAGTTCGAGCTTGTAAGAGGGTAGATGGCATAGATCCCCGGCGCAAAATCGTGTTGAAAAACAACTTCCTAAGGCTATGGGGAACCATCCTCCAAACCTCTGCCAGTAGTCCATCAGGACCACAGGCAGTCCTGGTTGGTTCCGATACCCGGATTTCGTCCTCCGTTATTGGCATCCATATGTGGTCCATCAGCTGATCTTGGGGATGACGGACTTCCTCTGCTGTCCATTCGCTGGATGGAGCTGACCACTGTCTTGCCCAGTATTGCCTCAATTGCTGGCCTGTGTGACGCATTTGGGCTCTTCCATTACCAAGGATGTCCTCCGCTATTGCAGCTTTATCAGAATCCCATAACCTCCTAAACCTTGAGAATTTATCTCTCCTCGTTTCTTGTGTGGTATCATTGTTGATTATATGGTCCCTGGGTGGTCGTGGGGTTATACCAATGATATGGTATATCCACAGAAGAAGGTCATTTTGGGGGTCAAGATCCTGGACCACTGCTCTTGCACCATTTATCAACAATTGGTGGCCTTCATCCTGTTCTGATGCACGCTGAGCTATGGGAATCCCTGCAAGAATAGCTTCATCAAGCTGTTGATGGGAGATCGCGTAGCTTCCATCTAGTTCTTCTGTCGTTCTTCGGGGTGTTTGTGTAGCATCTAGGCGTACCTGCTCCAATACATTCTGATAGTGAGGCCTTGCTCGTACCGCTTCTACAGATTTATGTGTTCTACCAACCATTTTGGAGGCAAGAGCTCTATTCATTTGCGCACCCGGTATGGTACCTTCTAATTCAAGTTCAACAGTTGCCATGATGGTCATTTCTTCATGTGACCAGTATTTGCATCGTTTTGGGCCAATTTCGTCAAAAGCATACTCCTCAGGATGAGCTGATCTAGTATGTTTTGACAGCCCTATACGTGAATGAAAATTTCACGCACAATTTATTTTGAATTGCCGCCTCTTTCGCCTTGATGTACACTGTACATCGGGAATCACCTGTCACATGCTTCGCTGGTTTTTTAGCCGCCTTACAGGACATGCATTCAATTTCTGGATGTGGTTTGATGCAGGCAGCGACCTTATGTCCTTTCTCACCACAGCGTTTGCAACATTCTTCGCCAGGCTGGCATACTGTACAATCTTGCGAGCGATGACCCACTCTGGTGCATCTGTAGCATCTTAGAACTGGTACATATGGTGTTACTGGGCATCTACACCACCCTACGTACAGCTTAGGGTCTTTCATGATTGATTTGTAGAGCTCAGTCTCGACCTCTACTTCCCAACTTACAGGACGCCCCTCACCACGTCTTACTATCCTCTTCGGGTTAAAATTGGCCTTGAATCGATCAAGGTTACCTCCCTGATACCCGAAATAATTAGAGTAGGTCTTTTCTTGGGCATTAGCTCCATTTTTAGGCCAGCACCCCCTGCGCCCGTATCTGCCATTATTTTTCTGGCTTCTTGGATGTTAGCAGCCTCGAGTATAACTCTTTTGTTCCTCCCCTTTCTAAGATTGACCAGCTGCCATCCCTTAGATTTGGGATCAACCTTCTCAGCTAATGCTTTTTCGACATCTTCTGCCGACTCCAATGTAGTGTTGTCGTCAGTTGGCTGAACGACAACAAAGTGTCTAGGCTGTGGCTTCGTCTTTGCAGCTGAGGCATAGGTTCGTGGCTGAGGCTGAGGCGTTTTTGATCTCTGGGTATCAGGTAGGCCCCTTGATGCTGCTGAAGTTGATGCTTCAGTGGCGTTCGTCGTTGGTTGAGTTGCATTCAGAGCACCAGTCTGAATTGCAGCTGCAATCTGACGCAGTACTTGCGTCAGATCCTGATTTTGTTTGTCCACCACGTCTCTTCTGGACGCCTCACGGCCCTCCAGGGTCTTAATCTTCAGGTCCATGTGTACAACTCTTCTTAGAACAGCCGAAACAACCTCCCCTACTGGTTTTAATGCTTCCAGTCATTTTTCCTGGCCCAATTTCATATCTTTGCACAACCTGAGGAAGCTGGTAGATGCTGCGTCCCACATTTCAAGGAGATCCAGAGCAGCGTCTGAATCGCCTGTGTCAACTGGGGATCTAGTAGTCCCCGCGTATTGCTCCTCTGCTCGTGATGGGATGTCATCAGCCATCCCTCCTCACATCCTGAGTGGGGTGTGGGTCCCCCCTGGGCTGTAAGGGGGCAGAGTCTCGTCTGAAAAACACCCCTCTTCGCAGCCAACAGGCTCTTGGCACACTCTAGGTGCGCTGATCTGTGATCACTCAGGCGCCTTCAGCATTCTCCATTGACCCGCCCTCTCAAATTTCAGGTTCCTGCGTTCAACAGGAGAGGAAATGGCCTTGGAGCTCACTCAGCTGATCAGTGACCACTCAGGCACCTTCAGCATTCTCCATTGACCCTGCCTCTCAAATTTCAGGTTCCTGCGTTCAACAGGAGAGGAAATGGCCTTGGAGCTCACTCAGCTGATCAGTGACCACTCAGGAACCTTCAGCATTCTCCATTGACCCTGCCTCTCAAATTTCAGCTTCCTGCGTTCAACAGGAGAGAAAACGGCCTTGGATCTCACTCAGCTGATCAGTGATCACTCAGGCGCCTTCAGCATTCTCCATTGACCCGCCCTCTCAAATTTCAGGTTCCTGCGTTCAACAGGAGAGGATGTCAAGCATATTTGTCGTCAAGCATATGATAAATCATAGCGCTACTTTCCTGTCGCTTTTTCCTCTCGCTTTTTACTGTCGATTTTTCCTGTCGAAATTCACGTTTGCGCATGCGCACTCGCTCCTATTGGTCCGAAGGTGCTGAAATTTATAGGGGACCGTCTAGGACCTAATCCGCACAATCCCTGAAAATTTCATCAAAATCGGACCACAGGTTAGTATAGTTTTGCCCGGGACAAGGATTGACCACAGACAGACAGACAGACCGACAGACCGACAGACAGACAGACAGACACGGAACCAAAATTGTTCGGGAAGCTCTAAAACGCAAAAAGCAAGTGGAAATTTTGATTTCGGAGGACATTTTTTTTTTTTCACTTCTTTCACGAATACAAAGCTTCCCTACCTTCGGTAGTGAGGAAGCAAAACATTGTGTAATAATTTGCAGCGTTTTCACTCAGAGATTAGGTACAGTTAACGATTGGAATGACGATCCAATCAATATGCATTGAGGTCCAATTCGAAGAGTATATTATTTATTATCTACGTACCGTATTGGAGAATCCGTCGTAACCAGCAAGTCGAGTACAGGAGGCGAGCGCTTTCGATGTGAAGACATCATCTTCAGGCCGTCAAGAGGCCGTCTAAGGCTTGTCAGTCCGTCGTTCTGTTTATATAGTCTGGGTGAAAGGGAGGTAGGTAAAAGGATTAGAAAGGAAAGGGGACCACATAGTAACGAGACCACGTGGTGAAAGGTTGTTTGTCTGTCATGTCAAGTGAAAGGGAGAGATAAAACTAATCCTATTAGCTAATTGTACCTTCACCACCTGGTAACCACATGGTAACCACGTGGTGACCACGTGGTCTTCTATTCTAAATTATGAATATATTATAAACTAGCTTACATAACTAAATTATTGATAAAATGATTAACTTATATCTATATCTATTTCTAACTTTTTTTTTTTTTTTTTTGGTTAGTTGATTATTTTATTTATTGTTAGAGATTATGATATCCTAGGTCGTTTGGTTGTCTGGAAGTTAGTGGAGTCGTGAGGGTGCTGTTTGCGTTTGTAAGGAGATATGGTAGTGTGTTCTGTTCGTTGTCTTTTGTTGTTCAGGTTGTCAGTAAATCCGTCTGTGGGTGTTTTTCGTTTTTGAATGAGTTTGTCCAGTGGTTTGAATATAGTGTCTGAGGTAGTGTCAAGTAGGTTTTTGTTTATTATACGTCCGTCAAATTTACGTAGTTTGTATATTTCCATGTTTTCAAGTATGTTGAGTCGTCGTCCTTTCTGTTGTGGGTGGAGGAGTGTCATGCAGTTTTTTATGTCGGATAATTCATGTCCATGGTCGTATACGTGGTTTGCGTAGTTGGAGCGTCTAGTGTTGAGTCGAAAAGATCTGATGTGTTCGGTGTATCTTGTTTTTAAGTTGCGTCCTGTTTGTCCAATGTATGTGTGTTTACAGCTGCAAACCAGTTTGTAAACTCCACTTCTGTCGTATGTGTTTGTTTTGTCAATGCAAGTGTTCAGTTGGTTTTTCAGTGAGTTGTCAGTTTTGAATGTGGTCGAAAGTCCTTCCTTCTGGAAAAGGTTGGTGAGTTTATAGGTCTCTGGTCCAGTGTATGTGAAGATGCAGGGTTGATTCGTGTTTGTGTCTCGTGGTTGTGGGTTGTTCTGTTTGTTATTGTATTGTCGGAGTAGTTTGTCTATGGTTTTGTTTGTGTATCCATTGCTTTGGGCAATAGAGTAGATTGTGTCTAGTTCTGTTTTGTAGTTTTGTTTAGTCAATGGTATGGTTTTGAGTCTGTGTATCATATGTCTGAAGGCAGCAAGTTTGTGTTGTTGAGGGTGGTTTGAGCTTGCGTGTATGGTGGTGTCTGTAGCTGTTGGTTTTCTGTAAATTGCGTATTGTAATTGATTGTCTGTTCGTATGATAGTGATGTCAAGGTAGTTTAGTGAGTTGTTCTGTTCTACTTCTACAGTGTAAGTGATGTTAGGGTGAATGTTGTTGAGGTCAGTAAGTATTTCGTTTGTGTTGTCTGTATCTATGACGCAAAGTGTTTAACCTTAGTACTCTCTTGACGGCCTGAAGATGATGTCTTTACATCGAAAGCGCTCGCCTCCTGTACTCGACTTGCTGGTTACGACGGATTCTCCAATACGGTACGTAGATAATAATTGTATTCTTATAACTAGCGGAACTAACCCCATTCATTTAATACCAGTATATTATTTGATTGTCTTGTCTATTATTCACTGTGTAATGACATGTCAATGATTAACAATGCAATATTGCGATTGAACAATTCAATTTCACACTAACTTCTCCCAATATTGGATGACTGAATATCGATTGGAACGTCTATTATTCACCTGAACACGAATTATTTCACTCATTCCACATATACGAGGATACCCTCGTGTCATAATCTTCGTAATCGCCAATGTCATTGAACGTTTGTGATTGAACAGGGAAAAGGTTCAGAGATTAAAGAAACCAACTTTCACAGTCAAACACTTTGATAAGGTGATCATTCCTGTTAGTTTTAGAATTCTAGTTGAAAAAACGTCTGCCAAGTGGGTGAGGCACATAGCTTCCTCGTATCCATAACCCGATTATATAGATGATCCGGTGCATAGTAGTTAATCTCACCAATCTCTAAGTACCTTTCACTTCCCTCATAAGGGACCATCTACACGCTCATCTGGACAATCCTAGAAAATTCCATCAACTTCGGAGGAAAAATGTAAATGTTAAGACTGTGACAAGGATTCAACGTACGCGCATGCGCAGAGGCTTCTATGAATTTCAAGGCCTAGATTTTCATTGGGACCATCTACAACCTAATCCGCGTAATCCCTAAAAATGTCATCGAAATCGAGTAGAAAATGTGGATGTTATGGCTGTTACAGGGAATTCACGTTTGCGCATGCGCAGTGACTACTATCAGTTCGGTGGTGATGATCTTCATTGGGGACCATCTACAACCTGATCCGCATAATTCCCGAAAATTTCTTCGAAATCGGGTGGAAAATGTGGAAATTATGGCCGTTACAAGGAATTCACGTTTGCGCATGCGCAGTCGCTTCTATCAGTCCGAGGATGATGATTTTCATAGGGGATTGTCTACACACCTACCCGCACAATCCCTGAAAATTTCATAGAAATCGGACAATAAATTCGTATGGTTATGCGCGTTACAAGGAATTCATGACAGACAGACAGACACACAGACAGACAGACACGGAACCAAAATTGTTTAGAAAGGTCTAAAACGCAAAACGCGAGTGAAAATTTTGATTTTTGAGAACTTGTTTTTCGTCCTTGAAAAGTGAAAACAAAGCTTCCGCTACCTTGGTAGACTCGGAAGCGAAAATTATTCTTGGTACGATGTAACCATCTACTGATAAGTACCTACCTATCGGAAAAACTTGGTAAAACCACAAAACAAAATGAATAGTTTTAAGAAAGAAGTTCTGTCCCTAAAGGAGCGCCTCCCACCTCTAATTCTAAGAGAAAATTCGAAAATTGATAATTGCAGTAAGGTTTCTGACCAGGACGAAGTCTCACACAGTCAACGCAATGGCGTCCTGAGGGGGTAACCGTGTCTTGAACGTGGCCTGAAGACCCTCCAGTAACTTCGGAAATGGACATTCGGCAAGCTAACAGAAAACCCTCGGCGAAGAAATGATGAGAGCGATGCAGTGGAAACAATAAAGAAGAAATACAAATCCAACAGAACACTGTCGTGTAAATGGAGGACACATTTTTGACTCATCATCATCATCATCCCTGATCCTCCATTCAACCAAACATGGAGGAAAACTCGAATTTGAGATGGTTAGATCTATTAAACTAGAACTTGGCAGATTCGAAAGTAGGTACTCCATTCAGATCGTTTATAATTATTAGGTCTCCAGCCGACAGAAAAAGATCTAGATCTCTTCCACGGTTATTGGTTCTGTTTTCGGACCAGCAAGATGATCTTGCATTGCTGTCGACTCCTAACAATGAAGTCAGTCAAAAAGTCCATTCATGCAGCATGAATTGATGAGCGAATTTTCAAAGACATCTTTCAGTTGAAGGTATGGTTAAGTAAAGGAACAATGGTGTTTCAATTTCTTGTAGAAATTTTTTTTTCAGAATGTTCCAAAATGTATTTCAGTGTACATATTTTTCGAAAAAGTCCATTCTAAAAATGTTGAGGCCATCGAAATAGCTTCATTCTCTTTGAAAAATCGCTAAAACGTTGTTGGGATCCTAGAGAGTCCAGAAAATGTTCCAATTTCAGTAGATCATTTTGTATGTGCCGGTAATAATCGAAATACGCTGATACTGCAAAAAATGTCTTATTTACGTATTCAATTGCGACTGCTACAAAGTCTTCGTGTGAGTGCTGTGTAATTAGAATAACATTTATGCTCTCTTGTCAATGGCTCCTGAATAAGGATGATGTCGATATTGTTCCGCCTAGCGAACTCAAGCGCGTTGGAAGTTCTCGATGGCGAATGTTGAAGATTTATTTGTAAACATTTGAGTTTGTTATGACAGCTGACAGATGAGTCGGGGTCAACACTCATACTGGATGTTACTGCGAATACGCTCGAGGTACCTTATCAGTGATGGGCAGTTGGGATCTAACGCTCTGTGATTTCAGTCTCGTTTGTTATTTTTTCTAGAAAAGTAATAATTAGCTTCATACTTGTGTATTAACTGCACGGAAAGTAATTATTACTTTCCGTGCAGTTAATACACGAGTATGAAGCTTCAGAACGCGAATTGCACTCCTTCTGTTGTGCCCATATAGGACAAGTAAGCTTTTCGGTGTTTTTGCAGTGTTTTGTAGTGTGTCCCAGACGAGAACAAACAAAACAACGGAGGACGTGCAAATTATCGTCACAGATGCTCATAAAAAACCCCAATTTCAGTTTGCGAGTGAGAAAAACGCTACACACGGTAGGTTCGACCACGATATTTTTCTTGTCTTTAAAATTGTTATTGCTCCAGATGTAAACCACCTTCATATCCTTAGTTTTGCTATTCAACTCCACATTTTGTTGCTTTAGTGCTTCAAGAAAATTACCCTCATTTATTTCATCTGGTACCCCTCGAACAATCATACTTGGAGCTTTTTGGAAGGTTCCGCCTTCATTTCTGTCGAACATTTCACGTTGATTTCGTGAACTAAATGATTAAATTGAATTAAATTATTCAATTTTATTTTCTCGAAATATCTGTCATACCCGAATTTAAACAAATTAAATGTAGTAGATTTTGTATATAAGACGCTCTTGCATGATATCAATTTTCGGAAAAGCCAAAAATATTGAGGTCAAGACTGTCCCATCTACTCTTGAATTAATAGGCAGAAAAATCTGAAATTTGCAGGTAAGTATACCTCTGCTGTACTGAGTTGGTGGTAGAAGTTTCAAATTGCTGGCTCCGATAGCTCTAAAGATATTAAACATTGAATTCTTAGTGAATTTTCAACCGCACGCCCTGAAAAATTTGGGAATTTGCACTTAAGCCGGTCATGAATTCGGCCAGCGAAAAAACATAAAGGAGCAGGTCCTTCTTGATTTGCTCTTATATATGGTTTTCAAGATTTGGTTGCAATAGAATTCCAACAGAAAGATCAGCTCATTATCCGTTGAAATGTTTCCCCTTCAACCGAGAGGAAATCCAACACGGAGGATAGAATAACAGTGATTCTTGAGGCGCGGTTAATCCGTTTGCTAAGCGCTCCATCACCCTGCAAAGTGCTACTCCGCCCAGCTAAGTATTGTTGTTAAACTTATAAACCTCACAAGTAGTTCTGTATATTTAAAGTGATAAAGAGGTTTGTTCGTTCGGTAAACTTGAAGGGATTTTGCGGTGCGGTCTACGGCGGGAGAGGAATGGCGGGGGAGAGACGCGAGACGGGCTGAGAAAGGTAAAGCGGAGGCCTGGAGGTAGTAAGAGGGCGAGATGGGGTAAGATGGCGGGAAGGTAAGGGATGTAAGAGGAGGGTTTCCCACTTGTAATTAACTAGCTGGCTTTTCTAGGGGAGTTGCTCAGCTACTGTAGGACGCCGCTCCGGACGTTGCACATAAATCTGGACCTCTCCTCTCTCCCATCTAACCAAAATTGTCCTCCTTCATCGGTTTACCCTCGAACACCTGTTTAGAGGTTTCTCTTGCAATGGAATAATTAATCGGGTGAAATGAATAATTTTGCCAGGTTGGATCGGCAGTAAATCGTTCTCACATGACCATACTTACATGATTTTTTGCTCGTTCTTTCTGAAGAAATGAAATATAAATAATTCCTTTCGCACTCAATTAGGGAATTAAATTGAGTACAAGGAGCGAGCGCTTTCGATGCAAAGACATCATTATCAGGCCGTCGGAAGAGTACCTACTACACTTCGTCAGTCAGTCGTCCTGTTTATGAAGTCTCGTTAAAGGGGAGGTGAAAACGTCAGAAAAAGAAAGGGCCACGAGGTAACCAGACTACGTGGTAAACCTTGTTTTACGTGTCTTGTCGAGTGCAAGGGGGAGATTAAGATAATTATCTACTTACCGTATTGGAGAATCCGTCGTAACCAGCAAGTCGAGTACAGGAGGCCTCCTGGAACTAACCCCATTAATTTAATACCAGATTAAGATAAGCCTATTACCTAATTCCTAATTCTATCACAAAATGGTAAACAAATACCACGTAAAGGACCATTTGGTGAGCAGCCACGTAGTATTCTATTCTATATATATTTTTAAGTGAATTTAAAAAAAAAACGAAACTATTGCAATCGCCTCCCTGAAAAATCTCTATAAAAAAATCTCCCTGAAAAATATCTATAGAAAATCCGTTGTGAAACTTAATAAAACGTTTTTGGAGTTTAAATGTTTTTACGTTCGTTGTTCATTTATGTTTGTTGGCTAGTACTTTTTGACCACTCTAAGGAGTCCCATGTACCAAAAAGAGGGCCCAAAAACGTGTTTTTTGTGGAAGTATTGTCCTAAACATATTAAGTGGTATATTCGGAATTAACGTAAAATTTTCTTTTTTAATTGTTGCATAAAAGATACGAAAACATCATAGTGCAAAAATGGACAAAATACGAAAAATAAAACGCAAAAAATAGAATAATTTAGTGTTTAAATAAATAATTTAAATAAATTACTTACTCTTAAATAATATTTAAGAGTAAGTAATTTATTTAAATTATTTATGTTTGTAATACAAACATATTATGTTTGTATTATGGAATATTTTGTGAATATTACTATCATAACCACGGTAATATAATGAGGTATAATTATTCGGATTCAACACAAACTTTCTTATTTCAGGAATTAAAGTTGTCAAAAAAATGTTAATCATGAATCATCAATTGATCGTCAATCATAAATCATCAATGGTTGTCTCATGTATTACGTATACCGTCCGCCGTACTCCATACGCGGCAATTTCCTCACCTAGCATTGACCGATTGTGATGAAATTCAGAATGAAAAGTCTAAATTCAGGGCCACACGACGGCGTGCCACGGCTTGAGCAAATGGGCTCCGTGGGACTTGGAGCCGAACTCGAACCCCATGGGGAGGAGAAGCGTCGACTGATGGCAAAGCCAGAAGAGGCACAATCCTCCCACCATCATTCGTGGGATAAGGTGATTCAACCTTGTCCCTCACCCCAATGTCCGAGGTCGGATCTCGGATCCTGATACCAAGCAGCCGGATGGACATAACTGCTGAATGCTGTAAGTGCTGATACGACGCTGTGATGTAAATATTTATGTACAATACCATCGATTGTAGTGGTGAAGTATTTTTTCCAAATATAAATTGTTAATGGTATATGGACTCCATTTGGGGTCTTGTTGAGCCCCAAAGTTTTTGGTTGATGTAGGTCACTTCTAAGGGTTGAAATTTTGACAACGTTCTAACTCGAAAAATTTTGATATAAAAGTATTATCTATCCATAAATTTAAGATAGTATTGAACTTTTAGAGACGACACGGAGCTCTGTAGGACAAACCGTTTGCTCCCTATGCGAACTTAAGGGCTGGACTTACGACCAATCAGAAACACGAGTGTGAATCGCAAAAGAGGCTTAATCTCCGTTCAAATTTTAGCTGACCGAATTGCTATCGATATTAATTTTTCTTCATGGTTGGATTCTACGTACCTTAAAACGTAAACCAACAAATTTGGTGGGGGGGTTGAAAATTTTGTCTTCTTGGTCGGTTCCAAAGGTTGATTATTGAAGATAATAAACCAAAATTGACTACCTGCAACCTTGAATCAGAACTGAACATTTATTGACGAAATAACTTTCATGTAAACAAAGATCCAGGAGTCAAAAACATCTTTGGAAACAAAATTTGTTTGAAGGCTGCTATGGGGTCTTCAGGTGATCACAATGTGATCATATGTCATCAATGTGACCAATGTGACATATATGTGATCTCACGACGATTTGTCATATCGTTTGTTTGCCCTCCGAATAACCAAGAAGTATTATTAGGCGATCTTATACTCACAGAACACCCACCGATTCCTTTGATTATTTCACGGCTCCTTGAACTTCCAGTGGCAAGGCAAAGCTACCCCCGGGGGTTCTTATAGTATAGAGGGGGGGGGGGGGAGAGGTATATATCCGAACGCTCATCTAACTAATCGGATCTCGTTATAGGAAAGCTGTTTTATACGGGAACGGACCTCGATGCCGGTCGAGCGATCATAATCCGATCACAAGATTGGAACCTGAGAGAGCAAGACGACAGTCCTATACAACGGTGTTTATAATATATTATATTAGTTGCTATTTTCCGAAGTCTTCTAACGTGTTTTGTATCACCATAATATGGTGATGACACCTGAATATTATTCAGGATGTCCCTGTTGAGTGTACCGAAATAACAAAAGTGTTCTGCCCTGATAATTTCGTAAGGCAGCGTTGAATTGTTTCAATTTAAGGTGAGAAAACGTCAGTTCAAAGTGTTCCGATACTCATGTGCATCGGAGAATCACTCAGAAAGTAAATAATTGTCTATGCATCTGTGTTTTAGATATATAGATACATATATGTTTATTTGGCGCCATGTTGTACACTTTCACAATAATATATATGCATGAAGGGATGCGATTTGCTCGGATTTCCTACCCGACGTTGGGCTTGACTCGTGTTGTAGGGTAGGATATTTGCAAAATCGGTCCATATCGGTGAATGTAAATATATCTACTATACATAACAGTAATAAGTAAATTACTTAACAATACAAAAGAAATGAGAAAAAAAATTAAAAATAAAAATGTAAAAAAAACGAAAATGAAAAAAAAAAATCTCAGCCAAGTGGGTGTGGCACATAGCTTCCTCGTATCCATAACTCGATCATATAGATGATCCGATGCATTGTAGTTGAACTCAAAACACCAATCTCTAAGTACCTTTCACTACCCTCATAGGGGACCATCTACACGTTAATCTGGACAATCCTAGAAAATTTCATCGAATCCGGATGAAAAATTTAAGTGTTATGGCTGTTACAAGTATTTTACGTTTGCGCATGCGCAGACGCTACTGTGAATTTTAAGGCGTTGATTTTCATTGGGGACCAGCTACAATCTAATCCGCGTAATCCCTGAAAATGTCATCGAAATCGGGTGGAAAATGTGGAAGTTATGGCTGTTACAAGGAATTCACGTTTGCGCATGCGCAGTGGCTACTATCAGTCTGGGGATAATGATTTTCATAGGGGACCATCTAAATATTAATTTGTTACATCCCTGAGAATTTCATTGAAATCGGATGAAAAATGTAGAAGTTACGGCCGTTACAAAGGAATTCACGTTTGCGCATGCGCAGTCGCTTCTATCAGTACGAAGGACGTGATTTCCATAGGGGACCATCTAAATACTAATCTGTAACATCCCTGAAAATTTTATTGAAATCGGACAATAACTTCGTATAGTTATGCCCGTTACAAGAATTTCATGACAGACACACAGACAGACAGACACGGAACCAAAATTGTTCAGGAAGGTCTAAAACGCAAAACGCAAGTGAAAATTTTGATTTGGAGAACTTTTTCTTTCATCCTTGAAAAGTGAAAACAAGCTTCCGCTACCTTACGAGTGAAGACTTTCCTCGCAAGTAAATACTTTTGAGTAATTACTCGTCTTTATTCACTCCACTCAATGATGTGTATGTTTTTAATGTTTTCTCGTGAAAGGAATCGACTCTGAGTATTGAAAGACCAGATTGGAGAGAGTTTGAAATACGTAGAATGCTCAACAATCTTGGTAAACAGCTGAGTTGGAGGTTTGCTCTGGCTCCACTTCAAAAAAAAAATCTAAAGATTTCTATAAGCTTGAATACTGCAGCTTTCTGTTTTTCAATGTTTTCAGTGCACGATGGAATATTCAAATGGTAAGAGGATTTAAAACGATCTCGGACTTTTGAAGTGAACAAGAATAGAACTGACTTATAATAGGAGGCGGAACTGGAAGCTCTCCGTGGACGATGGGGAGGTAGGCTCCAGGTTATACCTCACCGTCAAGACCAACGAGTCTTGCGTTTACTGTATAACCTGCCCCTGTCCACACCGCTCTTCACGGTATTGTTTCTGAGATCACCAAGGTTGCGAAAGAATTGTTTTCAATTTTTGAAGTTATAAAAAGTTATCCAAAATCAAAATTTCCACAGGTATTTTACGTTTTACATCTTCTTGAACAATTTTGGCTCCGTGTCTGTGTGTCTGTCATGAAATCCTCGCAACGGCATAACCAAAACAAGAAGTTATTGTTCGATTTCGCTGAATTTCCAGGGATCGTGTGCTTATGGTCTCCTATCAAAATCATCCCAGATAAATAGTAGCTGCTGCGCATGAGCAACCTGGCGAGACACGAAACGCCGAGTTTTCCAATAATATTGACTGAACAATAACATTGAAAATGAATATTACTGTTCAGAAAAATATTGACTAATGAAAAGTCCCTATTTCAGAAAGAATGGACTGAACTACGAGTACATCGAAATCTAATTTTTATCATCACATCAATTTAACGGGAAGATGAAACAATGAAAATCGTAACGTAGTGTCCTCGGAATGACGCACTCCTTCCGAGGAAGATGAAAACCGACAGGACGTGTCTCTCGATTTGAACTTCCTAAACCGCCGGGATTAATTCTATTAAGAAAGAGATTTCCACGCCGAGTGATTTAAAGGGCCTTTCACCTGTGAATAAACCAAGTTGAGTCGGGAGAGGCTTAAATGGAACGCGTCTCTTAATGGCCGATGAGGCGTGGGGCTCCCTCGACCCATTTATGAAACGACACCGACGTGGGCCCTTCTTCACCTTCACCTACGGCAAGCAGGAAACGCCTCCTACGTAATTGAACTTCCAGGCAATTATTTCACGAGGGCAAACGTTACGCTTCCTCTAGCGTTGGATGCACCTTACAAATTGTCCTTCCTGAAAATGGAAACGATCCCTTACAAATCACTCAACTACGCAACAATGTGCTAATCATAGCTTCCTCGTATTCATAACCCGAATGTATAGATGATCCGATGCATAATAGTTAATCTCAACATCAATCTCAGTACCTTGCAGTATCGTCGTAGGGGACCATCAACACGTCAACCTCCACAATCTCTGAATATTTTTTGGAAAATGTAGAAGTTATGGCTGTTACGAGGATGTCACGTTTGCGCATGTGCACAAAATATTTCCGATTTGGGGGCCATGATTTTCATAGGGGACCTTCTCTACTCCAACTCGAACTCCTAAAAATTTCATTGAAATCACATGAGAAATGTAGAAGTTATGGCTGTGGCAAGGAAATACACTTGCGAATGCGGAGTGGCTACTATCAGTCTGGAGGCAATGATCTTCATAGGGGACCATCTTCACAAGATCCAGCCTAATCTAAGAAAATGTCATCGAAATCGGATGTGAAATGGAGTAGTTATGGCTGTGGCAAGCATGCGTTTGCGCAAGCGCAGCGGCTACTATCAGTCCGGGGGTGATGATTTCCATTGGGAACCATCTACACGTCAACCCGCACAATCCCTGAAAATTTCATAGAAATCGAAAGATAATTATAGAAGTTATGGCTGTGACCAAGATTTAATGACAGACACAAAGACAGACAAACTCACAGACACGGATTGTCTGGGGCTTGGCCAGCAGAACCCAAATATAGAGGATCCAGACCAAACAAAACAGAGCTCTTCGCCTCCTTAAAAATGCGCCCTGGTATGTAAAAAATAGCGTCCTTCACAAAGACCTCGACATCCCTGAAGTTGAAGACGTAATTGAAACTACCATCAGCCGCCTCCATATCTCAATGTCCAACCACCCGACAACTATATTGGAGAATTTACTGTCAGCATGGGACAGACACCAACCAAGACGACTGAAAAGAAAAGCAGGCTGACCTAATAAACTGAAACTAAAGTGCAATACGAGAACTTGATGGCAATTTTGTTATATTAATCTGTTGTATTTAATACTTACCTAATTTACTGAACATTTATATATTTATTCATTATAATTTAAAACTCTTCAATTATAATTGTACATGTACCTATTATAACTATTACAAATAAGGTGGGACTGTCGCTGGACAGAAACCCCTTCACATGTGTCATAGTACATTCTGTACTGACTTCAATCTTCATAAGCAGAACATAATATGTTCTACACTGTGTTCTATGTTCTATACTATATTATAGTATACAATACTAAAAGTTTAATAAAATTATTTAAAAAAAAAAACAAAAAAAAAACCTTTATTTCGAGAGTTTTTGAGCTCTTGTCAATTTCAACCCTTAATTTTCGCCCCTTAGAAGTGATCGACAACAACCAGAAGCTTCGCGGCACAATCAGACCCCAAATGGAGCCCAAATACCAGATTTGAACCAAATCGGTCCAGGATTGCTAAAAAAAAGTGCCGCGTACGGCGGACGGAAGGAAAATTTGTTATTCGATTTTCGGATTCTTATTACCTTGAAACGTGAAACATCAAATTTAGAGGGGAGGGGGGTTAAAATTTTGTTTTCTTGCTCGATTTCAATGGCTTATTATTGAAAATAATAAAACAAAACATGTGATTCGTAGTGGAGGTGAACAGGGGCGTCGCGTGATAATATTCGTCAGGCAAACAGCTAGGCTGCAAATTATTACACAAAGGTTCATTTTTTCTGTATTGATCACGTGCCCGCAAAGAACTCAGCTTTGCCATTGTCACCACCTACCAACCATGTTTTACCTTCACAATCAAGTTTATTTGGAAGAATTAAACGCTCCACACTCCACTGGAAGAAATAAAGAATTCCTTCGTTTAGAAATTTGATCACTGGTTGCTAAGGAAGCAAAACCGAGTACATCCCAAAGAAACGACCGGCGAAAGCATTTTGGTTAACTAAAATTTGAAGGGCGATCACGCCTCTTTTGCGATTCATACTCGTTTTTCTAACTTCTCGTAGGGAGCGAACAGTTTGTCCTACAAAGCTATGGGTAGTCTCATTCGATTCCGAAAATTCAATGGTACAATCTTAAATTTCTGATAAAACAATACCTTTATATCGAGAGTTTTCGAGAGAGGGTGCCTTTGGAAGTTTCAGCCCTTCCGTTTCACCGCTTAGAAGTGACTTACATCAACCAAAAGCTTTTCGGCACAACTAGACCCCAAATGGAGCCCACATACCAAAGTTCATCATAATCGGTCCATGATAATTAAGGAAAGATCCGCGGACGGACGGATTTTTTTTTTATATTCGATTTTCAAAATCTACACGTACTTAACTACCAAAAACGTAAACCATCCAATTTGAGGGTGGTCAAACTTTTTTCTTGAAAATAATTAACCAAAAAGGGAGACTCTGACTTTAGACCCAATAAGATGTGAAACCTTCATTCTACAATGTTTTGCAATTATTTCCTAGCGTCTATCAAAAAGAAAAACGATTAGGTACAGTGAAATACAGTAAAATCAGGAACGGGACACCAGTCAACGTCATACAGCTGATATTTGCGGCGGCGAAAAAACGAACTGCTTTCCTTCTTTGAGATAATGTGGGTGGATGGATATGTTATGTCTTCATGCGTGAGCTAATTAGTATCCATGGCTCATATTCCAAGTATTCAAGGTCACGAAACAGTTTTCCTACTGTTTGCAACAGCTGAGAGTATGGTAGTGGGGGTATAGCAGTACTGGACCCCGCGCTGACCCCCCCGCCACCCCGCCGATCGTCGCCTCTCACTCTAAACAGTCCCTTAAAATTCATTTTTTTGAACTGCTTGCCTTGCATCCAGCGATGCAAGGAGGACCAGCCCCCGCGCTAGTTCGCTTATCATCCGCAATCATCTACATTACCGACCTCTCCAAGTCTCTGGTGTGTTGCGGGCTAGTATCCAAGGCAAAATACGTACTTTCATATTCCATTCTCTTATTTAATCTAAATGCCTTGATAATAATGAAATAGTCCCTAAATATTATAAAAGTTTTCCAAAATCAGCTAAATATTACTTACAAAAAATGGAATTATAGGAGAATCTCAACAAAAATTTATTAATTTATTTTGCTTATTTGTAGTAAGGCAAACAGTGTTTGCTATGTTTGCCTGGAGGAGACGCCACTGGAGGTGAATCACACCACACAATTGCAACGAAATATACTTTATGAATAGCAATTCCTTTTCAATTTGTTTGAATAAATTAATCGCGAGGATATTGTCGAAATCATTCCTCCTTCAACATAATTACTTCGAAAATAATAAACCGTTGTGTAATAATTTACAGCGTTTTTTCTTCTACATTTCTTTTATATGTAAAAATGTTGTGAGTAATAGGGTAAAAGCACCAATTGTTGACACTATTCCTAATGTTGACACTTCAATTTTAAAATGTAAAAATAAGCTATTGGGTCACTGTAGGTACTCGAAATTAGCGTCATTCTGTTGATAAGAATGTAGTTATTGATGTTGGCCGGCTCCACTAGTTATAATATCCGATATAACTTGGCTGGCTGAAATTGAAGCTGATGATAGCTGTATCAGTAACTCCAGCGACGCCATCCTTCTGCCGCAAGTTAGTGAGGTAGGTCAACAAATTTAGTCTTTTGAAGTAAAATTTTGTGAGTAAAATTACCATTTCACATCGTCTGCTTCATGTGTAACATAAGGAAGAATGTGTAAGCATTAAAACCCCAAATTTCAATAGGAAAACATGGTTAAATTCGGTGTCATCATTAGGGTCTCATGAAATAGTTTGTGTCCTAATGTTGACACCTGTGTTAACATTAGGGGAAACTGTTGATTTGGTTGCTAAGGTGATATTTGGATTTGAATAATTGTGTAGTGTATCACGACTATCGACTTTTTCAATTTAACGTGGCGGAACCGTAAGTTGACACCGTCTGATCCCAATGTTGACATTCAGTTCCTAATGTTGACATCAACTTTTTTTTCTACTTGCAAAGAAAACTATATTTTATCAAATACGCCAAAAGAAGACATGAAGCGCCAGAAAGAAGAAATGAAGAAGAAGAAAGAAGAGCTGAAAGTTAAGAAGTCGCGACCGATCAAGAAAAGTAGAAGGAGCGTAGGTTCCTCGTCACTATCAGAGAGTTCAAGTGAATCAGAGGAGTGGGCCCCATCGATTGCCACCGAGGACGACATAGATGTATTTGAGATTTTTAGGGACACAGATGAAGACAGCGATGTTGCCCAGCAGAATACCGTAATTGGAGGAAGGGAGGAGGAATTGTCAAATGAAGTGGAGCCAGTGGAGGAATCGCTGAAAGAAGATGAGCCGATATCCTTACCAGCAGGGGACAGCAAACAAAGTGGACCTTCAAACAGTGAAGTCGACCAGGCAAAACTAAGTCCACAACGCTGTGTTGCTGAGAAAACCACCACCGTAAAAGAAGTAGGACGTTGTGCCATGTCGAGGAAGAAGTTGGACGAATAAATTAAGGAGACATGGTTGTGGCCGTGTTGCCTAACGAAAAACGTGAGACGGAATGCGTTTGCCTGGTTGTCAACGTTGATTCTGAAGATGCTGCGGAAGTAACACCACTTCTTCCCTGCAACAGACTGAGGACGGGTTTTAAGCGTTCGTGCGACGGGAATCATCTCCTACCGGTCAATAACGTCAAATACAAACTGCCCAAGCCCAAATCTTATGGGGCCAATCCCGATAAATTTGTGTTCCCTGTTTCCGTTCTTGTAGCTCTTTAATTAAGTATGTTCTTGTTCCTAGGTAATTAAGTATCTTCTTGAAATATATTGTAACCTATTTCGAATCTCTGTTGTTCATTTACCTTGAGCAATAACTTCAGGAAAGCGATGGGTCAATATTTAAATTGGTGTCAACATTAGGAACTGCAGATGTCAACAAATGGAATTTTCGAGGACAAATGTGTCAACATTGGGGGCAAAAAACCATGTTAGAAAAAATTCGTTTATGATAATATAAGAAAATATTTTGGTAAGTCTAATACGTGCAAACTGTTCACAAGGAACTCATAATTCATAATAACTACTTGACAACTTCATTTTCTTGAACCCTTTTGTGGAACGCAGAATTGAATGATTTTTCTTTCTAATAGTGTCAACAATTGGTGCTTTTACCCTAGCGTTGAGTAACTGAACCTTCGCTGTCCATCCCCAGAATAGAACTTCACACAAATTTTCGAATCCATTGATCGCAATGGCTGAATTTGGTTCTCAATTTCGCCAAAAAAGCAGGTAAAGACTTCGTATTTTTGATCGCCTTTGTTGTTCAAAAGCGTGTAAATAAAAAGCGGTCATCACGAAAGAGACGGAGAAATACTTTTGCGCACACCTCAAAACAAAATTTTCGCATTTCCCAATTTTCAGCGATGGGAACTCAAAGTGAGTCCGACGAAGCGAAAAATGGTTGGCCGAAAGGCACCGACGCGTGAAATGATGCGAGCAGCGCGTAAACGTCGAATACTTGTTTTTGCTCGATGATCGTTCCTCCGGAAATTATTTACAAAACCCTCAACTTCGATGCGGTTTTCATCGTAAACTCTGGAAAACCTCTTTCCGTCCGCAACTCAAAGTCTGAACCATAATACCTACCTGGGGCTCGGTGCCGACTAAATCGAGAGAAACCGAGGAGTTTCGTGGTAATTTCCGAACATAGTGAATGACCATCAATCATAGGGAATACTGTTGAAGAAGGGGGAATCTGAGTGTTTCTATTAACGGAGTAGACTACACTGCACTAATACAACATAATATGTGCAGTGTTGCATAATAGTGCAGTGTGAGAGCATATTATGCTCTCACACTGCACTATTGTGAACCAAATCATCGGGAAATATTACACAATGATTTTTTATTTCACTATATGTATAGACCTCAGTACCTTCTGAACACGGCGCGGCTTTTTCAATATAACTGCCTTCGTTATCCGAAAGTTGTACTTTGGTGCTTTAATTCCGAAATTTTATGTTGGTTGCTGAGGACGCACAACTGAGTACGAGTACAAAACGAAACTCATTCAAAGATCGCTGCAAATTATTACATAATGGTTTATTAGTTTTCTGGTTAGATTTCTCGCCTACAAGGAACACATCTTTCCCATTGTCACTACCTGCCAACATTAATTTCCCTTTACTATTAAGTTTAATTAGAACAAATAAAGAGGGGTAGGTGCCTTCATCTGGAAATCTGATTACTAAGAACGCTGTTACGTGGGAAGGGTATTCATAATTGAAAGAAACCGATTTCCGTCGTTAAAAAAAATATAGTTCGAATCATGTAAGTAAATAAAATGGACTGTATGAATTAAAGAAAAAATAAATGAATAATTGGACTGCCTAAGGAGCTCCTTCGCAAGTAAGTAAAATCCCTAGGGTGCCGTTTCTTAAATTTGCCGTTAAAAAAAATAAATTATAAACAAATTAAGAAGATCTTACCAGATCGTGAAGGGATGGGAAGTCCAAGGAAAATCGAAGAGAAAATTGACGAGTAGAGAGGAGAGGAGAGTAGCCGAGAGTCGAGCGAATAGAGTAGAGTTGACATCAATGAAAGTTGAGTAGAGGGGCAACCAATGCCTGCAGATCAGCAGCTGCAAACAGGGATAAAATCATTAAAATTTTGATCTCCGGTTGGAAATGACGTACCTAGATGCCAAAAGTCGCTGGATGCTTACTTCATCCTCGGGATACGGGTAGTGTAGGTAGCAAATTCTTAAAGAAAGACTCAAGCCGGATGTGGTACTTTTAGGGAAATGCAGATTGAAATATAGATTAAGATTGGAGGTCTGAATAGTCGTGGAACACAACGAGAGCTTGGTGAAGACTGAAGGACTGAAAGACGTGGAAGGGAGTAGATACAGGTGGACACAATAGAGAAGAGTTGAGATCAGGGATCGTTAAGGGGTTCAGAAAAGTAAACATGTTGAAAACGGTCCGGGGTGTAGACCCTTTATCGCTTCGATTTAGTAAGTTTTAGTGGACTGCAATTAAAAACCCAAAGCTAACCCCGGGAACGTGAAATTCGGAATATTCGAGCCCCAATACTGTATATCAAAATTATCCCCAAAAAGGTAATGTGAGGATAATAAAATTATACGATTGCCACCACTCTCGACGAACCCGTAGCAATCCGAGAGTGTTGGCCAACTGCAAGGATTATAAAAATGTATAGGTAAAGGAAGGGAACAATTCACCCCTAATCCTAGGTATTTGCGTTTGATCCCGGCCGGGAGAACTGCGACGCTGAAAAGGACCTGAAGGCGGCGAAGTGGAAGCGGTAGATCGTCCGGAAGGGGCTTCGGAAGATTCAGACTTCGCGCACGACAAAGTCTAGGTATACGGACCTTTTCAACAGGGTTAAATTGTAACGCAGCAATTATTAAACGGGTTTCTTCAGTGAGAGGGTTGAACATCGAGGGCAACTTGATGGAGACAACGTGGAGACTGGCGAGGGCAGGAGGAAAAGATTTTACCATAGGTAGGAGAAGGTAATGAAGGGATAGACGAGGCGGGGTGTTTACAAACACCCTAGAAAACCACCGGTACAAAAGAGAGAGAAGTTCCACTATTCATCTACTGGATTTAACAAAACAAACGGCTTGTGGAGCGGCAACAAACTCAAAAATACGTACAAGTCGGAAAAACAAACAACGACGCATTATGGTCTGCTAAAATACTAACTGAAATCGATTAAAAAAACATACCTTTATATCAAAAGTTTTCGAGCAAGGGTGTTCTGAATATTCCGGCCCTTATTTTTCAGCCCTTAGGGTGGAGGCACCAGTGTTTGATACCTTAAACGAAATTTTGACTTTGACAAGCTATTCAAGTCACAAGCATCATATATCCGTTTTTACGAAACCAATTTTTTGACCCAGAGTGAGGATCAAATAGGTAATGTTGAAAATATCACCAGATGATTAAATCAAAATAAATTTTATCACTAAACACAATCTTCTTTCTCAATACCATAGGAACATTACATTTTCATTGGTAAGCTAGCAGCTTTTAAAATGCCAAGTATTTATATAAATATGAAAAATAATGAGTGAATGACAGAAACGATTAGATATCCATATAAAGCTATTACATTAGAATTAGTCAAAAATCTTCCCTTAATCAGAACCAGTCTATCTGAAGGTCGTCCCAAAAATAGCTGACAAAAAAATATGAGATAAATAATATATTAGAATGATTATAATCAATGCATAATTGAGCTATAGTTATTTGATTTTGATAAAATGATGATAAAATGATCACACGCACGTCTATTTTCCTCAGACCCTCTGCTTCAGCACTGGTCCAGCACTCGATTCTCATCAAAAGTAAAAGGAGAACTGCTCTACTATGATTCATGCTTCAATAATTGAAGCATAAATCATAATAGAGCAGTTCTCCTTTTACTTAGTTCTAATTATTAGAATATATGAAACTACAGAGAAGAAAATTATAAAAGGACAGCACAGTCAATCACTGAAACTAGCACCAGTTTAGGGATTAGTAATTGACATTAAGAATTTTCACATAGCATCTTTGATTTTTTCCAAAAAAACGATAGCATAATTGCAATCTAAACAAAAAACTGATTGGGAAAAACCATTGTGAAAATCTAAATAAGAAATGTGAAAGGCATGTTAAAGCAAAATAAAACACTTTTCCCCTTAGCCAAATCACTAGGAACATCATCGAATGAACGACTGCTCGTGGTTTTGTTGAATAACATTCACCAGATTTGACAAAAGCCACTTGAAATTTCTTCCTCCTTTATACTTAACTGAGAAGCACGGAACACACTTATATTCCTTATTATTTACACATTTTGGTGAGATGTCAATCACTGGATCCTTGCCAAACACTGGTCCCTCCACCCTAGAAGAAAATGACACTAACCAAAAGCATCACAGCACAACTAGGCCCCAAATGAAACCCATATACCAAACGGACGGCAAGATTTGTATTAGATTTTCGAATTATACGTATCCTAAAACGTAAACCAACAAATTTTGAGGGGTTAAGTAAACAATTTTTTTTTCTTTCTTCAATTTCAAAGGTTTATTGTTGAAGATAATAAACCAAAAGTAGCAAAGCATAAGCATGTAGGGCTAGTTCTGGGTGAAGAGCTCAAGTGGAAGCCTCATGTAGACTATACACATGCTCCCAAATCAATCGATAAAATGTATAAATTATAGCATGTTACAATCATATTGAACGTATTCCACTTGCATAAGTATAATAAATTGCATCTACGCCAGAATATCTTGATACAGATGATAATCTTGGAATCTTTTTTTAAGGAACCGTTCGATTTTGCTCTAATGTTTGAAATTGAGCAGGTATATGTTGGAAACCTCTGAACCAGCAGTAGTGATGAGTTACATTGTAACGGGATGTGCTATCAATTACATTACTTCTGGGCCGTTTAAAACGGCAACTAACTAGAGAGTTGTTTCACAAGTACTAATAAACAAGACAAAAGTTGGTAAGAATGCGGAAGAAAAACAGTTAAAGGTACCTAGTAAGAAGAAAAGAAACAAACAAAAAACAGCTCAAAAGAAGGGAGACCGAGACTTTTGATAGGGAGGTATGGGTGACCTTAGAGAGGAGAGGGCAACAGCAGCTTGTCCTGAGATGGTGGTGGTGGAGGCGGCGAGGAGAAGATAAGTGTGGATGCAAGCTGACGACAACCATCGTTTCTCCACTACCGGGTCCGCCCTTCCCTTTCCTCTCCCTTCCACTTTTCTGCCTGTTTCCGCCTCTATTCCAGCCACTTTCCCATTTTCCGTGTCGCCTTCCCGCCGTTCGTACGCCAGCGGGCGCTCCACGGCAACTCGAGATTTAATAATTTACGCATTAAAGTTACCGGTAAAGTTTTACCTTGAAGTGCGGAAAAGGTGTTGGGCGCGGAGAGGCCCAGGTGGAGCGAGAAAGTGGTTCTGAGTGGAGGAGGAAGGGCAGATGTGGATTCTTTACGGTTATTTTGGAAATGTGAAGGAGCGAGGTGGACTTTCGTGAAGTTGAGTGGTTGATGGAAAGGGTCATAACGGGGGGCTTCAACATCGCAGATGGGTTTCAAGGGGTCATTGACTAGCCCCAGTTGATTGACTGGCACCTGTTACAAAGTCTTCTAGTGCTTATGGTTTGATTATATGGTTCTAGTTGACATTCTGGTTTGTCAGAAGTTTCCGAGTTCTGATTGGTTTATGCATTCCGATTGGCTGGAGGCCCCTTCACTCTGATTTCTAATTTTTGATTCCCACCATTGATTTTTAGCACCAGCTGCTACTGTTTTCTAGTTCACTTTTTTCGCAATTCCAGTTTAAATTCTAATATTGACTAGAAATCCCTACTTTCTGCATGGTATAAGATTACTGGTTTCCAATTGGAAAGCTCACAAACAGCTATATATAGATAACAGGCCAGTAACCCCTGTCTGTTCGTGAGTTCAGGAGCCTGGCGGATGAAATCCTGAATAAAGGGAACCTGCTGATAGTCCAGTGGGTGCCCTCTCATTGTGGTCAGTTTGGGAACGAGATGGTCGATCGATTGTCGAAGGAAGGCTCAGAGATGCCCCAACCAAATATTCAAGTGACGTAGTACGCCGCTCGACGAGAAGCTGAAAGGGGAATACTGGGAACTATGGTCATAGAACAAGCCGAGCGTGAACCCAGCTGATCTTCCTAGAAAAGTCGGAGTTGCCTGATTCCGCACCTTGACGGGCCATGATTTCCCTCTGAAGCATCTGCACTGGATAGGCGTGAACCAGTCATCGGAATGCGAACTGTGTGGGACTGGCGAAATGGACGGAAACCACCTTGAGACCTGTGAAGCGCTGATGCAGGACGTCCAAGCTGCACAGACAAGCGATAACCATTACCACCGGACCGCGCAACTATTTAATGGCGCGACATGGCGTAATTAAAAAAACGTCTGCCAAGTTGGGTGGGCAGTATAGCTTCCTCACTCATTGTAACATGGACGTATGGAATCAGTTGGCGAAAAAATTATGATTCAAAGAGTTACACTAGATTAAAAAATTTAGGGGTGGTCTGGCTGCCTCGTTCTCTCACCACTTTTCTTATGGTATTTGGTGTGCTGAATCCGAATCTGACGTCAGTTTTTTTGTTTACGTCGGATTTTCAAGATATAGCTAGTTTTAAGATTTTTCTAGTTCTCACTTTTCTTCATTTTTTAGTGAAAACTCATCTTGCTCAAATCTCCTCAAAAAGTACTCAGACTTATAGGAAATTTCATGTAGAATCCGAATATGTACTTAGTTTTTAAGTAAAACTGTGTTAAACCCCCTATTTTCTACAAAACGTATCAAAAAACACCGGTTCTCAACGTTTTTTCTTCGGGTTTTCCCTTACACTTTGACACTTGAAAAAAAAATTAAGGCTAAAAAAAATTTTCTCGGGCCTTTACTTTGTATGGGGGACACCCCAGAGGAGAATGAGACCAATCGCAGCCTCCTAAACCCATTAATATCGAAGGAATGAGCTTTTTCATGGCACTGAGATGAAAACTCACAAAAACCGTTAGTTAATTTTTCGAGATAAGTATGTGCGTTCCTAAATCTGTTTCCTCAAATGGATTTTCCTTTCTTCTACATTTTTTATGCTTGTCACCTATTAAGAGTAAGATCGAAAATAGATACTCATAGGGGGAGTAAATCATAATTGGGAAACTCTTGTTTTGTTAAGTGATTTTAATTCAGTTTTACAAACGAAACACAATAAAATCAAAAGTTGGTATAATGTTTGGTTATTCTTCCACCTAAGAGGTTTCATCGCCGGCATCTATGTAGAGAAAACTTCGCCGCCTGAGGTAAATCTCTTTTTAAGGTCCAACATTAGTCCGCCATCATGCGAACTTCCCAATACCCTTTGTACCGTTCTTCCATGGTTTTATATCTTGGTGGAACCTCTGAGGTGGAGGAATAACCAAACATTTTACCAACTTTTGATTCATCTGAGCGTTCATGAAACAGATTTACACCGTTAACTTTTCTGCAGTTTATTGTGTTTCGTTTGTAAAACTGAATTAAAATCACCTAACAAAACAAGAGTTTCCCAATTATGATTTACTCCCCCTATGAGTACCTATTTTCGATCTTACTCTTAATAGGTGACAAGCATAAAAAATGTAGAAGAAAGGAAAATCCATTTGAGGAAAACAGATTTAGGAACGCACATACTTATCTCGAAAAATTAACTAACGGTTTTTGTGAGTTTTCATTTCAGTGCCATGAAAAAGCTCATTCCTTCGATATTAATGGGTTTAGGAGGCTGCGATTGGTCTCATTCTCCTCTGGGGTGTCCCCCCTACAAAGTAAAGGCCCGAGAAAATTTTTTTTAGCCTTAATTTTTTTTCAAGTGGCAAAATGTAAGGGAAAATCCGAAGAAAAAACGTTGAGAACCGGTGTTTTTTGATACGTTTTGTATAAAATAGGGGGTTTAACACAGTTTTACTTAAAAACTAAGTACATATTCGGATTCTACATGAAATTTCCTATAAGTCTGAGTACTTTTTGAGGAGATTTGAGCAAGATGAGTTTTCACTAAAAAATGAAGAAAAGTGAGAACTATAAAAATCTTAAAACTGGCTATATCTTGAAAATCCGACGTAAACAAAAAAAACTGACATCAGATTCGGATTCAGCGCACCAGATACCATAAGAAAAGTGGTGAAAGAACGAGGCAGCCAGACCACCCCTAAATTTTGTAATCTAGTGTTATTGGATACCAAAATATTGGCGATAATATGCGGGATAGGGTTGCAGGTATTAATGTTTATAATAGTGTTGTAAATAGTTGTGGTATATAGTACCCATAATCCTAATACGTACATTTTATATTATAGTTTTAGTATTGAATAATAATAATCATTATCGTCATAACTTCGTAGTTTTATTTTATACCTACACTCTTTCGTTCTTTTATTTCAGTGGCAGTATAATATTATGATATTTGTATTTTCAACGTAGAATTTTATTTAGCGGTCCAGCGTCTAGGACCTAACCCACACAATCCCTGAAAATTTCATCGAAATTGGTTGAATAGTTGCGGAGTTTTGGTTGTAACAATAAATTTAAAGTTCGCGCATGCGCAGCGGCTATTGCTTGACCAATTTGATTGAAACTTATAGGGTGTCTCTTAGGAGTTAGTCCCTAACTAACCTCCAAATTTGAGCAAAATTGGTTCTTCAGAAACCGAGAAACCGAGGTTCCAGGAAATTCACGTTTGCGCATGCGCACTCGCTCCTATTGGTCCGAAGGTGCTGAAATTGATAGGGGACCGTCTACAACCTAACCCGCACAATCGCTGAAAATTTCATCAAAATCGGACCACAGGTTAGTATAGTTTTGCCCGGGACAAGGATTGACCACAGACAGACCGACAGACAGACACGGAACCAAAATTGTTCGGGAAGCTCTAAAACGCAAAAAGCAAGTGGAAATTTTGATTTTGGAGGACATTTTTTTTTCACTTCTTTCACGAATACAAAGCTTCCCTACCTTCGGTAGTGAGGAAGCAAAAAACTTTCCAAATGGCTGGAGGTTCCTATATTCCGATTGATTGGTTAGAGTTTCTTATTCCCTGGAGGTTCCTACATCCTGATTGGCTCTTGGATTTGCATTGTTATTGGCCAGACATTCCTGCATCTTGAATCACACTCGCCAGGCTCCTGGTGTTACCTGCATGGGGTGGGAATGCAGCATTATGATCGACTGAAGATTACTACTTCCATAATGGCGGGATGATCCTGATATTTGATTAGCTTAGGTCCCTGCATTGTGATTAGCTTGTGGTTCCTTTAGTCTTATTGTCTCGAAGTTCTTGTACGGTGAATATCACCGACTAATCATGGATCGTTCCAGTTTGGCTGGAAACGCGGAATCTAATTGACTGGAGGTTCCTGGATTATGATTGATGTAGGATCCTGCTGACTAGTTGGCAAATAATATTCCGTTACATTTGACTGAATGATCATATTTTTCGATCTTTTAGTGTTTTCCAACTTATTATCAGCTGGTATCCTCTTCATCTGGTGGTTACAGCTTTCCATTAGACAATGGTGGTTAATCCCGAAATCCTACATTCTGGTTGGTTTGAGGTGGAAATCTGAGATGCTGATTTACGTTGATTATCATGGGTACTGAGATTACTGACGTGATTGGCTATGATGGGGGGGGGGTAAGGTGTGTATGCAAGCTACCGAATTGGTCTTTGGGGAATCACAGATTGGTTTCCCCTGGGTCAGTTACAGGCGCCAGTTGATCAAGTCCAGCCCTTGTCCTCCGGTTTGAATTCAACGACCCCATGTGAGTTCACTTGAGTTAATCAGGTTACAATCAAGGACTTGAAGATTTTGATCGGTTCATGCAGAATTCACCACTATTTTTTAATTGTGCGATAAACTCCTTTCTGATACTCTTTTTGGGTTTTTTTATGATGTTTTTTCTGAAAGTGAGAGAAAATTACTTCGTACTAAAGTGTTTTTAGTAGGTATCTTGTTGTCTTTAGGTCTACATATTCTGATAGTACGTGTGTGAAAACTTGAAAACCAAGAAGATATCGAAGCAAAAACTGCTCAAAATTTGAGGATTTTGGAGGAACGTGATAGCATCATCAGACATCACACTATTCTGTATTCCTGCTCATTATAATTGCCTGGCATCATTTTGAGTGTATTACAAAATAAAATATCACCAGTCCCGTCGTTTGTATATAAGGAAATTCTTCTCTTAGCATTGGAAAAAGAAATCGATGAAATGACAACAGTTAGATGGAAAAAAGGCACTACTTACTATGAAGGACTCAGCTTGGAAATGTTCGTGTAATACAGCTGGTTTTCCAGCGTTGAAAGCGGTCGACATTGAGTAGGTTTCCTACAATAAGGTGAAATCACTGCGAAGGGGTTACAGGCTCAACAGGATCAAACAGGAAAGGAGGTGAGACACCGGGGGTGGAAGACCTTGATTTCCAAGGAAATCGTTAGTTCAATTAGGCAATTAATTAGAACGGGATTCGGCCATTGTTAGCTTTGCTGAACGTCTATCCCCTCCTCTCCCGCTTTCATCCCCACCGCTATAGACCTTTTCCCTTTTGGAGCCCTCCGTCATTGCAGTCTTGAATGGGTTTCAAGCTTGAAGGGCCTATCTGGGTGAACACCCCCGCGCTATCCCTTCGTCCGCTGAAAGTCTTGACGAAGCTATTCAGGTTAATACAGACATCGTTTCTTATCTATTCACCTCCCTGCCGAAGGGAAACTGTGTAACATTAATTTCCCCAATTCCCAAAGCAGCGGAACCCCAATCCCTGGGTTCGCCTATTGAAACCGCTTCAATTTGGGGGTTGGCAGTGGCAGGTAGGGTAGCTATCTTTGTGGTCGAATTTACTTACCGCAACTGTATGTAAGTGAATTTATGAGCTAGCAGGGCCGGTTGAAGGCTAAGGAGAACCACGCTTACTACTGCTCGTTTCTCTTCATTCATCAGGTGTATTTCTTGTAATTGACTTATTAAATTCCCAATAAGTACGTTACAAATTGTAAATTCTCTGGAAATTATCTACCATAATTACCATCATTTATATCGTAACTGCGACATGTTTGTATAACTTTGAAGCCCTCTTTCATCTTGGAGGAAGAACGAGTGATCGTCACTTGGGCCCCAATCTCTCATTAGTCAATACTTCGGAGAAGTTTCTCGAGCAAGGGACGTAAAAGGAGAAGCCGTGTTTACACATTTGGGCCCCACCTTGTGATAATACTCCTTTGTGCCCTCAGCTCATCGTAGCATCTTCACCAGTCTAGTTAGTTTCTCAATCGTTATTTGTGGAACGATGGAAACGTCTGTTGGAATTTTCTCCTAGATAGATGATTCCAGACTTGGAAATTGGGATTCAAAACGCATGTAAAACTGTGTTTCTTCAAGTGCAATTGGTCGCCTTTAGATTCCACGTGTTTCAATCTTGGTAGAAGACAGTTCAGCGTTTTATCGCTGTTATGACGGCAAGTCGGCGTGTGAAGGCGATCGGCTTCACGTCGGCTTGTCGATTTGATTGGTCCCTACTCAACGAAGACAAAGGACGGGACAGCACTCGATGCCCGGCGCGGGTTACCGCCTGACCGTGTGAATGAATGAATGAATGAATGAAAATATGTTTTATTATTACGGATAAATTGAACATAAATATAGAAAGTAAACATAAAGGAATGACAATAGGTATACCTGTCTGTCAGAGTTTGCGATGTTGTTGCAGCTTACATAACTACTTGGAGGTAACCTAAAAACAATTAACACCAGATCAACTTCACAACTTACAATACAAATTTAACAATATATATATATATGTACCCAATTTGTTGCAAAACAGAAAAACACTTTACATACATCTTAATTATACATACTCTCTTCATGCTAGATAACAAACTGATCGCCTACCAATTGAACTCCCTCACAAGCTCTGCGCGATAGAACCAGGCCCGCTGGCAGTAACCTACTAGATTTTTCAAATTTTGCCCATTTAAAACACTAATTATGTCCTCTTGAGTTAGCTCTATTTTTCCGAAGGCCGCAATTCGAAAGTCCCTCAGCACACGACACCTTCCAAGGAAATGGGCCACATCTTCTGGCTCCTGGAGGTTGCACAGGGAGCACTCTTGCCTCAACCTCGGTTCTCTCTCATAAGGACGGGAGTTCAATGAAAGAAGTGCACCCCTCAATCTGATGAGCCATCTGGCTGCGTGAAACGGATGCACTTCATCCCCCGAGACTAGGCTGGCACACCGAAGGTCAAGGTTAAGCTGGCTGTACATGGGGTTACTCGAGTGCAATGCCCTCTCCCTCTGCACCTCCCTCCAGGAAGCCCCAACCTCCTCGACTATGCGGTTGAGCTGGCTTTGGAGGGTCCCTCTGCTCTGAGAAAAACCGTCATACTCGCATCCATTCTTGTCAGCCAGATCATTCAGGCCCTTCTGCCAAAACAAGCCGCAACCAGCCACCTCTCTGGCAATGATGAGCGGATACCTATCCTGTGGCATACTCCAGACCCTTAGTAGGTAGTCCACGTGGAGTTGTAAGCTGTACAAGAATATAGGCTCAATTCCTGTCTCACAGTACAGCACATAGTTAGGTGAAAAGCCCGGTAAACGGAGAACTCTCTTGACAAAGTATAACTGCACTCGTTCAACAATATCATAGTGAGCAAAATCCCAAACTTGAGCCGCATAGCAGACCACCGCGCGTGTCACTGCCTTAAAAACTTCGTGCTTGCATGCGAGAGGAATCGCAGAATTCGCAAAGAAGGGGCCATACATTGAATTAATTCCAAACTTGGCAGCAGAAGCTCGGTCCCTGAGATGAAGCGAGAAGGAGATCCTTGGAGTCGGAGTAACACCCAGGTACTTGTAGGAATTGACGATCTCAACGCTTTTACCATCCAATGTCCAGTTATCATCGTTTCTCAACCTGCCACCCTTTCTGAAAACCAAAATCTTGGACTTATCGAGATTAACCTTTAACCCCAACTCGTGACAGTAACCCTGTAGTCCATCAATGTTGCGCTGCAAGCCCTCTCGGGATTCAGCCAAAATGACGAGGTCGTCGGCATACATTAACAACTTCACTGGCTGGCCACCCACAACAACACCAGTGGGCAATACATCCTCAAGGTCATTAACGAAGAGAGCAAACAGAAGCGGGCTCAGCACGCATCCCTGTCTGACACCACACCCCACCTCAATTGTATCAGACAGTCCAGATTTGCCCCATACTCTTGCACAACACCGGGAGTATAAGGCTCGAAGAACTGTAAGAAACTTGGTACTCACACCCGAGTGATGCAACTTTCTGTAGAGCAGGTCCCTCTGTACACCATCAAACGCATCTGAAAAGTCCACAAAGAAGGCACAAAGTCTCCTTCGGGGCCCGGATGCCAGCACTAGATGAACTATGCCAGTCAGTGAAAAGATGCAGTCCACTGTGCTATAACCCCTTCTGAAACCGGCCTGGTACTCCTTGAGGACTGAGAGGCTTTGGACATGAGATTCCAGCCTACCCAGGAGAAGCGAGCAAAACAGTTTGGCATCACAGTTCATGAAGGAGAGACCCCGGTACTTGGCAGGGTCACTCAGGGAGCCCTTCTTATGCAGCGGGAAGATCACTGAGGAACCAAAGCCAACAGGCACCTCCCCAGTCTCATATATTCTGTTGTAAAGGATCAGCAACTTTTCAAGGTAGGACTTAGGAGCATGCTTATAGAATTCATTACATATTCTGTTCTGACCTGGGGCTTTTCCTTCTTTGGCACGATCGATGACGGATTTCAACTCCCCGATTGAGAACTGGGGATCCAGGATCTCTGACACTTGCAGACCCAAGGCCAACGAGCTATCAATAGCCTCTATCGGGAGGGGCCACTGCTGACTAAAATGACGGTGCCACTCTGCGAGTGATATGTCACCCACATTTCGGAAACTGACCGTGTGCAAGAGTGCTTTAGGACTTCAGCTCGGATACATACCTTGGCGCAATTGCTCGCCGACCAGAGGAATGCACCACATTTACCTAGGCCTAGTTGGGGGCAGACAACTACTAGGGTAAATGGGAGCAGAAGCCGGCGCGATGAGCTTTATCGCATACCGAGACCTCTGAGGAACTAGAAGGCGAGGTAGAGCGAGAAATAATCAAGTCGAGTTTTCTAAGACGAATGCATGAATGACCCGAAAGAGAAGCCCTTAGTCCTCCTTTTATATTGGTTGAACAAGGCAAGGGGAGAGTGGAAAAGGTGACGTCAAGTGATGTCACTGTTCCCCGTACCTCACCTTACCCACCTGGCATGATGAGTCACTCAGGGTTTCCCTCGTCCTTTATTGGAGAACTAACATGGTTAAGAGTATGAGTCATTACAATCGCCATGGTCCACTGCCGCTAAGAAGGATTAGGGCGCAAGAGATGACTGCCCGGAAGAACTGATTCCGTCATCACAACTACCTGATAGTTCTGACCTAGGGTATGGAATTATGAGGTATTATGTGTCTACGTCTACACCGTCTAAGAATCATGCTACAAAAGCCAATCAGGAAGCCAACCAAACCTAATTAATGCAAATAGGTACTTTATGGTGAGGAAAATTAATACAAGTCATACATTTTCATAACTATAGCAATGCTATTAGGAAATTATTAACCATTCTGTCCCTTTATTAGCTTATTAAGCTTGAGTTTATTTAACAACGAGAAAGTTATAACTTTCCGCACTTCATTATTAATATTCTCGATACGGGTAAATCATTTCCCACAAACATAAACTGGTTTGCAGTGAACTTGCAGGGAGCGATAATTCATGTAGAAGGGTAGATCGGGAGATACCGGTTTTTGTCATCCGAAACCCAGCAGAGGACGGCGTTCGGGAACGAATATCCCGAAGAAAACTTTTCGGTGTACCAGCTCTGCGGATGTGTGGACCGCATATACCGCGGACCCGAGAGCAGAGAGGGAACCACCCAACATTGAGCTTATCAAAATAAATAGCTTCCATTTTACTGAGTTTTTTTTGCGTCCTTCTGCGCCCGTCTGGAGAGGAATATAGCCGAGAAACATCGAAGGCATTTATCACCCGCGTTTCCATTTCTGTCTCGAGGTCTCTCCTCCAATCTTCCATCTTCAAATATTATGTAGGAAAAACAAGTTAACTCACCGGGACTGGTGGACATTTATTGCTTGATTGTTGAAAATCGATTGTAATAGTCGAGGCAAGAGTTGAACTGAGTTTTAATAACAATTTATGTTTTTTTTTAATTCATAAGAATGCAATAGAAGTTTGACAAACCCATACATTATAGTTATTCTAATAATTTTTGGGGAATCACTGTTAAACTAGTCATAATGTACACTAATAGTAGTAAAAAAAAAGTAAAGTAAACAACCATTTCAAGCTGAATTTTCGTCCGATTGCCATTCCTGGCGTTGCGGACGTCATCAGCTGTCTTCCAAAGGGAAGATCAGAATTGGTTTTTATGATTGCGCTCATGGCTTCCCATTGCCTCTCCGCCCTGGGTTAGGACAAGGGAGACGGCTAGCCGCAAATGCCCGCAAAAACGCCGGGTGACCGAGACTCAAACTCACGATCTTTTCCGCAGAGATCGGTTTTTATCTCGGCTCCGAAACGCGTCGGCGAACGATCACGGCTACCGGAACCCACATTACACATCACACAAATAAAGAAGCCTTAGGTTTTTCAACCACAAGAGGTCATTTTCTTTGGAAGGCCATTCCCTTTGGAATGTTATCCCTATGGGAACCCCCAAGGTACTACTTAGTGGAGAATCATTATGAAAGGGGCTACTGCCCTAGGCCTTATACAGCAGTGTGTGGCTTGAACGCTCTAGAACTATGTACCTACCTATACTAACAATTTTTCTTATCACACCTCAAAACCTTGCCTTATTTTGAAAAGTTAAATAGGCCAATTTTACTACCTGGAAATTCCCTTCATGCGTTATGTCCAAGTCATAGTCGTAGGTAAAAGGTACCACGCATAATTTGCATCAGCACACTACAATATTACTTTCCCTTATCACTGTTTACTTTATATTATATTATACGAGTGTAATTACTTGATCATTCATTAGTAAGATAAACTCTAAAAATAAAGCTCTTACAATAATCATTCAACATTAATTTGAATATACAATGTTGAATATATCATGTCATGATGTCTACACTTAAGATGGGCATAACTTCAGGGCTCGATTCTGCAAGGTATTTCCAAAAAAAAAAGTCGCTTAGCAATTTTTCTTAACCCACTCAGAAAGCATTTTTTTCACTTCGAAGTTTTTTTCCCGTATTCAACCTAACGTCATTAAAACTGCCATCACTCCTGTTATTTACCAAGTAAATTCTAATTTGAGGCGATAACAGCGTTTTTCTGAATGACCCCAGTCCCGATATCTGACAATTTAGACAATGTATATTTGCATGTATTTTGACCTGCATATGTCTAACGGGAGGAAAAGTAATTTGCGTTCGGTCCTCCGTGTTACATCGTAGTTTTGTGTCAGCACTTTCAGCACTCAGCAGTCATGTCCACCTGGCTGCCTGGATTCAGGGTTCGAGATCCGATTGAATCATCTTGTCCTAGAGATGATGGATTTTTTTCTTCTGGCTATGCCATCGGCCGAAGCTTCTCCTTCCCATGAGGTTTGAGTTCGGATCCAAGTCCCACGGGCCCCACTTGCTCGAACCGTGGAACGCCGTCGAGTGGCCGAAGCCCTGAATACAGACCAGATAAACGATTCTTCTGTCAGGACTCGAGTGGTCATTCGCTTCAGGATGAACAGTGGATTACCTGCCCGAATCAGATCCTTGGCTGACTCGCCATGCCATACCCCAAACAGTTGCCCAATCACCTTTACCATTGATTTCGCTGTAAGTTGGCTACTTGTACACGCTAAAACGAACACGTTTACTGACGAAGTAGGTAAATCTCGTACTTCTTGAACAGAGTAGTTGACAATTTCCACTACCAGCTCGTTCAACTGATGAACGAATAATATTTACTCATTCAGACGGTATAATATCCTACTGCGATAAGAATTAACGAAGGAAGTAACTTCCATCCTTCTCCGAATTTCATAATCTCAAAAGGTTGAGGAATTCCATGGAGAAGATGATCCTCAATTGCATCAACTTGCAAACTTTTAATGGGATCCACCGCTGAATTTTATGCCGAACATGGTCAAAGAGAGAACGGGACTTCTTTAAAATTTAACTCGCTCGAGAAGTAGCTTCCAGCGACGAAGCAGACATTTTTTCCCAAACTTTTTATTGGTACATTAAGAAGATTGTTATTTCCTAGTACATAATAAATTCACAAGCTCCAGTTGGACTTGCTCTACAATAAGAGGTTTTTATTCTCCTTTATTTTTAACACAAGTTTATCGGTTTTACAAAATATAAAATATAACAGTGTGTCGGTAGACGTGCACTTGTACAACTTTCAACAGAGACTGACTGAATAACGGATAGGTGGGTTTGGGGAACAAGGAGGAAAAGGAAGGGAGTTTACCTGATGGAATTGTCTGTGGGATTTGAAAGGTTTGGGCTGAAACGGAACATTTCATGTGCATTGTTTGCAGAGAAGCTCAACGAACGGTTAGATATTTTAGGTAGGAACCGTTAAGCTACTGTTGCGGTGCAACAAGGTTTTAGCGTGAAAAAGTCATGAAAGTTTGCACACTTAAAACTTGTTGGTTTACGTTTCATAGTAAGTATGTAGGATACCAAAATCAAATAAAAATTTGACCGTACCTCCGCTGTACTCGGCACTTTCCTTAGTTCTCATGGACAGATTTTGATGAACTTGGGTGACTCTTTTTGGAGTCTAATTGAGGAGTTTTCTTTCAGACGGGCTTATATCCACTTGGAATGTTTTGTGGGAAATTGAGGAAAACTAATTTCATGGCGAAGGAAGTTGTCTAGGGCTCCCGATTTTTCCAAATAGTTTGTTCATAGAACTCTTGATTGTAAGACCGAAATTTTTTATTGTATTTAGAAATTTTAGAATGCGTTTTGAGGGAGACACTCGCATTTCTTATCTGGATATAAACCAATTTGATGAAAAACGCTGGATATGAGCCACTTTGAAAAAACGCTGCAAATTATTACACAAAGGTTTATCATTTTTCTATACATATAGATCACTCGTCTGAAAAGAACACGGCTATGTCATTGTTACCACCTACCAACTTAAAGAAAAACATCGATCGCAGTTTGGTCAGCTATGATTTGAACGGAGATTAGGCCTCTTTTGGAATTCACACTCGTGTTTCTGATTTATCCACCGTCCAACCCTTAAATTCTCGTAGGGAGCAAACGGTTTGTCCTACAGGGCTCTGCTTGGTCTCAAAAAACTCTAAAAATTCTATACTCTCTTAAATTTATGGAAAAACAATACCTTTATATCGAAATTTTTTGAGTCCTTCAAGTTAAATTAATTATACATAAAATGTACCTATATCGGGGTGCGTATGAAATGTTTCTCCCACGCAAGCGTGAGGTGTAGGTACCTTTGTTAGTCTAATCAACTTCAGATGCCAAGCGCTCATGTTTCATGGTTCATCATAAGAAATAGCGATAGAGTAATATTATTGAGAGGTTATCTTATTGCTTAATCCCTTAACTAATGGTAATTATATTACATAATTAGGTATTATCCTAATTACATTAGGCATTATATATTATAATTATAAATTAAATAATTATAATTAATTATATATTATTTGTTACTACTTGCTAATCTCTTGATTGAATACTGTGGCTCACGGTGGCTCAAATAATAAGGTGTCCGACTCCCGCATCGTACATCATTGTCTCAAATCCAACTCTAACACAAATATATTTTCCAATTCAACTATCTCTCTGACCCCTGTTCCAGAAGCAGCAAGATCTATACTACTTAAGTACGTACCTTGAAACGTAAACAAACAAATTTTGAGGGGGAGTTAGAATTGTTTTTCTTGGTCGATTCCGAAGGTTCATTATTGAAAATAGTAAACCCAAACTGGGAAAACGGACCTCTTGAACGTGAAGAGGAAATGCTCGCTGATTGGCTGTTCAGATCGACGTCGTCTCCCCTTGTTGCCTGATGGAACGACAAAATCGTGTCATCTAAGAGGAAAGTTATCTAACAAAAACAGGGGAAACCTCATTTTCTCCATTTTGTTTTTATATTTTTTCTATCCAGTTCTTTAATTTCAATCTTCACTGGTTTTTTGAAATGTTGCCTCCGAGGACTATACGAGGTGAGATTTCAGAATCCCAGCGCTTCAAGCGGCCATACATGAACTATTGCTGGTTGACGTCATCCTCCCGTTTTTTTTAAACGTGCATATTTTCTTCACTGTATTGTTTATTCGTAAATTGGGAAATACGGGCTGAAAGTTTGTCGTGGGGTTTTTTTTTGAGGTGCTGAATCCGATTTTGTGGTCAAACATAGGAAATTCCGACAATGTGAAATTCCTCATTAGAGTTAATCCCCCCCACCCCTAGAGTAATTAATACCCCATGTTCCTGCAACGGTGCCAGTCTAGGTAAGTAATCCACGAAAACCCGCGAAATATCCGGTTTGTGATGCCCTAGCACCATGGTGGCACCACTAATTTGTTCCATGGTGGCACAAACAATACTTAATTTATGAAAATACAGAGCTACATTGATAATGTCCACTCAATTTCATAGTTTGGGTACATTAGTAAGCTATAAATGTACCGAAATTGGATATTTTGTGAATATTATCCCCCTCTCGCCCCCTCGTCATGCTAATTTCGATATTCTGGGGAAATAGTGTGGAACTCGGAAGCCATCCGAACAAAAATTATTTTCGTAAATCGATTGAAAATCGAGGCCTGGTCAGAGTACACAAAATTATTCCTGAAAACGTACTTTTTTTTGGTTGCCTATGTATAAAGTGTCTGAGGGACGGTGGTTTTCAGAAACTAGGGGAAAACGTACTTTTCGTGGCGGTTAGATCACAGCTGGAAGTTTGAAATTGAACCTTCTATGAAGGGGGGGGGGGTGTGGTACTGAGGGCCTGGGATATTCTAGATGCTCACTGCTGTTAACATGCATCAATGAAATTTTACTCGTGTCTGTCAGTCACTTTATACACACCAGGGGTTAAATTATTTAACAAGTGCTGATTCCATAACTGTATGTTGCTGAGATTGTAGATTGATTGGATGATAGCAAGATTATTTCGAAATCCTTGTAAAGCTCCTTCAAGGTTGTTATAACTCGTACATCGTACCTACTATGTGATCTGTAATATAAAGTAGGAAGGTGAAAGTTTTTGCACCTTACGTGGGAGGGCGTAATAAAATAAATACCAAATACTTCCATGGTACCAAAGTCATGGAAGCGAATACCAAATACCACCCAGTACCACCCAGTGGTGTTATTTGGTACCTACCTGATTATGGTGCCAAATACTCTCCAGTACCCAATCCGTGTCAACCCAGTCCAGACAACGCAGACATTCAATTTGGCATTAATTGTGGACAGAAGAGATCGGATTTCTTAGTGTCCCAGCCTTCTTATTCGACCAGATAACGATCGGCAGGTAAATGTGATTATCCACAATTTATGTACAAACTCAAATAAAATATTCAAAGCCATCATCATCTTCGATCATCATGTTGTTTAGAACCAATATTGAAGCCGAATAACCCAATCAGTTGATAGACCCACTCTCCAAATACTACCGTCCCGAGTGAGTTAGTAAACTTTTCCTGGGAGGGCCGAGGGTTGTGTAAATTCAGCCTCTAAATATGTGCTTGAGGCGGGCCAGTTAGTGGAATCAATAGCGAAAAGGGGGGCGGGCGAGTCAAGGCCGCTTAGACTACCTACTCCTACAGACCCCCATCTGTTTTATTTGCCTAATTTAGGTTCTTAGCTTAGTCCGCTCTTCTCTTCACGACTGTATTATTTTCCGAAAAAACACTGATTAACTTACAAGACAAATAATCCGCCATATCGGGTGGGCAGTGTAGCTTTTTCTTTGAACAGATGCTCACAGAAAAACAGTTAAAACTACGTACAGAAAACGTCAGCCAAGTGGGTGTGGCACATAGCTTCCTGGCACATGGCTACTGTCAGTCCGGCTGCGATGATTTCCATGGTGGACCATCTACACCATACAGGTAAAAGGTAGAGAGGAAACGCCTTTGTCCAACTCTGGTCGGCTAGTGAAAGGGAAATTTTCAAATAGGTGGTACTCAATGTGTTTCTTACGAGACAGCGCGACCCATCCGCCCCAAATTAAAATCACTGATGAACCCAAGGATCCAAATTTTCGCCAAAACTATAACTTTTTTCTCTATTTTAGCTAAAAATGTCTCAAAATCAAAGAAAATGACAATGAAAGACGTTTCAAAAATTTTAGGTGTTCAAAAAGTGCAAATTTGTAAACGGTGTATTTGAATACACTTTGGGCTCTCATGGTAATAGAAAGTGAACGACATAAGTTACAAACTTTTTATTAAAACTTCATCATAATTATTAGGTACTAAGTGAGGTATAAATCATGAGATCAATTACATTTGTTACATTTCAACTTTAGACAAGTCATTGTTTATAATAAATTCTAGTTTTGTAAGGCACAAAAGTTACATTGACTTCGTATTTACCTCTTTTGTGATTCACACTCGTGATTCTGTTTTATTGAAGGAAAACCCTCAAGTACTCGTAGGGAGTGAACGGTTTGTCCTACAGGGCTCCGGGTGGTCTTATTTTACAATACCAGACAATTCCTTTATATTAAAGTTTTTGAGCTAATTCTACCCTTATTTTTCACCCTTTACAAGTGACCGACATCAACCAAAAGCTTTGCGGCACAACTAGACCCCAAATGGAGCCCATTTACCAAAATATCATCAAAATCTGTCCGTGGGAACTAAGGAAGTGCCGCGTAGGTAAAATATTTTCTCGATTTTTGGATTCTTCGTACCTTGAAACGTAAACCAACAAATTTTGAGTTGGGGAGGGGTTACAATTTTTTTTCTTGGTCGATTCCAAAGGTTCAATATTGTAAATAACCAACCAAAACTAGGGGTGAAACAAATTTGGTAGAAAATATTTTGATTTAGTATTTGCAATAATGAACCTTCGGGATCGACCAAAAAAAAAAATGTTAACGCCCCCTCAAAATTTGTTGGTTTACGTTTCAAGGTACGTAGAATTCATAAATCGAATAAAAATGTTCCCGTCCGTCCGCCGTACGCGGCACTTTCCCAAGTTCCCATGGACCGATTTTGACGAAATTTTGTATAGGGGCTCCATTCGGGGTCTAGTTGTGCCGCAAAGCTTTTGGTTGACGTCAGTCACTTCTAAGGGGTGAAAATTAGGGGTTGGAATTGTCGAGAGTGCCCCAGCTCGAGAACTCCCGAAATAAAGGATGTGCAAGTTGGGTATCTCAGTGAGCGTACTCCGTGGTATCGCCAGCCGTCCTGCTTGGATCATATTTGAACTGATGGTCGTTTTATAAAGGCACTTTCCTTCACCCCCCTTCCCCATCATCCCTCATCCCCAGGGCCGGCGTCGGGTGAGTCCTAGGCGTCTTCCCAATTAATATTTAATTTGTTTTTTATTTATATTTTGGCGTGCCCGTCTTTCATTGGAGATAAAAAAAAAAATAAAAATGAAATAAAATAAGTGACAATGGCAAAGCCGTGTTCTTTGCAGACAAGTGATCTACATAGTAAAATAATAATCCTTTGTCTAAAATTTTGCTGCGTTTTTGTTAGGCATGCCTTGTAGAATCAAACTGGGTAGTCACCCTGTGTAGAGTGAATCAAGCATGTTGCGATCCCAGCTGAAGTGTTGAACCAAACTTGATTGTCGAATATTCGAGATCAAATCAAGCGACTGCAGAAGTAGCGAACTCATTTATTATTCCGTTCCTATTAAAAGCGGTGCTTTGTTCCATTTAGGAGTTTCTATGCGGGAGTATTGAAATTGTACCAGTAGAGCGAGGACAATAAACAAGTAGGTACGAATTTAATACGAACGCGGTGCACGTAACGTTGAAAACCCTCGCGAGACCCGCACGTTTTGTAATAACACCGTCGGAGGAGGAATAATATTTTAATGAAAGTTATGCACAAGAGGTGTTGTAGGTACGTAATTATCGCATTTATCAATGATGATCGTACAACGAGTGGTATTACGAAGTATTAAAGTGTTTTATGTCCACAAAGTCAAAGTTTGATCCATAGTTTGATCGCCAGTTACCTCCAGTACATTTTATTGTTTTAAAACGTGAAAATCCTATCATTTTATACAAATCTAATTCCATCAAGTATTGTTTTTTCGGAAGTTTAGAACCAAAATCCGCCATGAAATTTTGGTTATTACTTATTCAGTTACAATAAAAAAATATATAAAAAAAACACCGAATTTTGTAAAAACACTCAACTTGGGCTGAAACGAAAGTAAAATGTAATTAAGTGTCATCGACGCCACCTACCTACCTCATATCTGTACAGATGTCCTTAGTGAAATAAAGAAAAAGTTTGCAAAGTCGTGTGAACATGGACAGTGGTGTTTTCTGATAGAAGTGCTCAATATGGTAAAAAACGTCTGCCAAGTGGGTCTGGCACATAGCTTACTCGTATCCATACGCAATTGTATAGATAATCCAATGCACAATAGTTAAGCTCAAAACAGTATTTGCTGACATCAACCAATAGCTTCCGGCACAACTAGACCTTAAATGGAGCCTAATAGGCTATATAGTATAATATACTATTATTGGCATATTATGCCAAATTATAGTATATAAATTATAGTATATCCATATAGTATATGCCAAATTTGAACCAAATCGGTCCATGGGAACTAAGAAAAGTGCCGCGTACGGCGGATGAACGGAACATTTTTTATTCGATTTTCGGTTTCAACGTACCTTGAAACGTAAACCAACGAATTTGGGGGGGGGGGGGTTAAAATTGTTTTTTTCTTGGTCGATTCCAAAGGTTCATTATTGAAAATAATAAACCAAAATACGATTTTTTTTTGGTTTTTCCAAATTCGAAGAAATAATAGGTATATTATTTCATATCTTTCATTTTTATGTAAAATTTATTTTCATTAGGAAATTAGATTACTGGTTGTTAAGGACGCAAAAGGGATTACAATCTGAAGAAACGATCAGCGATCGTATTTTGATCAGCTGAAATTTGAACGGAGATTAGGCCTCTTTTGCGATTCACACTCGTGTTTTTATTGAGACACGGTGTGAATGTGATCCTTTGCTGGGTACCCGGCCACAAAAGAGTAATAGGGAACGAAATCGCTGATCGAGAAGCTAAAATTGCAGCACTCGAACCTATAATATCCGACATCAACATTCGAGCTGATTATCTACCCACAATCAAATCTGCAGCTTGGACAAAATGGAAAATGGAATGGATGAACACGGAGCATCAAAAATTGTGGACCATCAAGAAGGATGTGAAGATGTGGGCCTCATCAAGCCGAACGCGAAAACTCCCTGATGGAACTGTTTCCCACTCGCGCCGTGAAGAAGTAATCCTCACCCGCCTCAGGATTGACCATACACGTCTCACCCAGGGGTATCTTATGTCTACACAACAAGAACGTCCTCCTGTCTGCCCAAACCAACCTGCAATAACTGCACACTAACAGTTCTACACCTTCTCACAGAATGTCCAACATTTTTGATTCCATCTCTGGAAATCACCAGAAGTATTGCGCAACTCCTGGGAAACGATTCCAAGTGTTTTCGGAACCTCTTCCTGATCCTCAAGCATTTATCCATTTATCATGAAATATGAACTCTAATTCTGACTAGCAACTTGACTAAACCAGAAATATTAATTATGTACATATTTAATAATGTTTGGCGCTAATGACCTTCCGGTTGATGCGCCCAATAAAAAAAATTAAGCGATTTACACTCGTGTTACTGATTTTTCATTGGTCTAATTCTTATGTTCTAACAGAAAACAAAAGGATGGTCCTACAGAGCTCTGAGAGGTCTCATTCAATTCTTGAAATTCAATACTATTTTAAATTGACAAAAACCAATAGGTATACGTTTATATTGAATGTTTTTGAGGTAGAGCGTTTTGAGAATTTCAGCCTTTATTTTTCCCCTCATAGGAGTGACCGACATCAACCAAAAGCTCGGGACACAACTAGACCCTAAATTTGGCCCATATACCTGGTTTTATCCAAATCGGTTGATAGTAACTCAGGAAAGTGACGAGTACGATGGACGGACGGAAAATTTTTCATTCGACTTTTGGATTTTACTTAGAAACATTACGTTGAAATGTATACCGACAATTGCTGTAGAGGGGGGGGGGGAGAGGGTTAAAATTCATTTCTTGGTCGATTCTGAAGTGTCATCAAAAATAATAAACCAAAAAAAAGGCATCTTTACAAATACACTATATTTTAGAAATTGGGATGGAATTACTCCCATTCCAAAGTTTAATCTTGAAATTTGGTTTTTATTGGAGTTAAGGCGTTCTTTCTTCAGTGACAGAATTGTGTATTTTATGAATAATGAAATGTGTAATGTTTTGTACAAAATCAGTATAAATGTACAGGTTGCAGTAAATGTGAAGCGCATCCATTGAATTAAAAATTTTTAAAAAGTTTGAAATTGGGTGGTAGGCCCAACTAGGCTCCTTCCTTCTGCTTCCATGGAATCCATCCCAGAAAGTGGTCCATTTGTGCGTGATCCTGATAGAGAGTCAAGGTGGAAGGAGGAGGACCTCGTAGAAAGGGAAGTGGTGGGGAAAGTAGGGCTATTGGAGGAGAAGCTTCCCCGAGTCCTTACAAAACAAGGAAGGAGGAGTCCCATGAATAATTCCTTCAGAGGATAAGACGCTATCGACGACGAACAGATCCATTATGTTCTCCCACCTCCACATCTACCTCCACCTCCACCTCCAACCTCCTCTTCGCTCATCCCTCTTCACCTTCCAAATCTCACCCTCACCTCCTTATCTGCTCTCTACCTCCCACTCTCGTCCTTTGGGAATGAGTTTCTCTAGGGAGCACTCGAGCACAACTGGTCTGCTGACCAACACCCACCCAATGAACGATAAGCTAAATCCCACTGTTTACCTACTGATTCCGAATAATTTAACTATCGATTTTATCATTACAGAGATAAAAGAATAGTTGTAAATTCTAAGATCCGTGGATGAACGAAGATCACGTGGTAGTTGCAAGGGGTATAAGAAGAAGAAGGCCGTATTGAGAAAATAGATGAACAACTCGTATTCCTACCCAATATAAAAAGAGTTAATTAATAACTAAATTATATGAATTGGGTACAGTTCAATAATAAGAAGGAGTGTAGTTATATCAATTAAATCTTCAATCGATTGAGAAGTCCGAGTTAAAATCAGTATGGTTCTTGGGTATCAAGGAAACCGCAGAGGACTAAATCTTCTAAGTGACTAAACCTGCCTGGCTTCTCAGAGCAGCTCCGAGGAACTGTTACGAGATAGACATTCGAAAAGGATATGATTAAAGTGATTTTGGCACTCCGTGGAGGAAACTTAATTCAAGCTTTTTTTTAGCCTATTCATGAAGAATCCAACGGTTACAAAAGCTCAAAATTCTCAAAGAATGGTGCTTACTGCCATTCAGAATTTCAGGTCCTCAGTTAGCATTGACCGATTTCGATTAAATTTGGTATGTGGGCTTCATTTGGGGTCTAGTTGTGCCCCGAAGCTTTTTGTTGATGTCAGTCACTTCCAAGAGTTGAAATTTTGAAAAGGCCCTAACTCAAAAAATTTTCATACAAAGGTACCGTAAAACCGTCAAACTTTACCCCAAGATTAACTCCAAAACATTTTCAAATACAATAATTGTATTTGGAAATGTGTTGGAGTTAATCTCCAAATGGAGTTAAATGTTTTGGAGTTAATTTCAAATGGAGAAATTATTTCTCCCACTTGAAATGGGTTAAATTGATTTTTTTAAATAAGTGAATTGATCTTCAGGGCTTCCTGAACATTTCGAGTGGTCGAGCTCATTGATCAGACAATTGTAACTCCCTATTTTTTTTGTTCAAATATTGAAGTAAAGTTTCCTACGAGTGCGTCTATCTTTACTCCACTCTGAAAAACTCACAGTTATCGCTACAGAAACGGGCAGTGGTGCAATGATACTAGTCGGGATTGAATTCATTACCCAGGAAATACTTGATAATATCACGTATTTATAATATTATTATAAAATATATTCTGAAAAATGGAACTTTTTAGCTTGAAAAATACAAGTTATACATAAGAAAAATATAAATTCCAATGATCATTAATTTCAACGAATTTGCTTGAAATGCAATATTTCTGGTTAAGAGATCACAATTTCAGTCTTCAGTATAGACAAAATGTAGGTAATCGAGCAAAACTTTCTACAAGTAAAGAAATATTAAAGGACAATAAACGATAAACAGATGACTTGACAAAATCTCAGAAAAAGTCAGTTTCACATTCGATAACTTTCAAATGAATTGCAATGGTAAATTTCAAAGTTAACCCACGAGTAAATAATATTGTTAATCACAACTTATGAGACCAAAGCACGTTTATGTTCTTATCATTGTTGTAAAGTTTCGGTTGAGGGGGGGGGGGGGTACCAAGCTTTTTCTCATTTCTTCTCCCCATCTCTTACTTCTGCAACATGAGATACACTAGAAACCTTACATTCAACACTGCGAAAATTATAAAACTCGAATATTTTTCGAGATTAAATAAGGAAAATATGAGTGAGGCTACCTTTATCCCAACCTTTATAGTGGAGTAAAGATACCCGGTTTTTGGAGTAAAGTTACCATCAAATTTTTGGTAAACAAAGGCATAACTAAGAAAACATTTTTTTGAGAATTTGATAAGTGCATTTTGTTCAAAATAAGATATTGAAAGTGATATTATGGGGGCTTGCCTGGTAAATTCACTCCAAACACCTGATATGGAAGAAATTTTGGAGCACGAGAAACAGGACAAAAACAGCTGAACAGGAAACTATGACTGATAACAGCTGACAACATGGATAAAGGCGCCATCGCAAGCCACATCGATTCTCTGGGATGTGGGGTATAACGAAAACACAATAGCTAACTTTTATCTAAGTTCTACCACGCTTACGACACAATTGAAGATTCTCACTTTTTGGGGTAAAGTTACCCCTGGTGGGGTAAAGTTTGACGGTTTTACTGTACTGTTTTTCCATCAATTTAAGATAGTATTGAATTTTTAGAGACCACGCGGAGCCCTGTAGGACAAACCGTTCGCTCCCTGCGAGAACTTGGGGGTTGGACGTACCATAAATCAGAAACACGATTGTGAATCGCAAAAGAGGTCTAATCTCCCTTCAAATTTTAGCTGACCGTGAGTTCGATGTTTTTCTTCATGTTGGTTGGCGGTAACAATGAAGAAGCCGTGTTCTTTGCAGTCGAGTGATCTATAAAGAAAAATAATAATCCTTTATGTAATAAATGATTGAACGAGACGTTGTCATCATACACAGTGCGAACGTGCGATTCGTCAATTTTCTCCCAAGGCTGATGATGGCATGACGTCCGAAACCGGTCCCCTATAAAAATACGAAATAAAACTATGTGTGACTGACAACGTCTCGTTTAATCATTTATCCAAAATCACACAACGTCTGGACATTTCAACTTACTTTATGTAATAATTTGCAGCGATTTTTCTCTTCATTTTGGTTTATTATTTTGAATAATGAACCTTTGGAATCGACCAAGAAATTTTATTTTAACCTCCCTCCAAAATTTTTTGTTTTACGTTTCAAGGTGCGTAGAATCCAAAAATCGAATAAAAATGTGGCCGTCCGTTCGCCGTACGCCGTACGCGGGACATACCGATTTTGGTGAAATTTGGTATGTGGGCTCAAATTGGAGTCTACTTGTGCCCCGAAGATTTCGGTTGATGTAGGTCACTTCTAAGGGTTGAAATTTTGAAAATGCCCTAACTCGAAAAGTTTTGATGTAAAGATATTGTTTTTTCATCAATTTAAGATTGCATAGAATTTTCAGAGGCCACGCAGAGCTCTGTAGAACAAATACTTCGTTCTCTACGAGAACTTAAGGGTTGGACTTGGGATAAATCAGAAACACGAACGGCGACCGACTGAGACCCCCTTAACAACATCAACAGCTGTCTGTTACGTTTATCAAAATTATCATTAGCGTGTTTGTTGTTACTAACTTTGGTAGTCTGAAAGTACGACTTACTGTTATCGAAAAAATCTGAAAATTTTAATAGCATCTATGTATCTCATGTTATGTAGTTTAAATAAAATTATTTATTAAAAAATAAGGATTTTTTTGTGTGTAGGAGTGGTCCTCTTGGATTGAAGGGGCAAAAACTTGAAAAGTTGTACTTTGAAAAGTTGTAACTAAAAAACTTGGAAAACTGTTGAAAAACTTGAAAAGTTGTAACATTGAAATTTTTAAGGATTCTAGAAATACTTTAGTGCACGGCTCTAGGGAATTGAAAATCTTGAATATTGCCGCCGGAATCATCAAAACCGAACAATAATTATAATTGCTAGAGAAATATGGGAAAAGCATTGGAAACCCCGTTTATTCAGTAGTTTTTCCTTTCTCTAGCAATTATTGTTCGATTTTGATGACTCCAGCGGCAATATTCAAGTTTTATGTGCACTAAAGAATTTCTGGAATCCTTGAAAATTTCAAAGTTACTACTTTTCAAGTTTTTGCCCCTTCAATCTCGCGAAATACTAAGATCGAATGGCGGCCGACTGAGACCCCTTCAAGGGGACCACTCCACCCAAAAAAAATTCCGTATTTTTTAATAAATAATTTTATTTAAACTAAATAACATGAGGAACATAGATACTATTTAAATTTCCAGAATTTTTCGATAACAGTAAGTCGTACTTCCAGACCACCATAATTGCCAGAGAAAAATGGGAAAACCCGTTTATTTAGTAGTATTTTCCCATTTCTCTTTGGCAAAAATCTTTCGATTTTGATGATTCCAGCGGCAATACTTCGGTTTTTTCAATTCCCTAGAGCCATGCACTAATGAATTTCTATAATCCTTTAAAATTTCGAATTTAGGTACAACTTTTTAGGTTTTTGCCCCTTCAATTTTTCTTAATACTGAAAACAAACTGCGACCGACTGAGACCTTAAGTGTTTCAGTCAACTACAGTGTACGTATCTTTCCGATCTTTTTTGAAATGGAAGATCTTTATTTTGAAATGGAAAACCTGTATTTGGTTTCGGAAAACCTCAAATTTATTTTTGTCAAACAACTGTTTGTCACATGACATGGTCAAAAGACATCCTGTCAATAGGTACGACGTTTAGTCAAAAGACTATTTGTCAAAAGACTTTCGTCAACCTTTAAACTCAACTTTGTCCTAAGCTAGCACTTAGCCTGAAAAGGCTAGTTTGCGCACGTTTAGCTGAAGAGATCCGAAAGATCGAAACAAAGAACCAAACAAAACGATCACCACTGAAAGTGGGAATTTGGAACGTTTTGACTGTACCCAAGCATTCTTGATGCAAAAGGGGCAGCCAGTTTTGTTTCAGTGTAGCTTTTTAGCTTGAAACAAGCAGTTTGCTCAAATTAGAGATGGATCGCTCATTAAAGATCCGGCTCTTTGAGCCGGGTCTTTCGGAAGAGCGAGTGAATCACGTGTCAGAAAAAATGAACCGCGGCTCTTCGGATCTTTTGAGCTCAGTGCTGGTAGTGTTCGGTGAACATCGGTTCTTCAAAAGAGCGAGTGAACTGCGGACAAAATTTGTAATTTTTAATTAAATTTTGTCATCATTTAATGAATCGTGGCTCTTCGATCTTCGGTCCTTTTGAGAACGGCGACTCTTCGTTCTTCGGTTCTTTTGTGATCGGCAGTGTTCGGGAAAATTAGGACCTCCTTTTCGTCAGCTCGTTGTTGCCAACCCGTACGATAATTCCGAGGGAAAATACGATACAAGTCGATCAAACAATACCAAGTAGTACGATACAATTTTTGCGGAATTGTATCGTACTACATGCATTATTGTATTTTTGGTCGTAAACTTTACCGTACTTTTCCAGTGTTTTTTGTGACCCACTTTCTGATTCTTTCCGTTGTTTTTTCTCCCTGTTTGATTTTTACATCATGATTTTTTGTGAGGAGCTTTCTGATACAAGTTCAAAAGGCAAGCAAAAGCACATCCTTATCTTACCATTATTATCAATATTGAAGCTAACGTACTTATTGGTTCGTTTATTCTCTTTCAACTTCGTTACCTTAATTTTCTTTGTTGAATAACATGATATAACATCAAAATGTTATATTAAGAAAATGTTATACCTTCTAAGAAATTTTTTTTTTTTAAATTGTGGTTTGTCATTAGAGGCATAAAAAATGCAGATTTCATATAAATAAATATTTTACCAAAAAACTGTATTTTTAGGTCTTACTTATTCATTGCTTTAATCGTGTTCATTTATTGTTTTTCGTTGATTTTTTGAAGGATTTGTTGAGCATCTTTATTGAACAACAGCGCTTTTTGGGTTATTATTTTCAATAATGAACCATTGGATTCGAGCAACAGAGAAATTATTCCCTCTCGCCCTCAAAATTTCATGGTTTAGGATTCAAGGTAGTGTAGAATCCAATAATCGAATAAACATTTCCGGGCAGAACTAAAATAAACCGTTGTGTAAAAATTTGTAGCGTTTTTCGTCGCATTTTCATCTCTACAATAAATACGATCTCAAAAGAGCCAAAAAGAGCCACTGATCGGTCGAAAAGATCCGGATCTTTTGAATGAGTGGAGCGCTCAGAGCCGTTCTTCTTGTTGAACCGTTTTGCCCATCTCTAGGGTAAATGCACCAGTAGTAGACACTCTTAATAAGAATTTTTCGTTTTTCTGGCTGCAATGCGTTAATTTTTATTCTATTGATTTTCTGTCAATTAATTTTACTAAAATAACTCTTCCATTATGTAAATACCTTTTTAAATATCACTGTAAGTTTATATTAAAACGTTTTTTCGTTAATCTTCGGAGACAGGTTTTTGCACCAGTAGATGACACCAGTTCGCCTGAAGTAGACAGGGTTTTACACCACTAGTAGACAGTTCACTTTAATAAAACTTTGTGTTTCATAAATCATTGAAAACGAACCCAGCTTTATTCACAGCTTTGTAATTATTGTTTAGGAATCTCATTTCAGTCTTTAATTACTCAGCTACCTTCTTGTCATACTAATATAAAACAAACTACTTACCTAGGTATATTTCGGACCAAAAAATACATCATGGTGGTAGTAGGTACCTATTTTAGACAAAACAAACTACTTAGGCAGGTACTATTTATTTAAAACTAAAACAACGCGTCATGGTGCTAACTACTATTGTTGTTAGGTAACTGTAATCAAAGCTTCTCAAGTATGGTAAATGTAAAAATGAATTGTAGAAGCTAAAAGGAGAAAAAAATGAAAATTTATTGTACTACTGCTATGAGCGCTTGGTTTATTATTTTCAATAATGAACCTTTGGAATCGACCAAAAAAAAAAGTTTTAGCAACCCCTCAAAATTTGTTGGTTTACGTTTCAAGGTACGTAGAATCCAAAAATCGAATAAAAATTTGGCCGTCCGTCCGCCGTACGCCGTACTTTCCCCACTTAGCATTGACCGATTTTGATGAAATTTGGTATGTAGGCTCCATTTGGGGTCTAGTTGTGCCCCGAAGATTTTGTTTGATGTAAGTCACTTCTAAGGATCAAACAATTAATTTTGAAAATTTAAAAACGCCCTAACTCAAAAAATTTTGATGTAAAGGTATTGTTTTTCCATCAATTTAAGATAGTATAGAATTTTTAAAATTTTTTGAGACCTCACGGAGCTCTGTAGGACAAAACGTTCGCTACCTAAGAGAATTTAAGGGTTGGACGTACGATAAATCAGAAACACGAGTGTGAATCGCAAATGAGGCCTAATCTCCGTTCAAATTTTAGCGTTCATAATTTGCAGCGTTTTCCGAATAATTCCACATTTTCCCCTTCAAAGGTTGCATGGCTGTGCTTCTGTAAACAACGTTAAACATGAGTCAAAGCACCGGAACCTTCACAATACATTTCTCCCTTAGGTAGGTAACATCACAATTTTCTGGTTCCAGTAGTAGACACCCCTATCTACTAGTAGTAGACAGGGGTGTCTACTACTGGAACCAGTCATTTCCCGGCAAAAACTCAAGCATCCTCGTGTTCACAATTGAAAACGTCTGCCAAGTGGGTGTGGCACATAGCTTCCTCGTCTCCATAACCCGATTATATAGATGATCCGATGCGTAGTAGTTAATCTGAAAACACCAATCTCTAAGTACCTTTCACTACCCTCATAGGGGACCATCTACACGCTAATCTGGACAATCCTAGAAATTTTCATCAAATTCGAACGAAAAATGTAAGTGCGGTAGTGATTGGGCCAAAAAGTTTCTTAGCTTTACTGGGAGTCGAACTTGGGCTCCAGGGTGGGAGTCCAGAGCATTGCTCACTGCTCTATAAAGGGGTTGGTTGAGAGGGGTTTGAGATCCTCACGTCACACGCGACTGTTACGGCTGTTACAAGGATTTTACGTTTGCGCATGCGCATCGGCTACTGTAAGATTTTAAGGCCTTGATTTTCATTGTGGACCAACTACAACCTAATCCGCGTAATCCCTGAAAATGTCATCGAAATCGGGTAGAAATTGTGGAAGTAATGGCTGTTACAAGCAATTCACGTTCGCGCATGCGCATCGGCTACTATCAATCCGGGGGTGATGATTTTCACTGGAAACCATCTAAACACTGATCTGTAGCAACCCTGAAAATTTCATTGAAATCGGATGGAAAATGTGGAAGTTACGGCCGTTACAAGGAAATTCACGTTTGCGCATGCGCAGTCGCTTCTATCAGTCCGAGGATGATGATTTTCATAGGGGACCGTCTACACACCAATTCGCACAATCCCTGAAAATTTCATCGAAATCAGATGGAAAATGTAGAAGTTATGGCCGTTACAAGGAATTCACGTTTGCGCATGCGCAGTCGCTTCTATCAGTCCGAGGATGATGATTTCCATAGGGGACCGTCTACACACCAATTCGCACAATCCCTGAAAATTTCATCGAAATCAGATGGAAAATGTAGAAGTTATGGCCGTTACAAGGAATTCACGTTTGCGCATGCGCAGTCGCTTCTATCAGTCCAAGGATGATGATTTTCATAGGGGACCGTCTACACACCAACCCGCACAATCCCTGAAAATTTCATCGAAATCGGACAATAACTTCGTATAGTTATGCGTGTTACAAGGAATTCATGACAGACAGACAGACAGACAGACAGACAGACAGACAGACAGACAGACACACAGACACGGAACCAAAATTGTTCAGAAAGGTCTAAAACGCAAAACGCGAGTGTAAATTTTGATTTTGGAGAACTTTTTTTTTTCGTCCTTGAAAAGTGAAAACAAAGCTTCCGCTACCTTGGTAGACTCGGAAGCAATACGAATAAGTGTTAATAAAGTTCTAAAAAGCAGAGAAAAAACCAGTTGTAGACACGAATGTCTACTACTGGAAAGGACGCGTTATCAATGGCCCGACAGTAGACAGTCTCTGTTTGAACGAAATTATACAATATTAACCAAAATAAACATCGCAACTGTGGAGGAAATACATGAAATAGTAACGTAGAAATCAAATTGGTGCAGATTATATGTAAAAACAGATTAAGAACTTCATAAAACCAAACTTACCTCTTTAGCAGATGTGGCAATAACAGCACCTCAAACTAAGCCGCGTTAACAAATGCTCTATTATTCTTAAATGACTAACTTGATGATCAATGTCTTTCTGGTGGGAACGCAGCAGATGATATTTTTTAAATTGGTGCCAATTACAAACCTCTTTGATGAGCTGGGTTCTTATTTTTTTCAAGTTAAAGTCCAAGTGTCTACTTTTTGTGCAGTGTCTACTACTGGTACATTTACCCTAGCTCAAATTCATTTGTTTTGGAAAACCTTTAATTTGACACGGAGCAGCTGCAGTGCTACACATGAAGTGTGCTCGGGTGTCATCACGTATCCATGGAGATGGAGCCATACGAACGGAAAGAGCAGCAGCTCGAAATCAACAGTTTATATGGTGGTAATGAGCGGTGAGGGCGGCGACGCTGCGGCGACTCCCGCGGCCGTCGGGATAGACGGCATATTGTTAGCAGCCGCCAAGTTTATAATGAGGTAAACGGCGTACCATAATGCTCACCCCCGACCGGCCCCGGTAGTGGGCACCCCTGCTAGGAGAGGTCCGAGCGAGTGACGTAGGTGGTAATAATTGTGAAGCCGTGCGGGGGAGATAAGGTCAAGGGAGTGATGTATGGGAGCGACGTACAGGCCGAGGGAGAGAGGCCCATAGGCCGGGGGGGGGGGGGGTCGCTTGTTAAAATATCATTACCAGATTAGATCTAACCAACCCCCTCCTCCGTCCTCCCGCTATCATGTTTGATTTATGTCGACAAATATCAAGTGGCCTGGTATGTTGGGATGAATGGTGGAGGTAGAGAGAGAGCGAGAGGAGGAGAGGGGGTGTTTGTGTAGTGGAGAGGTGGTGTTTTTATTGCTGCCTTTTACTCGCCTCGATGCGTCTATTTGACCTCCACCCGCCATTTTATCAGTCAAAAAAGGTCAAAATGCACCTAATAAATCGCCTTAGAGAAAAACGCTACAAATCATTGCCCAAAGGTTTATTATTTTCTGTATAGAGCCCTCCCTACCAACTGTGGGGAGGGATTAAAGGGTTTCACACCATCTCGTTTGATGTGGCTTTTGTGATGGCAAAAATGGTCCCGATCGATATCAATATAGCAGAGATTTTGTTGGTTGTTGTGGAGAAGGAAGCAGAGGACGTCAATATACTCTTTTCAACATTTATTTGTCTAGCGCTTTACATATATTAAGAAATAAAGAGCGCTCGTTAAATAAAATGCAAGATATACAGGATTTGAACGACATGTATGCCTCCCTGTCTTTGAAACATATATTAAGAAATAAAGAGCGCTCGTTAAATAAAATGCAAGATATACAGGATTTGAACAACATGTATGCCTCCTTGTTTTTGAAACATATATTAAGAAATAAAGAGCGCTCGTAAAATAAAACGCGAGATATACAGGATTTGAACGACATGTACCTATGCCTCCTTGTTTTTGAAACATATATTAAGAAATAAAGAGCGCTCGTTAAATAAAATGCAAGATATACAGGATTTGAACGACATGTATGCCTCCCTGTTTTTGAAACATATATTAAGAAATAAAGAGCGCTCATTAAATAAAATGCAAGATATGCAGGATTTGAACGACATGTATGCCTCCTTGTTTTTGAAACATATATTAAGAAATAAAGAGCGCTCGTAAAATAAAATGCAAGATATACAGGATTTGAACGACATGTATGCCTCCCTGTTTTTGAAACATATACTAAGAAATAAAGAGCGCTCGTTAAATAAAATGCAAGATATGCAGGATTTGAACGACATGTATGCCTCCTTGTTTTTGAAACATATATTAAGAAATAAAGAGCGCTCGTTAAATAAAATGCAAGATATACAGGATTTGTACGACATGTATGCCTCCCTGTTTTTGAAACATATATTAAGAAATAAAGAGCGCTCGTTAAATAAAATGCAAGATATACAGGATTTGAACGACATGTATGCCTCCTTGTTTTTGAAACATATATTAAGAAATAAAGAGCGCTCGTAAAATAACATGCAAGATATACAGGATTTGAACGACATGTATGCCTCCTTGTTTTTGAAACATATATTTTAAGAAATAAAGAGCGCTCGTAAAATAGAATGCAAGATATACAGGATTTGAACGACATGTATGCCTCCCTGTTTTTGAAACATATATTAAGAAATAAAGAGCGCTCGTTAAATAAAATGCAAGATATGCAGGATTTGAACGACATGTATGCCTCCTTGTTTTTGAAACATATATTAAGAAATAAAGAGCGCTCGTTAAATAAAATGCAAGATATACAGGATTTGAACGACATGTATGCCTCCTTGTTTTTGAAACATATATTAAGAAATAAAGAGCGCTCGTTAAATAAAATGCAAGATATGCAGGATTTGAACGACATGTATGCCTCCTTGTTTTTGAAACATATATTAAGAAATAAAGAGCGCTCGTTAAATAAAATGCAAGATATACAGGATTTGAACGACATGTATGCCTCCCTGTTTTTGAAACATATATTAAGAAATAAAGAGCGCTCGTTAAATAAAATGCAAGATATACAGGATTTGAACGACATGTATGCCTCCTTGTTTTTGAAACATATATTAAGAAATAAAGAGCGCTCGTAAAATAAAATGCAAGATATACAGGATTTGAACGACATGTATGCCTCCTTGTTTTTGAAACATATATTAAGAAATAAAGAGCGCTCGTAAAATATAACGCAAGATATACAGGATTTGAACGACATGTATGCCTCCTTGTTTTTGAAACATATATTAAGAAATAAAGAGCGCTCGTAAAATATAACGCAAGATATACAGGATTTGAACGACATGTATGCCTCCCTGTTTTTGAAACATATATTAAGAAAAAAAGAGCGCTCATTAAATAAAATGCAAGATATACAGGATTTGATCGACATGTATGCCTCCTTGTTTTTGAAACATATATTAAGAAATAAAGAGCGCTCGTTAAATAAAATGCAAGATATACAGGATTTGAACGACATGTATGCCTCCTTGTTTTTGAAACATATATTAAGAAATAAAGAGCGCTCGTTAAATAAAATGCAAGATATACAGGATTTGAACGACATGTATGCCTCCCTGTTTTTGAAACATATATCAAGAAATAAAGAGCGCTCGTTAAATAAAATGCAAGATATACAGGATTTGAACGACATGTATGCCTCCCTGTTTTTTAAACATATATTAAGAAATAAAGAGCGCTCGTTAAATAAAATGCAAGATATACAGGATTTGAACGACATGTATGCCTCCCTGTTTTTGAAACATATATTAAGAAATAAAGAGCGCTCGTTAAATAAAATGCAGGATATACAGGATTTGAACGACATGTATGCCTCCCTGTTTTTGAAACATATATTAAGAAATAAAGAGCACTCGTTAAATAATATGCAGGATATACAGGATTTGAACGACATGTATGCCTCCCTGTTTTTGAAACATATATTAAGAAATAAAGAGCGCTCGTTAAATAAAATGCAAGATATACAGGATTTGAACGACATGTATGCCTCCTTGTTTTTGAAACATATATTTTAAGAAATAAAGAGCGCTCGTAAAATAGAATGCAAGATATACAGGTTTTGAACGACATGTATGCCTCCTTGTTTTTGAAAAATATATTAAGAAATAAAGAGCGCTCGTAAAATAAAATGCAAGATATACAGGATTTGAACGACATGTATGCCTCCTTGTTTTTGAATTCAATGTGAAGGAGTGAGATGGGCGGGGCTAAGTTGGAGCTAAGGGGGTGGAGCCTCACATGGATGTTGATAATATTTTCTTATCTACTTCCACTCAGTGAAGGAGAAGTAGCCCTGTCTGATTAAATTTTCTCTATTGTGATATGAAATCTGTAATGCCTGTGATAAGAGAGATAATTAGATTGTTGTTTTTGTTAAATTTTTTTTAAAAGTTCTCCCGTCTGTGATCCCCCTCTAGTCATTGTTTTGTTGTTAATTAGTTTTGAATAATTTTTAGATCCTGCCAGTTTTTAGTCTTTTAGTGACTTGAAAAGAATAATTGTTATTGAAATGGACGAAGGTAGGTTTTTGAGATTTTCTATTTTTTTTATGTTTTTTAGTTGGTAGAAAGTTTTTAAAAATTATGTTGAAACGTGTTACTGGTTTTCCAGTAACAACAGTTTTCATGATTGGCGGATATCTGATTTTGGTGATTGAGGAGGGATGGAAGATGTAGGATTGGTATTGCAGAGTGAATATAGGTAGGTTGTTTTGTTTTCTTTCTATTTTTTAATGTTTGTCTGTGTGTTAGTGTATGTATTGTTCAGTTCTTGGGTGCTTATATTCTTATTAGTTTTTTAGATGATGAAGAATAGGTTTAATCTTGGTGGCTTATATTTATTAATGGTTTTAATGAAAATTAATTATTAAGTAATAACGTTTTTTGACATAAAATTTTTTGACTGGTTGGTTATACTAACTGTGATTTCATGTTAGAGGTTAATTTTGTAGTCTTCAATTATTTGTTTTTTCTTGTAGGCTTGAGAAAGGGGTCATAGTTTGCCCTGAAAGCTCTAGCCAAATAAATGTTGAAAAGAGTATATTGACGTCCTCTGCTTCCTTCTCCACAACAACCAAGAAAATGACTACAGCAGGAGTACAGAACAATAGCAGAGATGGTAGATCGATTTTTGGCACTTCGTGCTGGTGATCAGGAGGTTGCTCGACCATGTTTGGAGATCGATGGCAATGGGGACCCTTCAGAATGGGTGCATCCTGTGTGGGCTGCTTCGGTTCTGGTTGAAACTGACTATGATCCTTGCTGGTCTATTTATACAAATGGAAGCCGTGTTAATGGCCACACGGGTTGTGCGTTCGTGGTGTATCGAGATGGAAATTTAATCATTGAAAAGAAGTTTCACTTGGCAGACTGGTGCTCCAACAACCGGGCGGAATTGTTAGCCATTGCCGAGGCACTCAGCTGGATCAGTGAGCAGAATATTCCGGAGGATACGAGAAGAGTGACGCTGTGGACAGCCAGGTGTCCTTGGATTGTCTGAAAAACCTGAAAATTCGAACGCAGACTGTGGAGTGGATACGGCGGACCGTGTGGAACTTGAGGCATGGCAATTGGAGAGTGGCTACGCGCTGGGTCCGGGCACACGACGGTACAGTGGGCAATGAAGAGGCGGATCGCTTGGCCAAGGAGGCGGCCATGGACGAAGAGGTGGTGGTTTCTTTTCACTTGGCGCCGTTGACTTATATTTATTATTATTTTTTTATTATTTATTTATTTCCATCCAGAATTACAGAAAAAGATACAAATGAATAACATAATATATAAATCTTCTAATACTTAATAGCATAATAAAATAACATTTGGCTTCTGACTTAGAGTTCCATCACCTAAAATTATGGAAATTAATTCTCCATATGGGCACCAGCCCGTGGCGGAGAATGAGTATAGGTATAGTATAGTATTGCTTAATTTTTTAAACTTTTTTTCAAGTAAACTGCAATTGTTATTATTAGTTATTCTTTATTTTGGCTTACTGTCTGTATGCCCACTGGCCAAAAAAGTATTGATAAAATATTTTCTTAGTTCAATTTTTATTCTATTTGGTGATTTTTCCAAAATTTGTAGGAGGCTTATCCTCGTTTCTTTCGGCAAGTTATTGAAAAATGAAATGCTCCTATACGTGAAAAAATTTTGTGCAGCGGTCGTTTTTACTCTCGGGGTTTCCATGAAGTACCCCTGTGAAAAGCGTGTACGCAAAGCCTGCTGTGGAAAAGAATAAAATTTTGTTTTAAACAGTCGCTGAACAGCACTCCTATTGTAGAGATCACCGATCTTTAGCAGTTTTAATTTTTGGAAGAGTGGTGCAGTGTGTTCCCTCCATCCTACTTTGGCTATGGCGCGAATAAACATTTTTTGTGTAATTTATATTCTTTGCATGATTGTTGCATACTCACCACCCCATATTGGCAGACCATACAGCAGTATCGACTGAACCAAAGCACAATAGACTTGTCTCATAATGGTGGATGACACTATTCTTCTCAATAAAGAGAACACGTACATACATTTTCTCAATTTTACAATAAGAGATGATATGTGCTGCTCCCACTTCATAAGATTGTCAATGTGAACCCCTAGGTATTTTATATGTGTGGAGCGCACTAGGGTCTTACAGTCAGTACATTTCTGGCTCACACAATGTACTTCGTGCATTTTCAGTCTCATATCATCTGAGGGCAAACTAGTTTTGACCAGGCAAAAGGTACGTATGTAGTTTTACCAACATTCAATGTGAGCTTATTCTCAACCAACCAGCTATTTACTTTTTTCAAACCTCTCTCTGCTTTTTCGAATGTATCCTGCCATGTGTCCCCACTAAAAATCAGAGCAGTGTCATCAGCAAACATCACGGCTTCCCCAAATTCAAATACTTTACTTTCAAACATGTGGTTTGCGTACAAAATAAACAATACAGGGCCAAGCACTGTATTTCAAGGATGAGTTCAGATGCCAGCCTGAGAGAATGGAACCGCGAGTAGAAATTTAGTCAGAAGGGGCGGCATACTTGTAATTTCTCGGTGTGTGTGCGAGCGCTCAATTATAAGATTTTCAAGTCCAATTAATTTTCCAGACCAATTTCGGACATTTCCAAACCATATTCAGAATTTTCCAATCCAGTTTCAGAAATTTCCATTCGTTTTCATAACTTTTCAAGTCAAATAAAAAATTTTCCAAGTCAAATTCAGATTTATCCAAAACAACTCCAGAATTTTCCCTTTCAATTTCAGAATGAAACTGGTTCTGTATGAATCAGGAGGATGTCGCCATTTCATAGGGGACCATTCCCTCATTCATGGGGGCCATCTACTTCGTGAGATTAGGTACTTTATAGAAGTACTAGCTGAAAAGCCTGTTAAATAAAGGCAAAAACAAATCTTAGATAATATCTAATATATCTATAATATTATTATATCGATACCGTGAAGCACAAAGATACTATTTCCCACCATCTTCCACATTTTTGATTTTTTAAATTTAAGAATAACTCAATTTCAGAAAACATTAGGAGAGGGGGTTTTACACTGAGTTACACTCCACTCAGGTTGGAATTTTATCTCGCGAGATAGCTCTCTCCTCCGACCCCCCCCCCCCCTCCCCTCCGACAACTAACTCCTTTCGCCTTCCGACTCCTCCCGCCTGGAGGAAACTGGATTGGAAAATTCTGAACATAGTTTGGAAATTTCCGAAATTCGTCTGGAAAACTCCGAATTAGACTTGGAAATCTTATAGTTCTGTGCACCACAGTATCAACGATTTTTGCTCGGCACCGTCCGGACGAAGTGGCGACCGCCGGCTGCTGAACGATATTTTATCGTCGACGATAGACAATCAGTGTGTGTACAAACTCCCATTCACTTTGTGTGAAATCGGTGTATGTGCAAGGGGCCTTAGGTAGTAGTAAAAGTTTGAAAAGACTTCTGTTGCTGTCAATACGTGGAAATACTGTATTTTTCAAACGAAGAAATAAAAATTCACAAACTTATTTCAACTTTGAAAGGTGAAAACAGAGCTTTCGCTATGTAGCTACACTCGGAAGCTAAACTCTTTATATTCATTACTCTCTTAGATCACCCTTTAGAGTTCTTATCAACCAAATAATAATTAGAGCGATGCATGATAGATAAGGAGATAAATGATGAAAGAAACCCCAGAGGATGAAATTCGCAGTGAATAACACAACCAAGAAAGTTACGTATTGTTGATATAGCTAGAGCACAATAATAATGAATCAAGGGGAATTCTAAGGACCGCAGGAGGGGAGGCTGGCGTAGGGATTGTAATGGGGCAACTCAAGAGCGGCAGAGCGGCCTTAATTGTTCGCCGCTTTTTGGGAGCTATTAATCTTCGTTAGGGAACCTCCGTTTCCTTCAGCAGAGTCGTCCTCCTGGGGTCCCTTCCAAGACGAAGCAATGGCTCACATAACGGAGAAACGATGGGTGGGAAATTGTTCGGTTGATGACGGTATAACGGGCGGTAGACGACCGATAAGGTGGAGGCCGGACATCCCGAGGAACATGAAAGTGAAGAGGAAGACGGGACGAAGCGGAAGGGAGAAGGAAGAATGAAGACGAAAAAGAAGAGGGGGGGGGGGGGGGAGCTCAAACATGACAAACGACTCTACGACGCGGTGTGGCTCGGAGATTTGTCAGGGTCTTGCTCCCGAAGACGTTGAGGCCGATATTTCAAGTTCCACACTTGAGCATTTTCGGCGAGCCGAGCATAATATGCTTTTTTATATTTATATATAAATAAATATATATTTATATATATTAGAGATTATATATATTTATATATTTATATATAAATATATATTTATTTATATATTTAAATATATTGTATATTTATTTATATATTTATATATATTGTATATTGATATATTTTATATATTTTGATTTTTATATTATGGAAATCAAATGAAATCAAAAGGTATTTTATTGTCCTAATCCACCAAGTAGCAACACAGTCGTCAGACAATAATAAATAACGTTACAAACAAAAAACGCTGCAAATCATTGCTCAAAGGTTTATTATTTTCTGTATAGATCACCCTTCTGTATAGATCACTGGTTCTCCATCAATAGCACCTACCACCATCTGTATTCTCCCTTGACCTTCCCTCTCAAATTTCAGCTTCCTGCGTTCAATAGGATTGAAAATGACTTCGGAGCTCACTCAGCTGATCAGTGATCTGAAGAGTGAAGAAGCCTTTGAGCAATAATTTTCAGCGTTTTTTACCCACCAACATTTTTTTTACCAACCAAATTTTTTTTACCTACCAGCTAGGTACTACCTACCACACCATACTGGCTTCACACCTTTACAATCAAGTTTATTAGAAAGAACTAAACGCTTCACACTCGATTGGAAAAATAGAAAGCTTCATATGGAAATTTGATTACTGGTTACGCAGAAGGCAAAACTGTATACAAATCAAAGAAATGAACAGCGATCGCATTTTAGTCCAATAAAATTTGAATGGAGATTAGACCTCTTTTGCGATTCACACTCATGATTCTGTTTTATCGAAGGAAAACCTTCAAGTACTCGTAGGGACCGAACGGTTTGTCCAACAGAGCTCCGGGTGGTCTCAAAAATTTTTAAAAATTCAATACTATTTAAAATTGGTGAAAAAACGATACCTTTATTTCGAGAGTTTTCGAGCTAGGGCACTCTTGAAAATTTCAACCCTTAATTTTCACCCCTTAGAAGTGACCTACATCAACCAAAAGCTTCGCGGCACAACTAGACCCCAAATGGAGCCCATATACCAAATTTGAACCAAATCGGTCCAGTGTTGCTAAGAAAAGTGCCGCGTACGGCGGACGGACGGAAATTTTTTTTATTCGATTTTCGTATCCTACGTACCTTGAAACGTAAAACATCAAATTTTGAGGGGGGGGGGGGTTAAACTTTTTTTTCTTGCTCGATTCCAAAGGCTTATTATTGAAAATAATGAACCAAAAGTAACAAATCTAAATGGTAAAGGCAAACAATCACCCGGTCAGATTAAAAAACTCTTCGATTCTATACATTTCCGGCTCAACAAGTATCCTTTTAATTTTTCTCTCGAACTGGTTCTCAGGTGGTCTCCGATTCGAGTCTGACAGTGCAATAAAAAACGGGAGCCGTGCTGGGTAGGATTGTTCCTTAGTGATGACGCCAGATGCACTGTCGGCGGTCTCAAGTCATTGCACTGGCGCGAAGCATGATTATGAAACTGTGACGATTTTTGCAAGCCACCTGTTGTGAAAACCTACTTCACATTCACAAGTCGACAATGATGCTCTAATTGTTCTTAGATGTCACAGCTATCGAGCTGGCCTAGATTTGTCACCCAAAGTCACCAAAAATACCATCGTACGGGCTTTGATAGATACAGGATCACAACATTCCTACATTCGTGATCATAGATTTGAACCTACAATAACTGTGTCTGTTGCCCACGCATTGTTAGGAGGTGACAAGCTACGAACGAACAATGAAGTTTTTGAAGACTGGCAACAAGAGGGTGTTATTGAGAAGGTTTTGAGAGACGATTGGGATAAGGGTCATTATTTGCCTCATCGGCCTTTCTTTAAGGAAGAACGCACTACTAGGATTCGACCAGTATTCGATGCTTCAGCAAAAGAAAATGGGAGCCCCTCTTTGAACGAATGTTTGGATAAGGGTGTTAACCTACTCGAGTTGATACCACCACTTTTGCTGAGATTCAGATTACGTAGAATAGGAGTTGTATCCGACATTCGAAGAGCGTTTCTGCAAATGAGCCTATCTGAAGATGAACGTTTTTTCCGGTTCTTGTGGATTGACGAAAATTCTATAATATTCAAGTGGAGAAAGAAGACGCAGTTCGTCAAGAAATCAAGAGCTCGTGGTGTACCTTTTACTATACTTCAAGGTAGATCAATGAAGTATAACAATAAACACTGTCGCATCAAAAAGGGGGGGAGTGTTGTGAAAACATACTTCACATCGTGAAGTAGGTTGTTGAGCCTGGACGCGCCTCCATTACGTTTTGATTGTATCAAATAATTGACAGCCACGTAGTGTTTTGGGAAGGCTGTTCGTTCTTCTGAAGTTCAATTATTCTTGATTAATTTTGATCTTGTATTGTGCGCCGCACAATGTGCGGTGACTGATTCAAATTATAGTTTCATCTTTCACTTATACCTACTTCGACTTTTCTATTAGACAAGATTCTAATTTAATTCACGCCAGTTCGGCTTTGGTATAATTGTTTTTAATACCACCCATAACCCGCCGAACATAACGTAAACTACTGTACACAAATAATACAGGAAAACAATTAATACTGCGAATGCTCGTAAGTGTGGACGCGTTCGCGAGCAATTTTGAATGCTCGGTCGTGCTCGGGCGAGTTCCCTCTTGGAGTCAGTATTTTCGCGAACAACGAAGGGTGTTTGGGGTTCACGTTTCCGAATGCTCCCGAGCATCAGCACCACCGCTATTGTTTCTGTAATCCAATTTTAACATTTTCTTTATTTTATTATATTTTATAAATGAACCTCATTCTAAATTCTTAAAATGAAGTGTCCAGGGGAAAACGCTGCAAATTACTGCCCAAAGATTTATTTTTTTCTGTATAGATCACCCTCACTGTTTTCCATCAATAGCACCTACCAACATCTGTATTCTCCCTTGACCCTCCCTCTCAAATTTCACCTTTCTGCGTTCAATAGGATTGAAAATGGCTTCGGAGCTCACTCAGCTGATCAGTGGTCTCCCAGGCGTCTTCAGAATTTTTTTTTTGTTTTGTTACGGAAGTGGGGAAACTCTTTAAGAGCGAAGGGGAAGTTCACCCCAACAGTGTTGGACTCCCCATGAATTGGGGCTACCAATTAAAACCCCACTCCCTCTGCTTAGGACTCACCCCGGGACCACTTGTACAGTATTACTTCAGGGTGAGCCCTTTTTTTTGTGGCAAATGGCTGCTCCTACTTCTGGTCTCCTTCAATTCTATTCCTCATCTTCTTCCTCCCATCTTCCATCCAGCTTTTTTGCTTTGAGGACTGATGTGACAAATACTGCCATTGCGTCCCAGCTCGACTTGTTCTTAATCATCTCATGTATGATTGTCTGTGGACGCAATGTTCCGATGACCTCCTCAGCACACCCCCGGCGTCTTCAGCATTCCATCTCCGAAGCCATTTGCAATCCTATTGAACGCAGGAAGCTGAAATTTGAGAGGGAAGGTCAAGGGAGAATACAGATGGTGGTAGGAGCTATTGATGGACAACCAGTGATCTATACAGAAGGGTGATCTATACAGAAAATAATAAACCTTTGGGCAATGATTTGCAGCGTTTTTTGCAAGAGCTCATCGAAATTTCATGAGGTACAAGGCTCTTCGAGTAGTGACTCAAAGAACTTAACGTTGATTCATGCGTAAATTAAAATTCAGAAATCTGTCGATTTCCTGGTTTGTCTTCAATCACGCTATTAGAATTTATGGCTGGAAAGCCGATTCTCTGATACACCAAATACCCCATTACAAATTTTGAGAGTGGACTCCATTAGACCCTCTTTCCAATTCGCTGTTTGATTTTGGGTGTTGCTGTTGCTGATTCCTTCCTGAAGTGTTTGATTCACACAGTAGAAATTCAATACTTACAAGTGAGTCATTTTCTCATTCTTTTTGGTTTGATGGGGCGAAGAGCTTACTAGATGAAAAGATAGATGAAAGATACATTGATGAAAAACCATTTATTGGACTAGTAGTAATACCAGTACCCCTGAGGGAAATAACGTGGGATCCGTTCTAATTATACGTCTCTTTTGCTATTGAAATTACCGTAGAACTAGTGAACTTGGACATTGAGCCCAGGAAAACGAATTGAAACCAAGGGAAAATAGTGAAACTAAAAAGAATTAGCTCAGAATTCCCTCGTTTTGGTAGTATAGATGCAATAATTGACTTGGGAACGGCCAAAAATGTAGTAGAGAAGTATACTTGGATGAAAAAAAGTGATAAATAATTAAAGAAAGAGAAAGCGAAGAGCGAAGAAAGCGACTCATGAGTTGAAGAAATCGGTTGAATATTGATGTTTTCCGAAATTACACCTGTCGTTTCCATGACGCACACACCGGATGAAGATTCCATTCCAGGGTTAATGTCTATTATTATTTTCTCGTAGTCCTTCGGGATCTGAGAGCAAGTGATTTTTTCTGGGTTGTACTAGAATTGCACTGGAGGCTTCCAGAATCATACTAAGGTAGTAGATTGTTCCAGTGGAGACCGCCAGTGGTAGTTAAGGGTGAAGTATTGTTGTTCTTTTTTAAAAACTCGGCGCTTTGCGCCTCGGCGGGGGGCTCCGCCCCCCTGCACCCCCCCCGGTTTATTTCTTTTTCCATACTCTGTATGAAATCATAGGAACACAGAATGTGTTTTTGCGATGCTAGTCATCCGTTAAATAAAAAACAACAATATTAAATGTGGAGTCTTTGGCAATAATTAAATAAATAATTGTTAGACATTTAATTTGGTCTAAAACCCTATAAATGTTATAAAATAAATATGTAACTACAAGAAAAATACTATATAAATTGAGAGCTTTCCAACGAATGGTGAACAATTTCTGTGCAATGAACACTGCGGGAGTTCTATTTCCTTACCAACGGCTTGGTTGCACGTGAAAATCATTATAAAAGGCGCGTAACGGTTTTTTCTGTCGCTTTTTCGTGACGATTTTTTTTCGGTAGGTCATCGCAAAAACACATTCTGTGTTAATATCGTCAATGTCAAATCGACTGACGGGTAGTAAACAAGACACTGGACACTCAAAAGGTCGGATCACTGCTAAACTGAGGAATAGTCCTATCGTGTTCTGGAGGATGAGAAAGAAGAGAAGAAGAACGACGATCAGTTGCCACCAGTGAGTTGAGAAGCGACAGATACCTACTTCTATGTGGGAAATATCATGTACTACACGAATTGTACTATTGAAGCCCTAAAATCTCGTATGGAAAATGATTCATTACATTTCATGAAGAACATACTTACCATACTGTGAAGTCCCTTCAATCACTCGCCTAATTTCGTGGCGTTCACTGTAGCACTATTGCTCGTGCAGCAGTTTTAGTTTTCGCGAGAGTGATCGATAAAACGAAACTACCTATCTACTATGCAGCTCATGTTATACTCACGAAAGAACCGCGATAAACCTCTAAAGGATTACTAATGGACTAGAGCAACTTGATTTACAGCTGGGCTTAAAAGATGCTCTGCATGACGTCGTTACAGCGCATTATGACCCCACAAAACCAGTAGGTACTTAATAAGATCGTGGAAACCCTTTATAACGGGTAGTTTTTCCGATGATATTCCCAGATGTATTGGTATTAAGAGGTATTTTCTTTACCCATATTTGAATCCATTAAAGCACGTAGGTCCTTAAACCTCGGCAACTCGGGGCGATTATCCCATTGCCTTCCTTATCGCTCGGAACCATTTAACGTGAATAATGTCCGTTCATTATGACTCTCCCCTGAAAACGATAACCGCATTCCCTTTGTAGTTTCCTCACTAGAACTATTAACCACATGCAAAGAATATTCAAAACTTATAACTTCCCTCATGAATTCTCGTGCTAGTTCATTTATATTATGGGGAAGCAAAATGTTAGATGGAGGACGTTTTAACGGTCTTTCCTCGCTATTAAAGTGCCTGAGTACCTCTTCATTGCCACAAGTTTCCTAGTTTGCAGCTTCATTACCTCTATAATTTCCATCATAGGTTTTGTTAAATCACATCAGCTTCATGAAGACTGTAATAGTAGGTAGTTATACTACATTATACGACTGTTATCGAACTACATAATATGCAGTTCAGGATATTATCCTGTCGATTGGTTTTTACTCTCTCAAGAATAGTAATAAAATTGTCAAGAATAGTAGCTATTGAGTCTATCAAAAATCTTCCTTCTTCAACCAAATTCTTTGCGACCCGTATTGTTTTGATGACTATACAGTCGGTACTTAAGTATTAGAACAAGCCCCATGGACCCCCGGATGGTTACTGCTTAGAGCCTTTGGCTAAAATTCAAGACACATGGAACATACTTTAGTCGTGTTTTGTTTGATGTTTCCTTTTACTAAAAATTTGTTGTCTATTGTTTCAATACAAGTATGTGTAATACCTACGGCGTTGTGTTGGTGTAATACAAGTTTGCAAATGAACTTTCTTCATCGCTCTCCCGTGGAAGTAGACGATGACTCACTACTTTGTAAAGCATTCTCAATCACAACATTATTCTCATTATTAAGAGATCGAAAACATCTAAAGCGTCGAAGAACACATCACAACTAAGAACCCTCGTTCATAAAAAAATCTCACCTAAGTTTCAACATCCTTTGATAACATTCGTAAAAACGAAGCCAACCAACAACATCAATATAATCCACTAAATCGATGTTGTTTTTTAACGCGATTGTTGTTTACAGTTCTTTTAAATTTTACTTATTTTATATTAACTTTTAACTTTTACTTAATTACCTTGAAAACAAATTTGAGGGGGGGGGGGGGTACAATTTTCTTCTTGGTCGATTCCAAAGGTTCATTATTGAAAATAAGATAAACCAAAATCGTTCTTCTTGACACACTTTTGGGCCTTCGGCCGTATTGACGTCGGTCGTAAAAGGCGGCATAGTCGGTTGAGCAGTACTTGGCCGAGATACCCGCACTGGGTTTACAGTAAGGGGTAACCGAGCTTTACCTAAACTCTCTTAAGGGGGCGCGGGACTCGAAGCTCAGATCAGCGCCAACCAAGAGATGTCGCTGACTTTCGTGATTGCAGAGGCGAGTTAATTATTCGCACTTGTTATCCGCAAAAGCGCTAGCATCGCTCGGTCCTCTGGACGTTTTTCTCGTTCTCCCAATTTTGTTGTTTCTGTAACCTCCCCCTCCCGTGTCGGATAAGCTGTTATCAAATCCTGGTTTTGATTTCGCGATGGCGTTTTTGTGAAGTGCCTGCCTACCTGGACTACCATCTCGTTTATGATCTCTCTCCGTGTTGTTCCGAGTTTGAATAGTTGATTTGTTGAGCAATGATCCACCAAGGAAGGACAGGAGTTCGAATGAATACACATGGACGGAAGTAGTTACAGGAGAACAAAACGCCCTTGGAAAGTAAAACGTTTGCAAGTAAGTATAATTATGTTATCTACTTCTTCCTAGTACTTAGTTGTCTTTTCGCAGCTAGGTACCTATTATTTGAGTAGTCATCAATAATATTCCATCGAAAACTTCTAGTTGTTGAACTTGAAACTGAAACTTTATTTTCGTACAGCTTCACATTTATGAGCGTAATTATAAGATTGCATAAAACAATGGTAGGTAGGTTAGTAAGTAGAAAGAATTACCTAATTCGTCCTGCTTTTTGCAAGATAATTTTTTTTTGAAGGGGCATGACCATTTCGCGGGATAGTGCCACAAAATTGTCATGCTCCCCCAACAAACATTACGCATAGGTAGTTTTTTGTAGAAATTAACATATCAATTAATAGTGAGGATAGCGGAAAGAATAGGTACCATTTCTTTTAGAAAACCTTACCGAAATTACTATAAATTGTATAAATGGCTCTAAATTAGTCATTTAACGGGTTACTTAGATTATGGATTTTTGAATCCTCTTCAAATTAGGACCTTTCATAATGCTAGGATTAATTTGGTGGCCCTGGGCAGAGATGGGCGAATTCTTATTCATGAATACGAATATAATCGTATTCGTATTTTGAATACGATTTTATGATTTTTTCCATGATTTCCCTAAAAATCGATTGTTTTAAACGATTTTCCCTGAAGATCATAATTTTTAAAATTATTTTCTCCCGAACTCAGGGGATATTTTGTGCAAAAAAAACGTACAATTTTCATCGAAAATTTCGTCAAAATTTCTATATGAATGGTTGTAGGGACTTGGGAGGGGTCGCATTCGATTCGTCGTACAAAATCCTATAAGAATTTATGAGCGTTTCGAATTTTAACTGATTATTTTGACAATTTTATGGAATAAATACGAACGAAATTCCGGTGAAAATCATAATTGTTTTTACTGATTTTCAGCGGAAATCACACGTCGTAGTTTCTATACGGTTGGTTGTAGCGACCGGGGGGGGGGGGGTGGTCTCATTCGATTCTGCGTGAAAAATCCTATAAGAATTTGTCAGCGTTTCGAATTTTGATTGATTACCTATTTTGACAATGTTAGGCCATAAATATGTCCAGAGTTCGAGAGAAAATCATTTTAAAAAACTATGTTGTTCAACCTATTAAAAAAGATTATACCTACTGGCTAAACATACCATACCAGATGAAATTGTACGTAGGGTGAAACAGATTTGTGTAGCAAACAATGTCTGTAGGTACTAAATATTCTCGAAACTATCACACTCCCTCCAAAAGTCATGACTGATGGAGTTGAATTTCTTTAAATTTTAATTATCAGGGACATGAGTATTCTTCTTTGACGTTATTGTTGGATTGAATCATGCAGCTGCCTACTTGGCTAATAATATAGGAACATCGTTTTATCCTTAGTATTTCGAACTCGCTGATAAAAATCCTGATTATTCATAATTTTATTTAAGTATTCTGTTCTGGTTAATAACCAACAGTTGATTTCATTACTTCTCCAATGAACTCCTTGCTTGCCACGTATGAAATAGAGGAGGTTGGAGGGAGTGGGCATGTGTAAATTGAAGCTGTAGAAATATTCTAACTATCTAACCTCTCCAAACCTTTTCAGTCCAAATCTGTCATTATTTTTCTTCACATCGTACTAGGCAAAGTATGGGTCGCTTGCATTGATCTCAGGAAGAATAGTTGAAATCTAAGGACTAAACTTGTTGCTCAGGTAGACGTCCACATAGCGGATCCATTTTTGAGATCTCCCAGAGAAGGGTGTATGGACCCACATTCCTAATTAATGTTTGTTGTTTGTATCTCTTCCTACATGTTTATAGTGAAATTATCAATAGAAACCTAAATTTGTTTTGTTTTTGTTTTTTTCAGGAGTGATTTTACTCTGAATTGTATTTGACTGGAGACTTTTCTGGAGCAAGTCAAGTCATTGAACCAGCACTCAGGACCGTTTGAAAGCAACTTGTCCATCATATTGATGATGAAAAGCTGCTCTGTCTAGCAAGCATCCTCGCCTTCAGATGTAAAATTAAATTAATTTATTAAAAATTCAAATGGTTGGTAATAAACAAGATTTATTGTTTTTGCAGTTTGAGGTTACCTAATGGTCAATAAATCATTTATACTACAAATCGATAATGTTTCTATAATACTTCCTATGCACTTTACTATGGTAGTTAGTTACCGTGGATTTAATAGTCCGATAATTAGTGGTTTACTGTAGCAATAAATAATGGCGTACTATTTAATTTTCAAAATTCCCAAAATTACTCATTTCAAGTTCACCTAACACTTTGTATGGTATGGGAGAATAAAAAATTGATTGAGTAAAAAATTAAAGTTTCATGCATTAGTTCTGCTGGGCAGTCCGTCGAAGTTCACATACCTATTCAAGGTGAAAAACACGAAATAAGCTGTATATGGTGTCCTGGCTCCATGGTGGCACCACTATTAGTTCCATGGTGATACAGAGAATAATTCATGAAAATCCGGAAGTATAATGAGAGTTTTTCCTCAATTTCAAAGCTTGGGTACAATTAGTAAGCTCTAAAGGAACCGAAATTTTGAAAAATCGGATATTTTGTCAATATTATCCCCGGTGCTAAATTTGACACCTACTCTAGATTCTTCTTTCTACTAGATATTTTTCCGCGTCGAACAAAAAAAGAACCACGAAAATCAGTTGAGAACTATGGGCAGGGCAGAGTACACACGATTTTGTCACATACACTTATGGTTTTTTTCTCGCGGATTTGGATTCAGAATGTTCTAAAACGGATTAGTGTGTGGTTATTTTTCAATTCTGTTGAGTGTTGTCCAACTTTACCCCAGATCAATCGCATAAGGACGCCCAAGTCTTACTGTGGGGCGTCCTAGAAAGGATTTACCAACTATTTAGGTTGAAGTCTTATTTTCAGCCTACTTAACAGAGTGAAGGTAAACAAAATTAAATTACATATTTTGAATCACTACTTCGCCCTCTTTCCAAAAAGTGTAGGTCTGTTGAAATTATATGGTTTTCAGCATACCTACTGACGTACTGTAAGGTAAATTATGCAATAGTCCCAGAATATGAATTTCCCCATCGCCCTGATTCCGAAAAGTACACACCTAGATGTAGGTCGAGGTTAAATTTTAGGCATACCAACTGAAGGTATGGTCATTGTGGGGGGTTAAATAAATAATAGTACCAGTTTATGAATTTCTACATCGCCCTGATCCCGAAAATTACTAATTATTTGACATTGTATAGGTACATTTTTAATTTAATTTTTTTGTACACATACTTACCTTTTAATTTAATAATATCAAAATAATAGGTACATTTTTAATTTAATTTTTTTGTACACATACTTACCTTTTAATTTAATAATATCAAAATAATAGAAAAGTACCTACATAAACCATAAATTTTACATAAAAGTAAAAAAAATTAATGAAAAAAATCAGTCTTTTTGATGGTTATGGTCGAATTGTTGAGATAGATATTTGAAGGTTGAAACTTTAATCAAGTACTACGCACAGTATCATCCTTACAATGTTCTTATGAATTCGAGAAAGCTATGTGCCGCACCCTTACGGGAGACGCGATTCAGAGGACAAGCACAAGACTCAGTCACATTGAGGTCGTACGGTACGACGTTGCCAGATCCACGCTAATTTTTGCATGGCGATGGGTGGTGAAAGGGGTGGAGGCCCGGTCTAGGGATACAGGTCCAAGTCCATGAATGTTTGCTACGATATTGAGATTGAAGGGGTAGAAAAACAATCACCTCCTTGGTCACCCGTTTCTCGGAGGGTCGGAGGTGCACTGTAGTTTCTCCTCTCGCCTGCAGGTAGCGCATGAAACCAGGGCCTCTTTTAACGCACTTCTTTCAAAATCACGGAACTTTGTCTTCACGTAATCTCCGTGATTTTACAATTTAGAATTGTCCTCTTTGAATTTTCAGAGGTTTTAGTCTCCCAAAAAGTTCCCTACGAAGAGTTTTTATCAAAAACAAATTTTATTTAAAAAATAAATTTTCTATTTTTTTCAATTTTCAATTTTTTTGACATTTTGGCCCGTATGTATGAAGTATTAATTATTTAATGAATTTAGAAATTTTTTTTGAGAGGAAAAACTGAACACTCACAGAGAAAACGTGAAGATAAGGGAAACCACTGAGTCCCGCGCCCCCTTAACCATCTACTCGCCTCCTTTCGCATGCGAGCAGCTCGGTTAGGGCAAGGTAGGCAATGACCCGCAAAACTGAGCGGTCTTGATGGAGGGGTTGCTCTGCCCCTGCACCCCAGCTTCAAGTCTCTCCCGAAGACGGCGTCCCAAATAGGGTAAGTGTTAATTAGCCAATTTTAGAGGAACATGAGCTAAACAAATTGACTCAACATTTTTAGCAACGACTATTTAAAAAATAAATTTGCTGAAACCTATTCTGAATTATTCTTAAACGGCTCGTGAAGGTTAGATATTTTTAGTCAGGAATTAAATATTGCAAACGTGCTTGCAAAAGTATTCCCCATATCGAAATGGGGAAAATTAGAACCGGACGAAACTGTACACTTTTAAAGAAAATATCTCGTGTTAACTCAAGACAGAAAATATGTACTTTTCCGCAAAAGAACTTGGACAAGAATATATTTTTTAAAATGTTACTACGAGATCAGATGTCATTCAAAACATATCGAAAATGGATTTGGAAGTCATGAGACCGAGACCGAGACATAGAATTTGATTATAATAATTTATTACCTAACAACTGTTCGTGAAGGGAACACGAACTTTTCATACCCCTCTCGCTAAAGTGTATCGTTCATCCTTCAAGAAACAAAGGTTAAACTGGAACAGTCTCTCAAGTGTTCAAATTTAAACAGATTTTGAACAAGTATGGCATACCATACCTTGCCAACCAATGGCCGTTTGAACCGGATCCCGTGAGAGAAGTCATTCGGCCAAGGAGATCGTCTGGATTAGAGACCGCTTGAGGGCGGAAAAAGTTTTTGGCTAGAGGTGATGGCGAACCCCGCTCCACTTAAGCGAGTTGAGCACTAAGTATCTACGAGCGGAATCATCTAAACCAAGTAGATCTTCCCTTTGGAAGACAGCTGATGACGTCCGCGATACCTGAGATGTTTAATTACTCACTTTACCTTACTATTCACTGCCAAGTATCCGACGAATTAATACTGCCCCTAGAAGTAAAGTAACTTATACACCCCCGAGTCACCGATGTATGAGAATATTGTTCTTAATTCAAATACATTTTGTAATATTCCAATAAAATCAAATTGAAAAATAAATGATAAAAAGAACCTATAAAGTAAAATGATGAAAGAATCGCTTGTAATGATGCTCACTTCCTGCACGCGTCAATTAGATAAATAGGCGAACGTCTATTTATAATAGAACTTTTGTGCTGATCCACATTTACTATTTATTACTATGGTCATGATGATAATATTCACAAAATATACCATAATTATATATAATTTTTGAACAGATAATCGTAGGTATTGTATTTTTTAAGCAGCAATATTATAGGACATTTCACGCTGATTTCGATTATACAGCCCATATTACTATATTTAGGACAATGATTCCCATTATTTTTGGAACTTTGGACCTTCAAGAGTGATCGAAAATAACTTAGTTATTACGAACATTTTGGAAACAGTTTCGAATTTCAAAATGCTACCAAGCTGAAGTTTATACTTGTTTATAACATGTTTATATTATGAACAATAATATGATATAATACATCATATTAATAAAATTATACATTAACTATACAGGGTGCAACAGTATAAGAACTCCAACCCGAAGAATTTCGAATTTAGAACTAATTTTTGGTTTATTATTTTCAATAATAAGCCTTTGGAATCGAGCAAGAAAAAATTTTTTCTAACCCCCCCTCAAAATTTGATGTTTTACGTTTCAAGGTACGTAGAATATGAAAATCGAATAAAAAAATTTCCGTCCGTCCGCCGTACGCCGTACGCCGTACGCGGCACTTTTCCTAGCAACACTGGACCGATTTGGTTCAAATTTGGTATATGGGCTCCATTTCTGGTCTAGTTGTGCCGCGAAGCTTTTGGTTGATGTGGGACACTTCTAAGGGGTGAAAATTAAGGGTTGAAATTTTCAAGAGTGCCCTAGCTCGAAAACTCTCGAAATAAAGGTATCGTTTTTTCACCAATTTTAAATAGTACAGAATTTTTAAAAATTTTTGAGACCACCCGGAGCTCTGTAGGACAAACCGTTCGGCCCCTACGAGTATTTGAAGGTTTTCCTTCGATAAAACAGAATCATGAGTGTGAATCGCAAAAGAGGTCTAATCTCCATTCAAATGTTATCGGACTAAAATGCGATCGCTGTTCATTTCTTCGATTTGTATACAGTTTTGCCTTCTGCGTAACCAGTAATCAAATTTCCATATCAAGCTTTCTATTTTTCGAATCGAGTGTGAAGCGTTTAGTTCTTTCTAATAAACTTGATTGTGAAGGTGTGAAGCCATTATAGTGTGGTAGGTAGTACCTACCAATAGTTGGTAGGTAAAAAAAGGTTGGTAGGTAAAACAATGTTTGTAGGTAAAAAACGCTGCAAATCATTGCTCACTGATCAGATCACTGATCAGCTGAGTGAGCTCCGAAGCCATTTTCAATCCTATTGAATGGAGGTGCTCTTCCAGGCGTCTCTAGCATTCGAGGATATCTTCTTCACTCCTCACATCACTGATCAGCTGAGTGAGCTCCAAAGCCATTTTCAATCCTATTGAATGGAGGTGCTCTTCCAGGCGTCTCCAGCATTCGAGGAGATCTTCTTCAATCCTCACATCACTGATCAGCTGAGTGAGCTCCAAAGCCATTTTCAATCCTATTGAATGGAAGTGCTCTTCCAGGCGTCTCCAGCATTCGAGGAGATCTTCTTCACTCTTCAGATCACTGATCAGCTGAGTGAGCTCCGAAGCCATTTTCAATCCTATTGAACGCAGGAGCTGAAATTTGAGAGGGAAGGTCAAGGGAGAATACAGATGGTGGTAGGTGCTATTGATGGAGAACCAGTGATCTATACAGAAGGATGATCTATACACAAAATAATAAACCTTTGAGCAATGATTTACAAAGTTGCAATTTTTGTTTAACCCGTTGTTTTTCCAAGTTTTCAATTTCAAGATTTTTTTTAAACCTTATGTCACTTAAACGTCCGTAACTCCCTTTGGGTGCGATAAAAATTGGAACTAATTATACCTTTGGAAAGAGCGTTAAATTTTCTATCTCTCTGATGGAGAAATAATATTTTCAAATAGGCAAAACGGGTGAACAATGAACTTGAAGACGAGAAAATTGTCTGATCTTTAAAATCGCAACTTTTTCCAACCTCTCATAATTCCCTGCTTTTCAGCGTTTGAATGTTTGCCTGTAAGCCTAAAAGAAGTAGCAGAATCTTAGCTTTCAAACGATTTAGTCATTTTCATTTTTAAAAGAAGGATTTATCAAAGAAATTCGTGTTTGAATGCGGAAAAACGTGAATTTTGGTTTATTATTAAATAATTTGTATTATTATTGAATAAAATATTATTGAAAATTTTCAATAAAAAGCCTTTGGAATCGAAAAAAAATGTTTACCCCCTCAAAATTTGATGTTTTCAAGGTACGTAGAATCCGAAAATCCAATAAAACATCTTCCGTCCGTCCGCCGTACGTGGCGCTTTTCTTAGCAACACTGGACCGATTTGGTTCAAATTTGGTATATGGGCCCCATTTGGGGTCTAGTTGTGCCTCGAAGCTTTTGGTTGATGTCACTTCTAAGGGGTTAAAATTGAGGGTTGAAATTTTCAAGAGTGCCCTAGCTCGAAAACTCTCAAAATAAAATATCGTTTTTTCGCCAATTTTACATAGTATTGAATTTTAAATTTTTTTTTAGACCACCCGGAGCTCTGCAGGACAAACCGTTCGCTCCCTACGAGTACTTAAGGGTTTTCCTTCGATAGAGTGTGAATCACAAAAGAAGTCTAATCGCCGTTCAAATATTATCTGACTAAAATGCGATCGCTGTTCGTTTCTTCGATTTGTATTCAGTTTTGCTTTTTGAGCAACCAGTAATCAAATTTTCATCTGAAGCTCGCTGTTTCTTCGAATCGAGTGTGAAGCGTTTAGTTCTTTCTAATGAACTTGATTGTGAAGGTGTGAAGGCAGTATGGTGTGGTAGGTAGTACCTACCAATGGTTAGCAGGTAAAAGTAAAAAAACATATTGTTTAGTAATGCATGCATTCCAGGGGACGTCCCATTGGATAAGTATTGGATCAGTTTAACCAGTTGTTAAGCGATAAGATTGTTTCTCTCGATGTAATTTATTTATTACTTTAGGGAAGAAATAGTGACACCCCTCCCCCTACCATCATAAACCATAACACTTCTAGCGGCATGATAGCCTCGAATCTGAAGAGCATTTTAAAATCCATGATCTACGACACCCAACATGCGAATTCGAGTACACCCCCCCCCCCACCACCAATGGTGCCAGTCTGGCACCAAAGAGGAAATACGTCGTAACATTGAACTTTCATCTATTAGGTTTAGTAGGCAGTCCGTCGAATGTCACATCCGTATTCAAGGTGAAACACCAAAAAACCCAAGAAATATGAGGTTTATGGTGCCCTGGCACCACTTTTATTTTTTCATGGTGGTACAGAAAGTAATTCATGCAAATCCTAAGGTATAGTCAGAATTTTTCCCCAATTTCAAAGATAGCTATACAATTTGTAAGCAGTAAAGGAACCGAAATATTGAAAAATTGGATATTTTGTGAATATTATCCCCCCACTCATCCCCTCCTCTTGAAAATTTTGGTTCTTTGGTGAAATCGTGTACAACTCGGAAGTTATTTGAGTCAAACAAAAAAAGAAACACACAAATCGGTTGGAAATTGAGGCCTGGGCAGAGTTTATAAGATTATGCCCGCAAACGTACGTTTTTCAACCATTAACCCCCCTTTCCCCCCCTAAAAGGCGAAATTCGAAATTCCGGCGCCGTAGTGCACAACTAGATAGTTTTGTGCGGCGAAGAAAAAAAGAACCACGAAAATCGGTTGAGAACTAAGGCCTGGGCAGAATACACAAGATTATGCCCAAAAACACACGTTTTTTGAGCATTAACCCCCCCTTTCCCCTCCTTAAAAGGCAAAATTCGAAATTCCGGTGACGTAGTGCACAACTAGATAGTTTTCCGCGTTGAACAAAAAAAAACCAGGAAAATCGGTTGAGAACTAAGGCCTGGGCAGAGTACACAAGATTTTGTTACACACACACATACACACACACAGACATACACCTATGGTTTTCTTCGCGGATTTGGATTCAGAATGGTCTAAAACGGATTACTGTGGGGTTATTATTTTTTTTTTTCTGTTGAGTGTTGTCCAACTTCACCCCAGATCGATCGCATAAGGTCGCCCAAGTCTTACTGTGGGACGTCCTAAAAAATTGGTAGGTAAAAAAAACGTTGAAAATTATTGCCCAAAGGATTATTATTTTCTGTATAGATCACCCTTCTGTATAGATTCTTCCCTACCAACCATAGGTACCTACTGCCTACTTAGGGCATTATTGAAAATTTCAACCCTTTGTTTCCATTTGATTGGTGGTTGGGGTTGAATTGGGAAACTGGTTTTTTGGATACAAAGAGAGTTACGGACGTTTTAGTGACATAAGGTCAGAAAAAAAATTGGAAAAACAAGGTGTTAGACGAAATTTGTTACGAGGCATTTTCGATCGGAAATTAGTTGTAGAATCAAAATTCTTCGGTTTGACGTTCTTATACAGTTACACTCTGTATACATATGAAAAAAATTCATTTTTTCGAATATTTGCTGGGATTAATAAGATCTAAAACTATACCACTCGAATTATACTAACTTCTTTGTTCCTTCTGGTGACAAAAAGGTTCGTGAAGGCGTCGGAGAGATTGTGTCAAGTGACGAAGCACGAGTGTCGCCCTCATTCTTCCCTTATAATGCAGCGGTTTCAACACCGCGGGAACACCTCGTTATCTCTAGAAGTTGTCGCTACATCAATGATAAGACAATGGGGCCGCAAACATATTAATTAACATCTCCTGACGTCCTCGTTGAATAATGGAAAAGGTGGGCGGCTCGCGGTTCAGTTTGCGGGAGACCCGTGAGCTTAAGTTGTGGAAGTTCGTCGCAAGGATGTGACGCTTGTCGTGAGCTATTTGATAAATTTACATAACGGCGGCAGTGCGTGAGAGCCGGAGACTTTAGTAATATCCGTGATTGAAACATTTCAATTATCGCAGTCGAAGTATCAAGGTTGAATTTCGGTGTGCAAGTGGATTTGGTCTGTACAGGTTAGCGGGAACTATTCCTTCAACTACAACCATAACATAGACGGAGTAAATTGTTGTCTTAAGCAATGAGTAGCTGTATCACTAATCCAGTTTAATGACAGTGTTTACTGTTTAATGAATTGACATTACATCAACATTCAACACGATTGAGGAATTGTTCTCGATTATGTTGACTATTGTTTACCATTCCAAATGTAGTGTTGCACCTACCGATTAGATCGTGATGAAACGGCTGAACCTTCTTCTAAAAAGTCCATTCATGCAGCATGAGATGAAGAGCGAGTTTTCAAGAAATATTCAAAGCTGTTAACTGTAGTGTCACATTTACTCGTATATGTTAGTTCTCCAATAAAGGACACAAGGGGAACCCTTGAGTGACTCATCGCACAGGTAGGTAGAGTGTGGTACGGGGGTAAAACACGTCATCTGACGTCACCCTCCTCCACTTTCCCTTTACCTTGTTAAAGTACTCAGGGCTCATGTAGGGCTTCATGCATTCTACTACAAAGATTCGACTTGATCATTTCTCGCTCTCCTTTCTCACATCTTGGAAGCCCAAGTTCCTCGGAGGTATTGGTAGCTCATCGCGCCGGCCTCCGCTCCCATCTTACCTAGGTGTTGTCTTCCCTAACTAGCCACTAGGTACTTCGAAATAATTGCATATTGTAGAAAAGAGGTTGTCACGTCCGATTAGAATAATAAACCTGATAGGTAAATAGATCGGACGTGACATCACCAATCGGGGATGAGAGTCCTGGTGGGGTAGCTCGAGGAGGTCGTCGTTGGTCTCACAGGGTTCAGTTTCATGTTTGTGTTGATTGAACTAACTCTGTGAGATCCGCGATCTGCCTTTCCGACTGCCTCCAAAAGGATTTTTCATCTCTCTTTTCTTCTGGAGAACAAACCATCATTTTGGTGAGGTTGTTTGATTTCCTTTCGTTAAGGAAAACATTTTTCCTTTTTTTGAGTGACTTTCCGTTTTATTATTTTTCGTATCACTTGATACCGTTTTTGATAGGTAGGGAAAACCCCTCACCTACATTCGCATTCACAAATAAACCAAAAAATAAACAAATCACTGTGTTTTTGTCCGACCACCACAAGAGCGTGATAAATTTGGTAGCAGAGCAAACCCTGTATAAAAGGCCTCTTTGGGACCTAATTTGTCTTCCACGTTGTGTGAAAATCAAGTCGATTCGTGGCAAACATCTCACAAATCACAATGGAATGCGGCAAATGTTCAAAGACGACAGAAGACCATGTCACTTGTTCTATTTGCAAACAAAGCTATCACGCCTCGTGTACGAGGCTAGGATCTCTTGAATCGTGGACTAAGAAGTCTTACGATGAGCGCGGTAAGTGGAAATGCGACCTTTGTAAGAGTCCAAATCCCTTAGGAGCCCATTCGCTCATCGCTCAAGGTCAGACCCAGCAGTCCACTGACCTAGTTTATAATCAGTTGTTGAGAGATATTGACTACGTCAAAACACAACTGATATCACTTTCTCGAGAAAATTCAGAATTGAGATCGCGAGTAGCAGCGCTTGAGGCAGCGAGTTTTCAACTTCCACCGCGAGCATCTTTTTCTCCTCAAATACCAGATCCTAGCCGAGACAAAATTCCGAACTATATCGAAAACGAAATTGTGAAGGTTCCTCGTCTAATAACGGGTAATCCTTGGACATTGATAAAGTTCTTGGATAAGTTACACCTACTCAAGGGTATGAATGAACACCTTTTTAAACCGATTTTCCAACGTCTTGCTACATACCAAGCAAACTCCGTTCTACTGAGGTTAGCACAATCTGGTGATATTACATTCAAAACCATGGCAGCTGAACTCCTAGATGAGTTGACCACCCCCCAAACAAGACTTAAGTTGGTCCAAGAAAAATTCCTCCGCACGCAATACGATAGTGAAAATTTCAGAACTTACGTCGATCAAGTTGCTAAGTTCAATAACATACTATCACAGTACAACGAAGTCGAAATAGTGAAGTCGATATTACAAGGGGCTAATATGAGAACCATGGCTAAATTTCAGTTCAGCAATAAACCCAGAACATACGCGGATTTGAGTGTGTTGATCGCAGACGTTGAGAAATTAGAACTAAACGACAGTATGCAAAAAACCCGCAACACACAGAAGTCATGCGGAGCCGGTGATCGATCGAAATACCCTGCACACAAAGATACCAGGTATTCGAACGATACTGATCGTAATGACAACAGACACTCCTCAAACCAAACATACCAAGTTAATCAACACCAAAACTCGAAGAAGTATTATAACATTCAACAGAGTGGTAATTCAGGTGCAAATGGGTCACCTCAGAAGAAAACTTTTTATCAAAACAACCCGAATTTCAAAAATAAATTTAATCAACAATCGCTACAACCATTTATACCAAATCCGCTTCCGAACCACCAATATCCACCATATTTCGGATATCCTATGTTTCCACCATACATAAATCCGACTTCACCAAAGCAATATTTCGCTTACATACAACCCAACTCAAGAAGACAATCTCAGCAAGGAAGCGAATCTTCATCTTCATCAACAAGGTCTTCACGTAGCATTGTATCAGCCGGAAAGAGTAGCTCCCCAAAATCAAATTCAACCAAGAACACGGGAATTCCAAATAAAAATTCACCTGTGAAGGGAAACTACAAGGGGAATAAAAATTCAAAAAACTAATCAGTGGGGTTCCAATCGAAAGAGTAGAGCTAAACAAATTAAATCATAATAATGGGCATTCACGAAATTTAATAACAATTTTTGTAAACAAGAACATAGAGGCAACAGGAATGGTAGATACAGGAGCGACCTTCAGTTGTGTTGGAAGCCAATTTCTGAATTTGTTGACAAAACATCAAGAAATAAAGTTGAAACCAACTAAACTTTCCGTAATTTTGGGCGATTCGTCGGAAATAAAGATCAACTCAAAAATTCAACTAAAAATAAAAATTGGAGGAAATACTTGGGTACACGAGTTTTACAATGTGCCTACCCTCCCCCAGGACCTTGTATTAGGCCTGGATTTCATCAAAGCGACTACCTTACTGTTGGACCCCTCGACGAATACATTTTGTTTTAAATTTGATAAGACTAAACAATTTGAATTATTGGATTCCAAAGCAATTGGTTCGTCTTTTTGCGAATTGATTGAGAGAACTTCTGATTCTGTCTTACAATACTTGAAGAATATGTATCCGGATGTGCTGACTGAAAAATTGGGCACGACCAAAATAATGAAATGTCATCTCAAATTGAAACCAGGAGCACGACTAAAAACTTCGAAAGTTGTATACACTCAAGGACCTGCTCGTCAACAAGCCATGAAAAATATAATAGAAAAATTACCAAACGATGACGTCATCGAGCGTATTGATACAAATACGACCTCGCCTTGTTTCTTGGTACCCAAGAAGAGGACAGAAACAGCAAATTCGTGGCGACTCGTTTGCGATTATCGTGATTTAAATTCCAAACTCGAGGCTGTTTCTTATCCTGTTCAGCCAATAGAGATAGTGCTTTCCTGAATCTACGTGGTGCAAAGATTTTTACCTTGATTGATTTAAACCAATCATATCACCAAATTCCATTATCTTATGCTTCTAAGAGACTGACAGCTTTCCAGTGCGAACTTGGCACCTTTTCGTATAAGCGTTGTCCCTTTGGAGTCAGCATCGGTGGTCAAACCTTGTCAAAATTAATGGATATTTTGTTTAGTGACCTTCGATACCAGTATTGTATATACTATTTTGATGACCTTTTGGTATATAGTTCAACTTTTGAAGCGCATCTACAACATTTGAACGAAATTTTCACTCGTCTAGAAAACGCCCGTCTGACAGTGAACCCCACGAAGCTCCAAGTAGCACGACCAACAATAGATTTTCTTGGTCACAGAATTTCAGAAAACCGTATATCCATAAACCCAGATCGCACCAAAACTCTCAATCGATCGACCACGGACCCCAAAGGAAATTGCCCAATTCCTAGGGAGTGTAAATTTTTTCGCTAAATTTCTCTCAGATGTTAATATAATTTCGAAACCTCTCAACGATCTCCGACGCAAAGATAGCCCTATGATTTGGGGAGAGAACGCGGAGAATGCTTGGCAAAAATTGCGACGTCTGATCACCACAACGCCAGTTCTAGCCACCCCTGATTTTTCGAGGAGGTTCACACTTTTCACTGACGGGTCAAAAAAGGGTGTTTCAGCTGTGTTGGCTCAGGAATTTGACGAAGGGCTAAAACCTATTGCCTATGCGTCTCGCAAATTGTCAAAATCAGAGGAAAATTATTCAGCGTACAACCTGGAGGCATTGGCAGTATCTTTTGCATTTGCCAAATACAGGATTTATCTAGAGAATAATGAGTTCGATTTATACACTGACCACAAGGCACTTACTGCGATTTCTGACCTAGCCAAAAATGGTGGTAGACTCGCTAGGTGGGCCGTGCAATTTATGCCTTTCAGGTATGTCATCCGACATATCAAGGGAAAGGAGAATACAATATCGGACTATCTCAGCAGGAATCCAATCCAGGAAACACCGCCATCGCAAACCCTCGTTCTACTCAAGGATTTTCCTGATATTTTTGTGAATTTTAACGTATCTCAGAGAGAAGATCCACAATTGAAATCAATAATCGATACTATTGAAAACGGAACAAATTCTAATTCGAAATTCATAATAAAGCATCGAAGGCTATTTCATCAAGTGAAGCCAAACCAATTGCGAGCAGTTGTACCAACCGCACTAGTGAATACAATTATAAGGTACTACCATCATTCAAAACTGGGTTCCCACTCGGGTATCAAGAAGACTTTCCAGCTCATCAAGAAATATTTTTACTGGCGGAACATGTACAACGAAATAAAAAAACAAATAATGGAATGCGATGTGTGCTTGAAAACTAAAATTGAGCGTACACTCCCCAAGGGCAAGCTGTCATCGAACTTGGACAGCAGGGTGGGCCAAACCTTATACATAGACACGGCAGGTCCCCTACCGTCATCCATGGGTTACTCGCATGTCCTTATTTGCGTTGATGGTTTTTCGAAATATTCAGTTTTAATACCTCTGGCCAGAGTAACTTCAAAAACCATCATGAATGCACTCAACACTCATGTCTTCAAACACTTTGGATACTGGGATAGAATCGTTTCGGACAACGCCAGCACATTCAAATCACAGAAATTCAAGAACTTCATTTTTCAAACTGGAATGCGTCACACCTATCTAATCCCGTACTATCCAAATCCCAATCTCGCCGAACGTCAGATACAAAATATGAAGTCTGCCCTACGAGCACTATGTTCAGACGATCATACCAAGTGGGCTCATGAGCTACACTTTACGCAAATGTCCCTGAATTCGGCAAGGAATGAATCAACAAAATTCAGTCCTGTAGAGATATTTTTTGGGAGAGCGTTGAACACACCGTTGAACCTTGTATGGGACATCCCGAATGAAGAATTGGACTTGGAAAGTACCTGGAAAACCGCCTTCGCCAACATCAGCAACGCCCACAAGCGATACGTGATGGCGTACAACAAGAAACACATCCCGACGCAATATCACACCGGAACCAGAGTACTGCTACGGACGCACGTTATTTCTGACAAGCAGAAGTCCATCTCCCAGAAGTTGTCAGCAAAATTTACAGGGCCATATGAAATAATTAAGGTACTCTCCAATGTCACTTACCAAATTCAAGAATGTTCCAACCCAAAAAATCATAGAACAGCACATATATCACAGTTAAAATTGTATCGAGTTTCACCATGAAGTTACAAGTTTTAAATTTTTTATTTTTTTAAAAATGAGATTAACAAAAATGGTGTTTGTAGTTACAAAACTGAAATTTAAAAAAATAGTACCTTAACTATTTCAAAAATAAAAACAAAGTGAAGAGTGATGTTAAAAACCAAGTGAAAAGTTAATTAGGTATCAGAAGTGTACGCATATTTTATTAAATTAACAAGAAAATGGACAAGAATATATTACTACAAAATTATTTTTAAAAAACCTGATGTAATATGCATTTGACAACCTGTCGTCATAGGAGAAATTGTTATCGCGAGTTAGAACTAGAAAAAGTAAGAAAATAGCAGCTATGGGCAAAAAATTCCTCCATATGCAAGGTGTTCTATATTTTATTTTTTCTTCTTCTCAGGAGAGGAGGTAATGTCACGTCCGATTAGAATAATAAACCTGATAGGTAAATAGATCGGACGTGACATCACCAATCGGGGATGAGAGTCCTGGTGGGGTAGCTCGAGGAGGTCGTCGTTGGTCTCACAGGGTTCAGTTTCATGTTTGTGTTGATTGAACTAACTCTGTGAGATCCGCGATCTGCCTTTCCGACTGCCTCCAAAAGGATTTTTCATCTCTCTTTTCTTCTGGAGAACAAACCATCATTTTGGTGAGGTTGTTTAATTTCCTTTCGTTAAGGAAAACATTTTTCCTTTTTTTGAGTGACTTTCCGTTTTATTATTTTTCGTATCACTTGATACCGTTTTTGATAGGTAGGGAAAACCCCTCACCTACATTCGCATTCACAAATAAACCGAAAAATAAACAAATCACTGTGTTTTTGTCCGACCACCACAAGAGCGTGATAAGGTTTACCTCATATTATGAGGTTTAAATTCAGAGTCTCCGTTTATAATTTATTATTTCAAGAAAAAAATGTTGAACCCCCTCAAAATTCGATGGTTTACGTTTGAGGTAGGTAGCTACTACGTATATTTAGAAAATCGATTATAAGAAAATCCGTCCGTTTGCGGAACTTTCCTTAATTATCATGGACCGATTTTGATGAAATTTAGTATAAGAGCTCCATTTGGGGTCTACTTGTGCCCCGAAGGTTTTGGTTAATGTCTGTCACTTCTGAGCGGTGAAACATTAGGGCTGAAACTTCTTAAGGCCCCCTCTCTCGAAAACTCTCGTTAAGAGGGTATTGTTTTTTTCACCAATTTGAGATAGGTACCATTGAATTTTTAGAATCTAATGAACCCACGCAGAGCTTTATAGGATAAACTGTTAGCTCTCTATGAGAACTTGAAGGTTAACTTACGATAAATAGAAACACGAATGTGAATCGCAAAAGAGGCCTTATCATCTTACAAATTTTAGCTGACCAAAATGCAATCACTGTTCGTTTCTTTGGGTTGCACATGTTTTGCTTCCTTAATCAACCTGTAATCAAATTTCTAAACCAAGGAATTCTTTATTTCCTCAAATGGAGTGTGAAGGGTTTATTTCATCTAAATAAACAAAATTATGAAGCGAAAACATGATTGATAGGTAGTGGCGAGGGTAAAGCTGACGCTTGATCTTCAGAAAAATAATAAACCTTTGTGTAATAATTTGCAGCGTTTTTCATTATTGTTTATTGCTCCGTGACTGGCCAAGCTGTTTGCCTCACGAATATTCTCCCCAGACGCCACTAATGCACTCTTGCAAACGGAAGGCGGAAATGCGCCGGGCAGAAAGTACATCTCCACCCTGCATCCTTGTTGAGTAGGGTACAATAGAAAACATCAAGCCATCGACAAGGTCATCACCTTCACTCGAAAACACGCTGACATAACAGTAACCTTCAATCCGGACGGACGTGAGTTGTTCGCTGACGGACGGAGGCGTCCCTAGGACGTCGACCCATATTGTCACGAGTATGATCCCAGAGGGAAGCCACAAGAGAGGGGAAGTACTGTTTTCACCATTCAAGGTAGAGGAAGACTCGTCTCCAAAATCAAAATTTCCACTCACATTTTACCTTCCTGAACAATTTTAGTTCCGTGTCATGAAATCCTAGCAGCGGGCAAAAACTATATACTACACTTGTAAGCGGGTTTTCCGACTTTTGAGATTCCCTAGCTTCACTGAAATGAACAGCTCTAACTGGATTCAATTGAACTGAATTGGGAACCTAAGGGTTCAAAGGATTAAAGTTTCAGGCTCATGCAGTTTACGTTACAACATAAATGATTTTATTTACATAATTGATTTGCAAATGAGTGAACTTAATTATCTACCTAGGCTCTTCAAAATCTAGTTTCTAATTGCGCGGACCCGGGTCGGAGTTACGTCGACGCGGGTTCTGCCGCCGATTGCAGATCGATTTTAGGAAAGATGACTGACCTGTTGATCTTCTTTTCGTCCGGGTTCCAGTTGATGCTGCGTATCTGGAGTTGCTATGTTCCAGAGTGACTTCTTGATGACTCCGAGAAGTTTGTCAATCTTCAGAGGATCCGGTCGGAGGACTTCAGCTGATCAGGGACGTCCGTCTGGATTGCTCACTTATCTCTCACAATTGCTAACTATAAATCATCGAAATCCGAAGTCTTTCAGAGGAAGTGCCGCCCCAAAAGCTATGAGTTTCCATGAGGAAATGCCAACTTACAAGTGGTTAATTCTTTTTGCTTCTTGGGGGGGGGGGGGGGCAATTCTCACGTTCTGGACTATGCTCAGACCATGCAAAACTGGCCATTCAAAAAGGAGTTGCAGCGTACAAGGCTATATGGTCAGTTGTCTTCAGGTCGGGGGTGAACTCAACGGCATCCTGGAAAAATCTTTTTAGTTCTGCGATCGCCTCAACTGCCCTTTACTCCTGTGAGACGTGGGGGTTTTACCGAATGGACGCACACGAGCGCATTCAAGTAAGAGCTTTCAAAGCACTACTAGGGCTAGCATGGTCAACACCAGACTGCTTGGTGCGCCTTGCACCCATGGAACTTTCAGTAGCTAGGAACATGTTTGATTGGTGGGCTAAACTAATGGCTATGGATGCCCAAAGACTGCCGCGAAAATGTTTCGACCAAATTGTGGAGCTTGCTCACCACACCTCTGATCACAGATATAACTGGGTGCTACAAATACAAAGATTGTTTGAAAGAGCTAGCTGTGGATCTTGTATGGGGCCAGTTGGTGGGAACTCAAGGAATTGAGGACAAAGTTCCTAACAAATATTGAAAAATCCCTCAGGGAAAAGGATGTGGAGTCAGCCAACCAATCACGATGCAACCACCTACCTCGCAACCTCAACGCCCTTACTGGTCAGTGCAGTGGCCACCTTGATGTAGAGCTCCCTTTCTTCGTCAAATGCTCGCTGGCCCAAGTCCGAACCATTGGAGAAAGAACTGGGCCGCCATTGGGCCGCCTGACACTCGATCGCCTGACAAGTTCCTTCTCCAACGCTCGTCTGTGTCAGGTGTGCAACCTTGGATCACCAGACACCCTCTGCCACTTGGTTGGCGAGTGTGCAGTGTTCCGGGTTGAACGAGGAAGATTCCTGGGTCAAACAACTCTAACAACGGAAGATACCCGCAATATATGCTCCTTGGGTTCCCCTTCGAAATTACTGGGATTTTTTAGAAATGTTCTCCGTAAAAGGATGTGTGCGCTAAGTGATGGTTCAATTGTTTGATGGTTGAAATTTTTCTTGGACGCGACTTACTCTATATACCTACTTACATCGACATAAAATAAGAATTATTTATTTATTTTATTAAAATAAATAACCGTTCTTATGTTCATTTATTATTGTTTGCCAACTCTTGTAATGGCCTTTGGCTTTATACAATAAAAACATTCATTCATTCAATTAACTATAATAATATTTCGGGGGCCAGATTCCCGCCTCCAAAAACCACCAAGGCCGTCCTTGGAGCTACGGCCTTCTAGTCAGCTCTTTCTCGGCTAAACCTTGAAACTCCTTGTTGGACAAGATGTAGGCATAATAATGTTCAAGCCTTACAATACTATATTGATTTTGATGAAATATGCCAATTGACGTGCAGATGGTCGCCTATGAGGGTAGTGCAATGCATTTAGAGATTGATGTTTTCAGATTAGCTACCATGCATCGGATCATCTATACAGTACGAAGCTATGTGCCACACCCTTTTGGCAAACATTTTTCATTGTTCTAGGTATTTGTGCATGATTTTTTCCCCGTTATAATACGGCAGGGAGTTTACGGGTGGGACCACTTCAGACGCTAGCTTCTGGAGCCCTATGAAGCAGTTCACATGCTGGCCAGAAATCGAGGAGAGACTCGTAAACAGCGGCGCCGCGGGAAAAGGTGCGGGAAAATAAGGGGCTACAAAGTAATATAAAAACGTCCGAAAGACAAAGACGAGGGAGAGGGCGAGATTCGGTTGATCCCGCACGAAACGGAGGTTTGGCGGAAGGCGCTCTGACCATATAAAACGCTCTCAAAGAGGGAAATGAAAAGAGGGGCTTATCTCCAGAGGCGACTCCTGAATGCGAGATCAACTCCTGGCCGTGTTTCCTAGAGGTGGCGCCGGCGACTCTGGGGAAGGCGAGGGGGCGACTTTATGCGCCACTTATTAAACCGTGTTCCGCGTTTGTATGTTCCAGTTACAAGCAGTGGCGAAGAGGGAACAGGAGTGGGGGAGATTTTTTAACATGGGACATGTTATTACCCTAGGGTAAATAACTATCCGGAAAACGTTACGCGAAATTGTCACGCGCGTTTTAAACACTCCGATCATACGCCATCTTCAACACTCGGGCTTTTGAGGCGCGAAGCGCCGAGTTTAGCACCACCACGGTCCTCATTGATAGTGGTGGTCTTGCCGATACCTTCCTGTTGCTTGGTACAGCATACCTTCTCTGTGATGTTGTCAGCATATAGCTTCTCTCTTGTCGAATTCATTTTGGTTTATTATTTTAAATAATAAACCTTTGGAATCCAGCATGAAACTTTTTTTTTGAACCCCCTCAAAATTTGTTGGTTTACGTTTCAAGGTACTTACGCAGAATCCAAAAATCGAATAAAACGATGCAAATTATTACACAATGGTTTATTATTTTGCTATATTGATCACTCGTCTGCAAAGCCACCAACCATCCAACATGAAGAAAACATCGATCGCATTTCGGTCAACTAAAATTTGAACAGAGATTAGGCCACTCTTGCGATTCACAGTCGTGTTTCTGATTTATCGTACGTCCAACCCTTACATTCTCGTAGGGAGCGAACGGTTTGTCCTACAGAGCCCCACGTGGTCTCAAAAAGTTCTAAAAATTCCATGGAATCTCAAATTGAAGGAAAAACAATACCTTTATATCGAAATTCTTTGAGTTAGGGCGTTTTCAAAATTCATTTTTGAACCCTTAGAAGTGACCTACATCAACCAAATCTTTGGGACACAACTAGACCCCAAATGGAGCCTACATACCAAATTTCATCAAAATCGGTCAATGCTAAGTGGGGAAAAAGCCGCGGACGGCGGACGGACGGCCAAATTTTTATTCGAAATTTTGAGCGGGTGTTAATTTTTGTTTCTTCCTTGGTCGATTCCAAAGGTTCATTATTGGAAATAATAAACCGAAATTAACCCCCCACAAAATTCGATGGTTTACGTTTCAAGGTACGTGGAATTCGCAAAATCGAATAAAAAAATTTCAGTCCGTCCGCGCTATGCCGTATGCGGCACTTTTCCTAGCAACACTGGACCAATTTGGTTAAAATTTGTTATATAGGCCCCACTTGGGGTCTGTTTGTGCCGCGTAGCTTTTGGTTGATGTTGGCCACTTCTAAGGGATGAAAATTATGGGTTGAAATTTTCAAGATTGCCCGAGCTCGAAAACTCTCGAAATAAAAGTATTGTTTTTTCACCTAAATAGTATTGAATTTTTTAAAAACTTTGAGACCACCCGGAGCTTTTTAGGACAAACCGTTCGCTCCCTACGAGTACTTAAGGGTTTTCCTTCGATAAAACAGAATCATGAGTGTGAATATCCAAAGAGGTCTAATCTCCGTTCAAATTTTATCTTCATTAATTTTATCTTCGATTTATATTCAGTTCTGCCTTCTGCGTAACCAGTAATCAAATTTCCATATGAAGCTCCCTATATTTCAAATCGAGTGTGAAGCGTTCAGTTCTCTCTAATAAACTTGATTGTGAAGGTGTGAAGGTAGTATGATTGTGAAGTTCGCGTGGTGGGTGTGAGGTGTCCTGACCCGCCTTCCCTTCTTTACCTGCTATTCAGTCTTCATGAGTCACCATTAGAACATCTTTGACTTGATAGCTTCACTACATGAACGATGAGAACGATTAAAGTGCCTCTTAGTGATCACAAGCTGAGTAGTTCCCTTCTGCTTGTATTAATTTCAGAATCCCCCTGATAAATACGATGGGAAACTGGGAAAATTCGGGATGAATCCAACAGGCTGGCGATGTCCCTTTATTAGACTGACCTGCCACCCCCCTCGTATTCATCCGCAAGTGGGCTCCCGAGAGAAGAGCGCCAAATCCCCGATGATGAACCCAAACCCTCAGCGCCACCCATTTACGATATTGAATTTATCGCGTTTGGATTGACTCGTATTTTCCCCGCCAGGAGCGGTATTGTCCGGGCTTTAAAGGTGTTTCCAACAAACGGTTTTTTCGGGGTAGGAATTGGAGGGCAAAAGAGACCCCACAGCTATCCCTCTCTTTCTCTCTATCTATCCCCCCTCGCTCTCCCACTGGCATTGAGTAATTTACTTGCATTGTGTTCTAATCCAGGGGTTCTCCCGAAGGTTCGGCCGTCTGCGTTACACAAAGCTTCCCGATCCCTTTTTACGGCCCTTTAAATATCAAAGGGCCTCAATCCCTAGCTCGCCCAACGCCCATGATTGATCCCTACCAATGCACTCAACGGTTTCATCCCTTCCCTCAGCTTTTTTATTCTATATTTTAAAATATTTCGCCCACACCCGATCCTTTATTTCGTCTTTCAGCTCTTCTCCCGATTTTTCCAACCATACTGAAATAATCCTCTAACAGTGTTGTCCTATCACAATACACTTTATCCTTTCATGATAAATTTTTAGAACCGTTTAGGTTGAATGAATATTCGTGTGGAAAACATTAGCAGACAAATAGTCTATGCTGACTAGCAACACTTCGTTTCAGTTCACTGTGCATCTTTCTCGATGCACAAGGTAGTCCCAAACTGGTTCAAATGGTCATAAAATGAAATTTCAAGATGATCACCAATCAATACTTATGCATATTGAATGTCATTATATTTATGTTTGATTTTGAGGCTACTGACTCTTGCAGTATTTACCATTTGGTAGGGTAGGTATGTCATATAAACTGGTATCGTGCACTGTTTTTTGTCGGCTGGACCGATCATTATTGGAATTTCGGCATCGAGCGCTTCCTTTAGCCTTTCTGGAAGAGAATTGTTGTGATTTGGAATAGGGAAAATTTCTACTATTCAACCTTGTACTGAGAAAATTACTCTGTCAATATGACTGAACTGAAATTTTAAAGTTTTACTTGATTTGACATAGAAAAGGTGAAGTTCGAGAAAAGCGCCGAAAAGCAATCGGTTGACAGATTTCAAAATTTCAAAGTGATCGGAGTCCATCGTAATCAAATAAAAATAGCTGTAATTGCCAATTTTGCAAAAATTTTAATAGATTGCACTTAAAAAATTAAAAATTAAAAAAAATAAATTGAGGAAAATAGATTGAAATGAAATTGAATTGAAAAATAGATTGAAAAGAGAATTGTGGTAAACTCACATTTTGCTTCCGAGTCTACCAAGGTAGCGGAAGCTTTGTTTTCACTTTTCAAGGATGAAAAAAAAAGTTCTCCAAAATCAAAATTTTCACTCGCGTTTTGCGTTTTAGACCTTTCTGAACAATTTTGGTTCCGTGTCCGTGTCTGTCTGTGTGTCTGTCATGAATTCCTTGTAACGCGCATAACTATACGAAGTTATTGTCCGATTTTGATGCAATTTTCAGGGATTGTGCGGGTTGGTGTGTAGACGGTCCCCTATGAAAATCATCATCCCCGGACTGATAGTAGCCGATGCGCATGCGCGAACGTAAAATCCTTGTAACAGCCATGCGTACGTCATCATCTCAAATCCTACACTGCCTATTGTCAGGCCCCCGTAGCACAATCGCAGCGAATTAAACTACCAATCAAGGGGTATCGGGTTCGACTCTCAGCCGTGCCTAGAAATTTTTTGATTTTTTGAGTAGTGACTCACTTACATTTTTCTTCCGAATTTGATGAAATTTTCTAGGATTATCCAGATTAGCGTGTAGATGGTCCCTTATGAGGGTAGTGAAAGGTACTTAGAGATTGGTGTTTTGAGATCAACTACTATGCATTGGATCATCTATATAATCGGGTTATGGATACGAGGAAGCTATGTGCCACACCCACTTGGCAGACGTTTTTTTTTTTTGGTTGAAGGAGTGTTTCATAAACTTCTAGGAGATTTCTAGACCCAGTAGGTAACTGACTTGCAGGGATCCGGCAGCGGGAACACAATGGGATCCTCCCATGAGGTGTTGAAGTGGTGAAAATGTCACAAGAAACTTTGTAATTGTTGTTCAAAATACTGATTCGCTCAAACTTGATGCAAATTCACATTATTGATGGCACTCTGGACACAATATATAAGTGGATAAAGTTTCTTGGAATTGAGGTAAGAGGCTGTGAGTAGAACTGACTCAAAATGTCTTCCACCCATTCCAACAGGTGATAATTTTAGCAATTATTGCTTCTCAAGCATATAAACAATAATAATAATATTTGCAATATAGGTATGCATGGAGTATAACATCACATTCATGAGCTATGTATGAAGACAAAGTATCCATGGATTGTAATGTTGAGCCATGGATGAAGGGATCATCATCAGCCAGGCTAGTGACACCTATCTGAGTGAACCAACAGCAGGTTATATATAACAGTGAGGTTATCAATCCCATTGCTGTTACTGGTATAACGCGGAAAAATACGGGAAAATATTCATTTGAATTGGAGCGCCAGTGGTTTGGTATGTATTATATCGATACTTCTATATTGATGACAGGGAAACAATGTATTACCTATACAGGAAGGTTCAGTAACGTGTTAGCCCAGTCTCATCTCGTAATTATGTGGACAACATAATAAAAGGATATTTTTGTAATTCGTGGAGTAATTTCCCCCCGTGCTCCTCTTCAAGATAGACAGCAGTGTGTTTGGATAGAAGAAAGAAGTTACTATTGCAGTTAAATTGTCGGAAATAGATAAGCGCAAGAATTAGGAAAAAATTGATTATTTGACAACAACCGATTCAACACTATTGATTTGATAAGTAGGCACTATCATTGTTCGACAGATGAAACTATTACACTAGACACTGTAGGTCACATGTAAATTTAACCACGACAAACAGTTATGGAAGGTGGTGAGAGAGTATGGGGAGGTCATAAATAAAACATAAGGGGGAGCAGTAACAGTGGATGGTAATAATATACCGTTGGAGCGTACGAGGAAATGAGGGGTTGAGGGGTTATCAGAATGGATAGGTAGCAATATGTCTCGTAAACCTTTGAAAATATGTGACCGACCCTGGAAACCTTATTCTCCCCTCATGTCAAATGAATTATGGGAGGTAGTTGGTACTACTCACCCCAATGTGTGGTGAACTAGGTACGTTTCTTATAAATCGTGGTTTGTTTACTAAAACATGTTTAATACGACGTAAATGAAACGAAGACCCAGAAATAGTCATTTCAGATCTCTATTTAAACACAAAGAAGTAAGACAGATTGGGAGAGCAAGACCCAGAATTATAGAATCTATTGTTTTCAAAATTGTTGAGTTTATTGGAACACTGAAACCGTATTTAACTTGTAGCCGAATTCCAAGGTAAGTATTAACCCTAATTGGACCATGGTGTCACTAATGTCACCGAAAGCATCTTAGGAACTCTACAGCTTTTAATCTCAATTCAAATGTTTCGAACCGTTTTTTGTGTGTTTTAGAAGTCAAGGAATTAACCCTCGAGCAGTCGCGTGTTTTAGAAAAACAACTGAGCGCGTGGCGGCAAACTGGCCGCACTTCGTAACTTAGTCGAATTTCAGTTGTGTAACGCATATACGCATATATTCTTTATGTAAATGATACGCAGGGTACACATAAGAAACCAATTTTCAATTAAACGATAAATTTATTTCTCAACAAATTCCACAAAGTCAACTAGAATAACATCAAAATTTAGAAAGTTCTTCTTTCATACCTATGGTACATATTGTATGAAACAGCCAATATTTCCTGCCAATATTTGCCTCTTGATTTTCTCTCGTATTTCCGATGCATTATAAACAAAAATGACTTGTTCTTTACTAGAAAATGGTGCACATACCACAACACTTTTCACAAAAGAAAATATTAGGAACGTGGCCGCAAAAACGAAGTTGATGGACGACTTCAACTTTGGTACTGAACTGAGGTACCCTATGCGCGTCTTGAAGTCCGAGCCTAGCGCAGTCTAGCTTCTTGAACAGCAACTTGAAGGTACACATCGGCTATTGCGCGGTATAGTATGAATATAGAAAAACCAGCCTATTTTTTTCAAAAATGCGGCCAACATTTTGAAAATGTTGTCCTTTGAAATTTCTTTCATTACTCTATTTTGAGGCTTCCAATGGACTATAAACAATTCTGCTGTCCATTAAATTTAAAATTGCAATTCAATTTTGGTTACTTCGGTGACACTTTGGAACAGCTAGGGAGTTCCTGAGATGTTTTCGGTTATATTAGTGACACCATGATCCAATTGGGGTTGATAAAACAGAAATTTCAAGATCTTTTTGCTTCCATGACTACTGAAACAGAGTTGGAAATATTCTGATGGAATAATCAGCTTGTATAAATGATTCAAATATAATTTAAAGTTATTAATCATCTAAATATATATATATAGATATGAATCGGGTATGGTTCAATAACAAGTGGGAGTGTGGTTTATATAGATTGAATCTTTAATCGTAAAAAGGTCCGAAATTAAATGAAAATGGAATTTTGGGTATTAAATGAAAACAGCAAAATATGAATAAGAAAGGAGGGCACTTACTAGAGCGAGGTCTGCGAGGTGACTGAAAGACACGTCTCTTCCATCCAGAGGAGTGTCCTCACGTATCATCCGCGGAACAGTTCAAAGAACTGTTACACTATTAAAGGTTGAAAAGGTGAGTTCTCGTTGGAAGATGTCTTTAAGATGGAGGTACTCCATCCCGCGACGTCAAGGGCAAACTTCATCCAGACACAGTAGGGCAGAGGGATGCTTCGGTCTTGGACGAACTGCTCCACCTCCCTCCGTTGATGTACTGAAATACGACAATCAATAATAGAATCAAAATATTTTAGAACAATCAAACTGTCTCATCACAGACTGACGTGACATTCAGTCTACACCAAAACCTTGACGATAAAGATAGACCACAAGGAAAACAGTTGGCTAGGCTTCACTGTGAAGTAGTAGTAGTAGTAGTAGTAGGCTTCACTGTGAAGTAGTAGTAGTAGTAGTGTGACACTACTATCTTCCCTAACATGCATTCATTATTGAAAATAATTAATTGATTTGTTCTTTTCAATCATTATAATCAAAATCATGAATTGAATTCATGATTGAAAATAAGAAACCAAAAGTGTTAAACTTCAGAAACAGATTTCCATGAAGAATTTTTTCAGAATTTTCCATCCTTAAAACTTTAAGGTCGTCGCAATTGCTTAATTTTTTCGAAAATTTTCTAAAATTATTAATACGTAAAACGAACATTTCCATGCAAAATTTTGGGGTTGACGGTCGAAAAGAAAAGGTCGGAACATGAAAGGTTATAATCGTAATAGTCATTCTACTCACGCTGAAGGACCTTTAACCTTACATGGAACTTACCCAACATTTTGGTATTCGTCCAAATAAAGCATAAAACTGTTGGTTTTAATTGAAAATATTTTGTTATCAGCAATAGTCACTCATCCATTATCATCTTTATAATCAACGAAAATTCCAATCAAATAAGCAACTTCTCAGGATTCTATGAATCACATTCGAAAGACGCTTTTCAGCTCAACGACTCGCAGAGGGTCAACAAATGCCTTTTCACACGTCCTATTTCGCAAGCGACACTCAAGTTTCTCATTCTTTTCAGTAGAAGCTGATTCACCACACCCAATGTTTCTCTGCCAAAGGTGAAAACACCTACAGACCTAACAAAACGGCACTGGAAAGGAAAACCTTTCTAACGGCCGGAAAAGCCAAAAGCAATCGCATCCCCTCCAACGAATCGTTCGATTTACGCGTCGATTTTTTTTCCTTCTCCGAGACGAGCATTCCTAGGAGCCGAGCTTATCTGGGATTTTTCTCTCCACCGGCAATCTTGCAAATAGTTTCTTCACTTTTGCCAAGAGTACCTACCGACGTTACGGCAACCCGAAGGAGGTCATTTCCACATCACAAACTCTATGGTTAGGACCAAAGGGAATCGGGTCAGGGAGAGAAGCCTTATAGTTTGAGTAGAGCCTACACCTACAATTTCACAATTTTAGTATAATTTTCTTCAACCGTAACAATAGAGTTACTGTTAATAACAGGATGGGGGGGGGGGGGTCATAGGTTTTCTTCTAACAGTGGAGTGGCTGCTACATCCTCCAGTTCAAGTGTCCGCACTTTTCTGACCCATGGATGGCCTCCGAATGCCAAACTTGCTTCCTTTGATGTGGTTAGTCTGTTTACCAATATCGATGTAGCTAGCTGCAAAGATGTGGTTAATGGGTTTATCCAAGGGTCAGATCTCGATGTTTTTGAAAAGGATGAACTGTGTGGTCTTATGTCTGTTTGTATGGATCAGAACTATTTTCTATTTGAAGGTAAATATTATACTCAGCCAAGGGGAGCCATGGGTTCACCGATGTCTCCTTTGTTTGCGGATATTTATATGGATCATCTTGAAAAACGAATCTTTGAAAATGATTTCTCCATTCATAGAAAAGATACATACAGTGATATCACTATTCATAGAACATCAAAATTTGATGATTTAATCATCCTTTAGTTCATGGACATGCTGCTTTCCATAGTATGATCAATAGAGCTTTGTCAATACCAATGAGTGATCAAAATGTATCTAAAGAAAAAACTATTATCAATAGTATAGCCGCAAGCAATGGATATGGGGGATGTCTCATTGATCCCATATGAAATAAGGTTCTTAGGAAAAAGTGTAGAGACGGGGTCTCTAATTTGGTTGAAGAAGTTGTATTAGAAGAGAGAAAGTGAATAAGTATACCTAATTATGGAAATATTTATGACACAATAGGCAAAATGTTATCATTTAGAGGTTTCAAAGTAGGGTTTAAAAATAAAAATAATCTTGAAGCTTCGTTGGTTTTTGTTAAAGATAAAATTAGCGTTCAAGATAAAAGTTGGGTTTATAAGCTGAAATGTTCTTGTGTGCTTGAGTATTGTGATCAAACTGGTAGGAAATTTAGTGAAAGAATAAAAGAGCATGAGAAGGATTTCAGGGACAGCAAAGGTGATTCTGCTTTTGCGAATCACCTAAGAGAATCCTATCATAACTTCAGTTTTGATCTTACAAACGGACAGTACATAGAATTTCCTAATTTTTTCCCGAAGGGAGGTATGTTGGATGTGCTTGAAAAGTTCGAGATTCTTAAGAGTGATAGGTCTGGTAAATGTCTGAATGAGGTGGTCCCTCAACATGTTTCACCGTTGATGGGTTCCTTCCTACAATAGCTTGGTCTACCCTTTACAATGTTACCCTCACCAATGTTTGAGCTCCCTTTCACTTTGTCTGCCTTGATCGGCATTTGATGATCCTCCCACGTCCCTTCACTTCTGTGAGCCAATAGGATTTTCCTTTCACTTATCTGATTGGGTATGACTTTCACTTCCTCAACCAATGGGATTCAAGCACCCTTTTACTTGTGACTATACAAGCTATGCTCTCTGTGGTGTACCTTCAGTTATTGTTTGTTACTGATGATGACCTAACCGTTGAAATCGATTCAACTTGTAACTCACTATTTTCGTGGAAATAGACAACGTTCTACTCAACTGGATTTTTGTCTTAACCCACCCAACAAGTAGTGGGAACGGCTTTTTCCATTTAATTTCTAGTAAGTGGGATGCCCGTTTCATGAATATTGTAAATTCTTTTTGCATGGCCTCATCAGTTGAGCATACCAATGGTTTGAAAGACCCGCGGCAGTCTTCGGCGGCTCGATCGTACTTCATGTGCTTTGCGTTGGCAGCTATTCGAGCGGTCCTTTCCCAGTCCTGGGAGAGGTAGGAGACAGCGTCGGCATTCACTACCTACACGTGTGCGTACGTCTTGATTTAAGGAAATTTATCAGTGAAACGTGGCTTAGACAATAAATTGAAATTGGTTTAAAAGCGGTACCTGGGTGTCATCGGGAGACCACCTCGATGTTCCCAGAGGCTCGAAAAAGCACACCAGTGCTCCCCTAGAAAGTTGGTCTACATGTTCCCTGGTCACCCGAGTGCTCCCCTCGCGGTGCCTTACGATTAAGGCCTCGATGCTCCGAGTAACCTGAGTGTTCCCGTTACCTGTGCTACCAGAGATAGTTGAGATAACGAATAGTCCTCTAATTATTAATTAGTATGTGTAAAATTAAATTATGTAAGTTATAGTAAATTATTAAAGTTGTGTAAAAAATTTGGAAACGTAACTGAAAGTACCGTCTATGTAGATTGTGGGGCATTTTACCAGGAATTTCAAGTTCCGCAATAACAACGAATAAAACGCTCAAAATTATTATTCATTATTATTAATAAAAATAAACTCATTTTTAAGTCTCAATTTTATTAGTTTTAATTTGGAATGCCCCTATTATTGTGCTTGACAGTTGCTTGCAATTTGCACGTTTGTTCACTCACAGTGGGTTCATGATTGTGAACCGTTTGGTTTATCACTTCGTTTCCGTCAGTTTTTAAATAGGAACGGCACTTAATTTGACAGTATTTTATGGAAAGTAAATTTGTAGCCATCCACGAAAACGCCATCAGCTTCCTGTCGGCTACCACCAGTTACAAATTGAACGTGCGACATTCTCGGAGCACTGAGACCAACCAGCTCGTAGGCGATCGGAACATCGCGGCTACTCTTATCGATGAGAGGAAAAGTGAACGGGAACATTCAGGTGACAGAGCTTTCACCTAACGGTCCGCACGGGAGCACTGGAGCCGTCGCCCGTGTCGTCGACGACGAGTGGAGAGGGGCCCCTCCGTTGACAGGCTGCGAAGATCTTGAGCGGGATCCAATTTACGTAGGTATATTGTCAGAGCCCACGTATATTACGATAGTTTTAATTTTAAATTTACTCAACAAAGACGCGTGAAAAGAACTTTAGAGCGAGGAGCGTAGTAGCTAGGGCGAGTGTCGCAGGCGAAGTTGGAAGAACGATAGGACGCACGCCGTCAAGAGAAAGCATTGTGCACAAACATGAGCGGAAACATTGAACGCCGTTTGACCCGTGAACAACCATTCGAAGGGATTGCGATAAGAACGCAACAACACGTACAATCAATATTTAATTAATGAGTTTTGATATTTTTCCAGAGGTCTAGTCATGCACGGACCTCCCAAAGTAATAGACAAATTAATTGGTCGAGAACTGAAGAGAGCCACAATACGCTAATGGGATTTCGAGTCCCACAATAACGATTGTTCTAAATATCCCTCACATTCTGTATTTTAATATGAAGGTTGAGTTTTTCTTTGTTTTGATTCAATTTTCCATGAAAAAATACATATAGATATGTATATCAGGCCGGTGGTGATAGTTCAACTATGAGTAATTTATACAACTACAGAAGAATGTCCCTCCATCTCTCTATTTCCTGTTTATTTTTGCTTTCAATCCAAATAAATTGAATGGAAACTCTGCGAAGTGCCGATCTGAATCGTAAAAGGATCCAGTTCAAAATATAAATTTTCGACTAAGCGGACTAAATAATAAAACGGTTTTGTTGACCGAAACGAGGGAGAAAATAATTGAAATGCCAGGGAAGCTCTTTTCAAATACTGTTACCTGACTACGTAAACTCATCCATAGCTATTAGTGTGCAGTTGAATAAATATCGACCGTGTCATAATGACCACGTATAATACTGCCCTCCTTAGTAAAAACGTCCTACGTCCATTTTTCAAGTTTCGAGAAAATCGCGTTTTAGTTTCGGCTTCTGCGCCACCCAAACCATTGAAGCTTGAGATTTCGTTTTAGTCAGCTTGAGGTGATGGTCAAAAACCATAAAACACCTTAAACGAAATCTCAACTTTCAATGGTTTGGGTGGTGCAGAAGCCGAAACTAAAACGCGATTTTCTCGAAACTTGAAAAATGGACATAGGACGTTTTTACTAAGGAGGGCAGAATAGGTATTATTAATGATAAATTATGAGGAGTCGATCCGATCGATCGGTTTTGGTTGGAATTCTCTTATGGTAGTTATTTGCCAATCATCTTGATAGTTCGTTGGTTGATGGGAGGAAATCAAAGCGGATTTTCCTCAGTTTCAAGAATATATTTCCCTTTTAGTTTATTATTTTCAATAATGACCAAGAAAAAAAGTCTGTCAAGTGGGTGTGGCACATAGCTTCCTCGTATCCATGACCAATTGTAAAGATAATCCGATGCTTAGCAGTTAATCTCGGAAGATCAAACTCTAAGTACCTTGCAATAACCTCATAGGGGACCATCTATAAGCCGACTTGCACAATCCCTGGAAATTCAATCGAAATCGGATGAAACATTTGATGAACTTATGGCTGTAACATGGAAATAAACATAAACGTATATATCGGAAATATACGTAAACTTACGCATGCGCAGTGGCTATTATCAGTCCTGGGCAGTGATTTTAATAGGGGTATATTTACAATCCAATTTGCGTAATTCCTGAGAATGTCATCAAAATCGGATGAAAAATGTGGAAGTTATGGCTGTTACAAGGAATTTACGTTGGCGCATGCGCCCAAATTTCTTTCAAGTTGGGGGCTATGAATTTCATAGGGGACTATCCACACGCCAACTCGCACAATACATGAAAATTGCATCGAAATCAGAACAAAAAAATGAAGATGTTGAGGCTGTGGCAAGGATTTCACGTTTGCGCATGCGCAGCGGCTACTATCAGTCCAGAAGTAATAATTTTCATAAGGGACTATGTACACACCAACCCACAAAATCTCTGGAAATTTCATCGAAATTGGATCAAAAACGTAGAAGTAATGGCTGTGGTAAGGAGTTCATCACAGACAGATACACAGACACGGAACCAAAATTGTACTGGAAGGTCTGAAACGTAAAACGTGAGTGGAAATTTTGATTTTGGAGAACTTTTTGTTCCAACTTTGAGAAGTGAAAACAAAGCTTCCGCTACCTTTGTAGACTCGGAAGCAGAACTTTGTTGGTATTCAAGGTACGTAGAATCTGAAAATCAAATAAAAATGTTACCGTCCGCACTTTCCGTAGTTACCAAGCATTGATGAAATTTGGTACGTGAGCTCCATTTGGTGTCTAGTAACCGATGCTTATGGTAGATTTCGGTCTTTACTTCTAAGGGCTTGAAAATAGGGTTTGAAATATTCATATTGCCCTAGTTCATAAAATTTCTTTACATAGGTATTGTTTTTTCATCAATTTAAAATAGTATGGAATTTTTAGAATCGATTGAGACCAGAGCTCTGTAGGACAAACCGTTTGCCCCCTAAGGGGACTTGAGTGGTGGACTTCTGACAAATATATAATATATATTCTATATATATAGAATATTATTCTTTGTAAGCGCGTTATCCATATTGTGATGTGGTAACACCCACAGTACCATAGCGAGTAAGGTAAAATAAAGTAATAATCGTACATACCACACGAATACGCTGTGTATTTAATGAAGAAATAAATAAATGAAAGATACTCTACATTAATACTTGAGATTGACAGGGGTCAGCTGTGGCCGAGCGAGCTACGGTATGTGTCTCTGGGGACGAGACTAGGACCGGTTGCAGGGGACTTAAGTTCGGGACTCGCCTCGGGAGCGTATTTTCGCGCAAATGGGTCGCAGTTCCCAAACCAGTTCTATTTTATCAATTTTGTCACATTCACCATCTCACTATAAAACAATTGTGGCAACAGGTTCATATTGTGTTGTTTGATTCAACTCCCTTACGAATGACATGTTTTTAGTTCCGATGTTGTATGACGTGTATTTTACAGGAGCTCGTGTCTCTTTTATTCTGTAATTTGTGATTAATAATCAATCATAAACCTTTTTTCCGGCTAAGTACTACGTTGCCGATTTGGAACTCCTCAGACATAGAGCGGCATTTATAGTCATTACTTAAGTCTGAGTGCACCCTCAAATGCATCGATAAGGGTTGGCGGGCACTCAATCGTATTCATAGACAAGATTTGCGGGCGTTCTGAGGGAGCACTCAGTGCGATATCTGAGGGCCCACTCAACGGTATTCATAAACCAAACTCAGCGTTGAGTTCAGGCCCACCCTCGACTCAATGGTGCAAAATCCTGAGAGCTGGCCAGAGGTACCTTAAGTGCCCCTCAGCCACAGTTATTATCAGATTTTTCTACTGAAAATAGTGTACAGCAAGTCAACTACCTAGGTATCTATTTTGTTTGTATAAAAAAATATGGCGGTTAGAAAAGTTTTTCTGTCAAAAATATCCAATGAAGATCATCGCAAACTTGAATTTCCTTATGACAGTCTTTTCAATATTTTCTCCCCGAACTCGGTGAAATCTTCCGAGATTTCTTGAAGTTCAAACATTTTCGCCTTCTCTCTCAATCCTCATTCTTGTTTTACGATCTAGTAAAATGATATAGTAGAAAATACTTGTAGAAAATTATACGGGTTGGTAATGAAGTACAAGTTGAATAAAAAACATCCATATAGGTACGAGTTTATTTCGGGCTTTATATATTTCCACACAGATAAATAAATAAGTTGGTAGGTAAAGGTTTTGAAGGGTTCCAAACGTCATAAATATTCGTATATTTGCTTGACCTCTTCATTCGGCCGGGAGGAATTCATTCTGTCTAAAACAATCAATGAGTTGATTTTGTTAAATGATGCCTAAGAAGACTCATCAAAAGGATACCAAAATGCCTTTTTGTGTTTATTAATTTGAATAATGGTTCTTTCTTTCGTATCGTACCTATACATAGATACATACTTTTACTGCTAATTTAAGGAAATCATAATTGATGGCAGCAAATTCATTCCAACTGATGAAATTGCGGAGATAGAAATCAAGTTACAAATCTCTAAAAATATGTCCGCACCCTCATATAATTGAACAGACTTCAGTTGGATTGATTCACCTCTACTAATAACTCAAAACTAATGGTTACTTGTAGGGAATCGGACAAAATAGAGAAATTAGCATGACATCCACAGTAACGAAAATGCAATAAGAAACTTTTCATTACTGTTAAAACCACGGAGAACCGGCGACAAGGTTATAACTCACGATCAGTGCAGAATACGAGAGGGAAATTTCCCCGTGCTTTTGGTTTATTATTTTCAATAATGAACCTTTGGAATCGACCAAGAAAAAATTTTTTTAACACCCCCTCAAAATTTGATGGTTTACGTTTCAAGGTACGTAGAATCCAAAAATCGAATAAAAATTTGACCGACTTTGATGAAATTTGGTATGTAGGCTACATTTGGGGTCTAGTCGTGCCCCGAAGATTTTGGTTGATGTAGGTTACTTCTAAGGGTTGAAAAATGAATTTTGAAATTTGGAAAACGCCCTAACTCAAAAATTTTGATATAAAGGTATTGCTTTTCCTTCAATTTAAGATTCTATAGAATTTTTAGCATTTTTTGAGACCACCCGGAGTTCTGTAGGACAAACCGTTCGCTCTCTACGAGAATTTAAGTTTTGGACGTACGATAAATCAGAAACACGAGTGTGAATCGCTAAAGAGGCCTAATCTCCGTTCAAATTATAGCTGACCGAAATATGATCGATGTTTTTCTTCATGTTGGATGGTTGGTGGCCTCGCAGACGAGTGATCTATAGAAAAATAATAAACCATTGTGTAATAATTTGCAGCGTTTTACCCAAAATATCCTTGAAACAGGGAAATATCCCCACCAAGGCTGCCAACTTAACGTGAAAATGAGTTGAGTTGCCCCTGAGCGTCCCCTCAGGCTCAGTGTGCACTCACGCGACCACAACACTTAAGTGGGCCGCCTCAACCAACTATAAATACGGACTGTTGAGTCGAGGCTGACCCTCAACTCAAATAATTGAGTGCTCGCACACATTCGAGCCTTGTCTATGAATTCCGCCCATAGTTACACAAAAAACTCGGCGCTCCGCCCCCGGTTACCTCTATTTACATAATTCGGACGAAATTATTGAAACACAGAATGTGTTTTAGCTCACGCGTTTCACATAATTTCGCTACTTTCCTCCCACTAAATCAGAATCTTATATAACAATAACAAATTTCATCAACAAAATATCTCATAGGTTACACCAGGTTACACGATCCCTAGTTCCGTATCATCGGTATCCGTGTTGTCGTCCCAAATTTCGTTAGCTTTTTTGGCTAGTTAGTCCATGGCTAAAACACATTCTGTGTTAAGAAAATACTATTCCTTATTTTAATTCAAAAGATTTATAACACATTGTTCAGCAGTGATCATTGAGGTATTTTTTTGAAAATAAAAACGGCCTCTAAATAATGTTATATTGAAGAGGAGAAGATTAATTAACTTCATTATCAACAGAGGAAGATGGAATGGAGTTGTAACTCTTGATCATCCAACTCATTAAAGGAATTTTGGAAATGAGCTCGTATCCTATGATACTATCGACAGTGAACTTGCAAAACCATGTAAATCGTTTTCCATAAATTTTACAGGAAACGATAAAAACTGATAGACTTGCTTCAAAGTGGACTTAACACATCATTGTTGGTTCATATTTGTTGCTTTTGACGCTACCGTTTTATGTAATTACTACCACATGTTCATTAAGAGTTCAATAATTTTGACATTTTCATGTCTTTGCCCTGGCACATAGCACAAAAAACTGTCACGAAATTGCGTAACGAAATTGTGTTACAGTGCCTTTACAATGATTTCCGCTTACAACGACCCCGTTGTTAGGTTTGTTCCTTTTCTACACTTTTTAACCCACAAAAATCGTTCACCACTCGTTGGAAAGCTCTCGATTTAACGAACATTTTCATGTTCTCCATAACATATTGACTATACGAATAGAGGAGCTATGGGCATAACTGTTCTCATATTTTGTTTACAAACTAATGATCGTGAGTGTAGAAGATAATTAATCCGGAATCGTCTATTTTATTGAAATTAGGTACCTACCTACCTCTTACTATTAATAATTGTGTCAATTTGTAACATAATATATCTACACTGTTTCGTAGTACCTACCTCTTTACATTAGAGTAGACAACAGCAACGCATTGTGAGGTTTGAAAAATACAACAAATAGCTATAGACAGTTATTATGTTAATGATTCGTTTCACATTCTGACAACAACGGAGGGTGGGTTATAAAATCCTATAGTGAGGTAAAAAGCAATAGGTAAAGACATGAAAATGTCCCAATGCGTTGCAGACTCGTATGCAAGCGTTTTGTTTCAAGTAAAGTTGACATTTTACGATCTTTTTTTAATACGATAAACTATATGATAAAAGGATATTTTATCCTCAAACTTGCAAAATCAATCAAATAACTATCAAATTGTGCACTATTTAAAATATTTTTTTCGGACTACTCCCCTTAAAACAAATTGTTAAAGTTGGTGAATTAGGAGTATTTGGGTGATACGGAATTAAAAAAAAATATGTCTACTTCTGATTATTGCATCATGATGTTGAATGTGTAGGAAGTCTGCTGACAAAATAATTTTTCGACAACAAATTGTTGTAAAATCATAAATATTGTAACCTCATTGTACTGTAGATAGAACATTCATTTTTAGTGGTATTTATATAAATGTGCTCCAAGGTGAAGGTATTCAAGTGACTATTCAACGTAAATCACAAAGTCACTCCATCCTGTGGGACCTTCCATAAAAAACTCTGGGTGTGCCAAATTGTTCATGAGCGGAAAAAATGGCGATTCGCCGCTTTAAAAAAGAGATTTAACGACAAAAAACAGAAAAAAAAACAAAATAACCAAAATATTGGAAAACGAGACGAGCAGCGCACAACCTGGCCGGGGGTACCACCTCAAAATATCAAAAACCCCAGTGAAATCCTTCTAAAACGTGACCACCGGAAGCCTAAAATTGCCTATGAAATCGACGAACCAATAAACGTTTTTTATGCAAAAATGAAAAACCTCACGATTTTGTTTTATGTAAAAAACCACAAAAAAAGGTAACACTTTTTTATACTGTTATTCTTATGTTACGAAACCAAATGATCATTTCCTTTTTATGGACGTTTTCAAGACATACGTAGTTTTGAACAGGTGTTGACGTGGACTTACGAGGTTTGGATCGGTGGTAGGATGATACTAAAATTTAAACGCTGCAAATCATTGCCCAAAGGTTTATTATTTTCTGTATAGATCACCCTTCTGTAAAGATCACTGGTTCTTCATCAATAGCACCTACCACCATCTGTATTCTCCTTAGACCTTCCCTCTCAAATTTCAGCTTCCTGCGTTCAATAGGATTGCAAATGGTTTCGGAGCTCACTCAGCTGATCAGCCTCGAATACTGGAAACGCCTGGAAGAGCACTTCCATTCGATAGGATTGAAAATGGCTTCGGAGCTCTTTCAGCTGATCAGTGATCTGAAGAGTGAAGAAGATCTCCTCGAATGCTGGAGACGCCTGGAAGAGCACTGATCAGCTGAGTGAGCTCCGAAGCCATTTTCAATCCTATTGAACGCAGGAAGCTGAAATTTGAGAGGGAAGGTCGAAGGAGAATACAGATGGTGGTAGGTGCTATTGATGGAGAACCAGTGATCTATACAGAAGGGTGATCTATACAGAAAATAATAAACCTTTGGGCAATGATTTGCAGCGCTTCTGGCTAGTTAGTCCATGGCTAAAACACATTCTGTGTTAAAAAAATACTATTCCATATTTTGATTCAAAAGGTTTATAACATATTGTTCAGCAGTGTTCATTGAGGTATTTTTTAATAAAAACGGCCTCCAAATAATGTAATATTGAAGAGGAGAAGATCAATTAACTTCATTATCAACAGAGGAAGATGGAATGGAGTTGTAACTCTTGATCCAGCTCATTAAAGGAATTTTGGAAATAAGCTCGTATCCTATGATACTATTCTAGTCTACTGCATCAATAATTTGTTAATTCATCAGAATCCACCATCTAGTGTAAAAATTAGAATTCCGTTCACAGGAGATATAAGCGTTAAGCGAGGAAACGTTATCTCTTTGAGCCGTTTTTTCACCACGCTATAATTATCACATCCGTCGGTTCATCTCGATGATTCTTGGAAAACTTAATACGCGGAGGATGTCTGGCGGATAAAGCGCCGAGAAGGATGCCAGTGAAAAGCCTTTCATGTCTCCATCAAACGCGAATATCCCGCTACACACACAAGGACTCCGACATCACATGTACCTTCATTTCTATAATTTCGTCTCGAATCGGTTTTTAGGATGACGACGGACGAATTCGCATTAATTTGATTCTCTATCTTCACTAAAAGCTTCGGCTCTCTCAAGGGTAGGGTAGGTTGGGGTAATCCGCCGCTCAGGGTAATATGCCACTCGTCTGTATGAAGGTACGTCTGATTCGTAGAACATCACTTGATGGCTCTGACAAAGGGCAAAACGTCAAAAGGACTTTTCTGCAAAATTTGCTATTTTGAGTTGGCATCACTTATGATATCACGAGAAACTTCTCTATCGATTTCCTGAACCCCACACATTATGTTTTCCTCGGAAACCCATGAATTTTTGGTCACATAGTGGACGTATCTATGACTCTAGGAATCTTGGCAACGACAAAGGGGCGGATTCATAACATCGCAACGACAGTAGGACGTATCTGTCACTTACGTCTTTCTGTGAATGTCATGAAACGTTGACTCATCAGTTACGTCACTTTCCAATTTTCTCTCTCAGTATTATACTATAATAGTCATTCCGTGGAAGAAAGTGTGTATGGTTGAGTACACTAAATTTGGTGGTGCCTTCGAATTGTACTATGAAGAAGACTATGATTCTGAGTTAATTCGAGTGGATTTCAGCGTAGGGAGAGGCAGACCTCGTAAGACCATCACGCCACCTAAAGCGTACAACAAAGAAATCGAGATTTCGGAGAAAAAATTCAAGGACATAATGAAAATGTGTAGCGATGGAATCATTCCCTCCGAATACCACAAATTTTTCCAGAACCTGAAGCCATCTAAACCTAATAAGAGACTGCCTACCGGAACCGGACGAGGAAGATGAGTATAATTACAAGGAGTGAAACCACTTTGCCAAGAGAATTGCGTCTTTTGTTAACACTTTTATTTTCATTTTCAGCAAGTTACCAGGACACAGTTACCTACCTACTTAATCAATAATTAGTATTCATTTCGGTTGATAATTTTTTCCTTGGAAAAAAACATTTTGGCTTTCCCATTTTATTTTTCGTGTCATTGTTTTTGTTGAAAACGTAGGATTAAGTAGGATTAGGTCTCGATGTAGAAAAAAAAATCATTGGTAGATTGGGAGGTAGAAATTTTCACAAGGATTTCTCAGTTCGGTTTTCCAAAGCTTAGGCTTGACATCATGAGCGTAGTCACTCTGTTGCCAAAGGTTGCCACAACATTTAAAAACGTCTGCCAAGTGGGTGTGGCACATCGCTTCCTCGTATCCATAACCCGATTATATAGATGATCCGATGCATAGTAGTTAATCGCAAAACACCAAACTCTAAGTACCTTTCATTAATCTCATAGGGGACCATCTACACGCTAATCTGGACAATTCCAGAAAATTTCATCAAATTCGGATGAAATATGTAAGTGTCATGGCTGTTACAAGGATTTTACGTTTGCGCATGCGCAGAGGCTACTGTGAATTTTAAGGCCTTGATTTTCATTAAGGATTATCTACTACCTAATCTGCGTAATCCCTGAAAATTTCATCGAAATCGGGTAGAAAATGTGGTAGTTATGGCTATTACAAGGAATTCACGTTTGCGCATGCGCAGCGGCTACTATCAGTCCGGGGATGATGATTTTCATAGGGGACCGTCTACACACCAACCCGCACAATCCCTGAAAACTTCATAGAAATCGAACAATATCTTCGTATAGTTATGCGCGTTACAATGATTTCATGACAGACACACAGCCACACATACACGGAACAAAAAATGTTCAGAAAGGTCTAAAACGCAAAACGCGAGTAAAAATTTTGATTTTGGAGAACTTTTTTTTCATCCTTGAAAAGTGAAAACAAAGCTTCCGCTACCTTGGTAGACTCGGAAGCAAAATGCGTGGGAGTAATTTATTACGAAATGTGTAATTGATTTAAAATGAATAATTGATTCATTTATTGAATCAATCTGACCTCGTGTTACAAAATCCTTCACTATAACTAACAGAACGAAAGAGGCTGATGGACGAAACAGGAAATGTAGGGAATAACTTGCAATGATAAAAGGACGTATCTGCTTCTATGCGTTATGCGCTTGCGCATGACGACAACTTCCATAGCAACTATAGGAAACAATGTAAATGTATCAGAAAACGAGCATTTTCGGTTGATTTTGTTCACTCGCTGATTTATCATTCACGCTCCAACATTCAAACTTGAATATCTCAAAACTTGTTTTTTTTTGCAGATACGTCCCTTCGTCATTTTGCCGACGATATAGTTATAAAAACACTTGAGTGATGGTTTGAGTTCCCATCTGTTTTCCGAAAAAACATGAAGTGACTCGGCCGCAAGCTATTTTATGCCGCCCAAACTAGGGATGGGTATCGTAATAAAAAAATCGATTTTCAGCCGATTTTTAAATCTTTTAATCTTGATTTTTAAATTTAAATCAATTATCTAAAAAAATCGAGTAAGAAAAAATCGATTTTATGAAAAATCAATTTTAAAATCGGTGTTATGTGTACTTTTTTTTTTTTTTAAGAAACACGATTAGAAAATAATAATATGAGAAGCTGTGATCCTTGGCTCAGAATTTAATTGGAATAAACTCACTTAAGTGAGTTCCTTACAATGTCTGTTAATGCTGAATACTGTTGGGGAGTAGAGTACTCCATGGATTATTATTGTTAACGATATTAATCAGGTGTTGAGGAAATGTAAGTTGTTTTGCGAAATATAAGATACTATCTCCAAGATAGAGTTCTGTTCTGGTCTTGATGTGACGTATTTTTGTTTCCGATAATAGTTAATATTAGGGCCTAGGGTACAGTTCCAGGGACTCACCGAAGATCACAACAATACCAATACCTAAGTTAGAGCTCAGTAATCACAGTTTTCTTCCATTGATGAAACATCATAAGTATCAAGTTACCTACATCATGTAACCTGGACCCGATGGTAAAACGCTGCAAATCATTGCCCAAAGGTTTATTAATTTTTGTATAGATCATCCTTCCTATAGATCCTTCCCTACCAATCGAAGTTATCTACTTCCTACTAGGGCATTTTTGAAAATTTCATCCCTTCATTTCCATTTGGTTGGTGGTTGGGGTTGAAATTTTTAAGAATGCCCTAGTAGGTAGAGGAACCTGTGGTTGGTAGGGAGGGATCTTTACAAAAGGGTGATCTATACAGAAAAAATAAACCTTTGGGTAATGATTTGCAGCGTTTTTCACCTACCAACCATTGGTAGGTACTACCTACTACACCATACTGCCTTCACACCTTCACAATCAAGTTTATCAGAAAGAACTCAACGCTTCACACTTGATTCGAAAAATAGGGAGCTTCATATGGAAATTTTATTGCTGTCTGCTGAAGAAGCAAAACTGAATACAACTCGAAGAAACAAACAGCGATCGCGTTTTGCTTAGCAAAAAATTCAACGGAGATTAGACCATTTTGGTGATTCACACTCGTAGGGAGCAAACGGTTAGTCCTACAGATATCCGGTCGGTCTCAAAAATTGGTGAAAAAACGATACGTTCATTCCGAGAGTTTTCAAGCTAGGGCACTCTGAAACTTGACTTGAAAGTGACTGAGAGAGAGAGAGAGAGAGAGAAAGAATTTTTATTGAACTAGTAATGACAAATTATACATAACTGCACAACATAATACAATATATTGCTCGTCTAAAGGCCAGTGGCCCGTAGCGACGAGACAAGAGTTGTTGCCAAACTACATCATTAGTATGCACCTGAAGCACGAGTATAACAATACTTTAGTGCTAAAACACTCTCTTTTAATTTAATTTAATTATTATATTACTTTAATATGTGAAATTATATTACATCTTGCACCATTGCTAAATATAAATTAATCTACTCCACATAAATCGTTTTTACACACTATATAAACTGTATATAACAGATTCTGCCCCCTGAACACTCAACCCAATGACCCATGACAACACAGCCATCCTGTACACTCCTTTAGTACAGCTCGCAGGATTTTTCAAGGAATCATTTAACATTTTATGTATTATATGGAGTATGTATTTTGGGCTCTTGGTCGTTGCTGCGAGCCGAGCGAATGGATTCACAACATTGCCCATCAGCCGAAATCGAGTTTCGAAGTGAAATTGCTGTGTCGAGATCAAGGATGGATGAGAATTAAAGAAAAAAAGTAACTTTTTCAGAAAAAGCTGTCTAATTGATAGCATTTTAGCTTTTTCAAATAGGAGTTGCGTTGTGACTGACATCAACCAAATGAAACCAAGTGAAATAATTTGCAGTGTTTGGTTATAACAATCACCGTGAGTCAGTGTTGAAGTGTATTTATTGTGCGATTAATGGATTCGAAGAAAAATTCATCAAACTTGTCGTTTATTCCACTTCACAAAGAAAGAAGACCTGAATAACACTGAATTTCCGAAGAACACTCGTTTATGCCAACAACTTGGATAAACGACGTCAAAAGTTTAATGGCTCTCCTAGAAAGTTGGGCTTCTTTAGTTAAAAAGTCTGTGTTGCGTCGTCGATATTGAAGGAAGGCGGTATTTTACCTACGTTGCAAGATGTCCCTCGAGCAATCCGGTAAAATCCTCATCGATCGTGAAACCCTAGGGATATTGGCACAATGGAACTACCGCTCTTAAGACGTTATATAGGTATGATGGAAAGAAGGGAAGCTGAGCCAGCTAGGCTGAGGCAGGGGTGAGTAGAGTTAGGTAACTAAGGAGGTGACCGTTTGATTGTGACTCTCTAGATAGGGGAGGTGAAAATCCTTCCCCCCCTTCACTCTCTCACACCATACACTCGTAAATTGGATAGAACCCTCGGTCTTGCTCTTTGAAAGAAGACATAGACCGGATGAGGTTGAGTCTGATAGAAAAAAGGGGTTCGAGGAACAAAAAACGCGGGATCTTCTGTGGTTCCCGCGGAATTATCCCTATTCAAAGTAGATAATGCGGTCGCTAGACGGGTCGCGAGATATAAGACGACGCTTTGCCTTTTGAAGAGGAGTGAAGGAGGAAATCCTTCTTTTTTCCCTCCTTCAAGTCTCTGCTGTGCGACTGACGGGGTTTCATCCCTCGACATTTTTGAAGAAGACGGCAAAAAGGCTGGCGCGTGTCAGCTCTCAGCACGTGATCATCTGCTTTTATGTTCAGATGAGAGAGAAGGAGGCTTTGAGGCGGAAAAGGATTTATGAGAACGTAAAAGATATGTTTAATACAAACCGAGCACGTATTTTATCACACGAGATCACTCACAAAGCCCGAATTTGAATACATTGGCATTCTTTCGAATGGAGGATTTGAACTCATCTTGAACTCGATAGAAGGTACCAAAACCACAGATTGTAAGAACATGTCGATATCAAAGGCGCTATGTCCAAATACGGAGAAAAACGCGGACGAAGTTTTTACCAGTGCACAGTTCCTAAAGTAATGGCTTATTACACGAAACTCTTTAATTTCTCTCGGAAATTTTCAAGTGATGATCAATCAGGTATATTTTTGTTAAATTTGAATTTTCTTGAAAAAAAACTCTGCGCTTTGCGCCTCGGCGGGGGGCTCCGCCCCCCTGCACCCCCCGGTTTATTTCTTTTTCCATACTCTGTATGAAATCATAGGAACACAGAAGGTAATTTTGCGATGCTAGTCATCCGTTAAATAAAAAACAACAATAATAAATGTGGAGTATTTGGCAATAATAAAATAAATAATTGTTAGACATTTAATTTGGTCTAAAACCCTATAAATGTTATATAAATAAATATGTAACTACAAGAAAAATACTATATAAATTGAGAGCTTTCCAACGAATGGTGAACAATTTCTGTGCAATGAACACTGCGGGAGTTCTATTTCCTTACCAACGGCTTGGTTGCACGTGAAAATCATTATAAAAGGCGCGTAACGGTTTTTTCTGTCGCTTTTTCGTGACGATTTTTTTTCGGTAGGTCATCGCAAAAACACATTCTGTGTTAAAAGAAAAATGTGGAAGACGGGTGGACACAGCATCTGCGCTATAAGGTATCGGTGTTATCTACAGGGTAGGGGTGTGTCGGTCCAGGTATTTTCTGGAACGGTTCCAACGGTTACGGTGACTAAGATGTAACCGTTCCAAATTACCGGTACAGTTCCATTACCGGTACAGTTCCATTATCCCACTCAAATGACATGGATGAAGCAGGCAGTCAAATCCCTATCGTCCTTCTTCCATGCTTATGATCTCAACTTGCAATACAATCAATAGCTTCATTCTCCTTGAAAATTCGATTAAAGGAAGGAATTTGAACAAGTGTTACAAGTGTGTGGATGGAGAGTGGGAGGGACGAGCGGCGGCGCACCCAAATCCAAATCCCGAATTCAAATCTAGCTGGTCATGAATCATGTTAGCGAACCAGACTTCATTAAAACAGTTGAATTGGGAAAATAAAATTTATCGGTGCAATTGTTGGTACAATCGATTGTGAGATCCGATTTTACATCCATATTGCAAAAACGTTTACATTCCTCCAATTAAAATCTTTGCAAGCTCATTACACCATCTGCTAAGCCAATTTTTTCTTGAAGGTGACCAGTCAAAGGAACCCTTCATTTGAGGCCCCTCAATGTCGGTCAAGGGAGCCCTTCACTTGAGGGCCCTCGATATCAGTCAAGGTAACCCTTCACTCGAAGGCCCATGAGATCAATTGTTCAACCCTTCACTACAGGGTCCATGAGATTAGTCAAGGTAACCCTTCACTTCAGGACCCATGAGATCAGTTGTTCAACCCTTCACTACAGGGTCCATGAGATTAGTCAAGGTAACCCTTCACTTCAGGACCCATGAGATCAGTCGTTCAACCCTTAACTTCAGGGTCCATGAGATCAGTCAAGGGAACCCTTCACTCGAGGGCTCATGAGATCAGTCGTTCAACCCTTCACTTCAGGGTCCATGAGATCAGTCAAGGGAACCCTTCACTCGAGGGCCCATGAGATCAGTCGTTCAACCCTTCACTTCAGGGTCCATGAGATCAGTCAAGGGAACCCTTCACTTGAGGACCCATGAGATCAGTCGTTCAACCCTTAACTTCAGGGTCCATGAGATCAGTCGTTCAACCCTTCACTTGAGTACCCATGAGATCAGTCGTTCAACCCTTAACTTCAGGGTCCATGAGATCAGTCAAGGTAACCCTTCACTTGAGTACCCATGAGATCAGTCGTTCAACCCTTAACTTCAGGGTCCATGAGATCAGTCTAGGGAACCCTTCACTTGAGGGCCCATGATATCAGTCGTTCAACCCTTCACTTCAGGGTCCATGAGATCAGTCAAGGGAACCCTTCACTTGAGGGCCCATGAGATCAGTCAATGTTACCCTTCACTTCAGGCTCCATGAGATCAGTCAAGGGAACCCTTCACTTGAGGGCCCATGATATCAGTCGTTCAACCCTTCACTTCAGGGTCCATGAGATCAGTCAAGGGAACCCTTCACTTGAGGGCCCATGAGATCAGTCAATGTTACCCTTCACTTCAGGCTCCATGAGATCAGTCAAGGGAACCCTTCACTTGAGGACCCATGAGATCAGTCGTTCAACCCATCCCCCCTCAGGGTCCATGAGATCAGTCAAGATAACGCTTCACTTGAGGTCCCACGAGATCAATTAAGGTTACACTTCACTTGAAGGCCTGAAGCACGGTGAAATGCTCAACCTCAACATAAAGGGCCTCTTGATGAAGATAAGAAGATTTTGACTGGTTGTAGCAGACATCGATAACAGCGATCTGATAGTGTGAATGTGGAATCAGTTTGAGGGGGGTAGAGCTCAGAGGCTTATGATGGGAGGAGTGACAGCAAACGGCAGACCTATCTGTGGGCTTCAGCTGGAAGTTTCAGTCGGCTAAAGCCGGAAATTGGCAACAATTAAGGGGAGCCTTCGGAAGAGGACATTTATTGGGTTTAAGACGATTGGAATCGTAGGTGGCGGAAGGGAGGGAGAAAGCGGTCGGAGGAGGAGGTGAATTAAGGTCATTTGGGCCCGTGAAGAGCTGAGAGCTGTGTGGAGGCGGAGGGGGGATCGATCTGAGCGCATTTAGGCGCTCGCGGTTCCGAACCTCCCGAGTGTGTGGCGCGGAGAGATAGCGCTCGCCAGTCATATTAATTATAATACTGCGGAAAAGGGTGGCGGCTCCGCTAGGAGGTACGCGGCACAATAGCTATCGCATAACCGTTCCAACGGAACTGGGAGGGTCGAGGGGTGGAACTGGGTGGCGGAGTGGAACTGGTGAGAATAGGAACCAGGGGGGACGTGCGGTGTGTGCCGGAATGATGAGGGAAACAGCTGCAGCGGCCTCCGGATTCCTCGGCTGCATCCGACGCCGTTGATTCGTTGAAATTTATCGCGTCTCTCCCGAGAATTTCCATTCTCCTTATCCTCGACTTCTGAAATGAGGAGGTTCTTCAATGCGGTTTCAGAACTCATCAGATGTCCCCATTTCAGATCGCAGAATCCAAGTTGATGTTACCTCGACTCATAACGTCACATCACCTTCCATTCTGTGCGCCAGACTAATCCTGGTTTTCCACTGAACTTTATGAATTTTCAACCAATTTCAGACCTTTGCCCACCAAAGGTTTCAATTTTCATACTCAGTGTCGTGAGAACTCCTACTCAACTCCACTAATCTCTACTATTAACTACTATTACTGTTTGAGATCTAGGTGAATAAGCTTAGGAAAAGATGTGTTCGTATCTGTGAGTGAGCGACATCAAGAGAGACCATTATCTCCTGAGACCACCAAAGTCCACGGAAGACAAAGAAGGAAAGTTATCTCCACCTCACCACCTCTCCACCTCCACAATTCAATTGAGGGGTTTCCTACAAGAACAAGATAAGTCCGAAATCGAAAATTCTAAACCTGCTGAATTTTGTGAAAGGCCTTTTCCTGAATTTTCCCCCTCCTGTTGCAAAACGTGACTTGTTTGGTTCTTGCTGAATTTTCATTGAAGCCCAAGTACTGCATGTTTATGACGTGAACACGTTTTGCATGTTTATGACGGTAATCAAATTTTCTGTTTTGGTTTATTATTTTCAATAATAAGCCTTTGGAATCGAGCAAGAAAAAAAAATTTTAACCCCCCCTCAAAATTTGTTGTTTTACGTTTCAAGGTACGTAGAATACGAAAATTGAATAAAAAAATTTCCGTCCGTCCGCCGTACGCCGTACGCCGTACGCCGAACGCGGCACTTTTCTTAGCAACACTGGGCCGATTTGGTTCAAATTTGGTATATGGGCTCCATTTGGGGTCTAGTTGTGCCGCGAAGCTTTTGGTTGATGTAGCTCACTTCTAAGGGGTGAAAATTAAGGGTTGAAATTTTCAAGAGTGTCCTAGCTCGAAAACTCTCGAAATGAAGGTATCGTTTTTTTACAAATTTTAAATAGTATTGAATTTTTAAAAATTTTTGAGACCACCCGGAGCTCTGTAGGACAAACCGTTCGGTCCCTACGAGTACTTGAAGGTTTTCCTTCGATAAAACAGAATCATGAGTGTGAATCGCAAAAGAGGTCTAATCTCCATTCAAATTGTATCGGACTAAAATGCGATCGCTGTTCATTTCTTCGATTTGTATACAGTTTTGCCTTCTGCGTAACCAGTAATCAAATTTTCATATGAAGCTTTCTATTTTTCCAATCGAGTGTGAAGCGTTTAGTTCTTTCTAATAAACTTGATTGTGAAGGTGTGAAGCCAGTATGGTGTGGTAGGTAGTACCTAGCTGGTAGGTAAAAAAAAGTTGGTAGGTAAAAAAAATGTTGGTGGGTAAAAAACTCTGCAAATCATTGCTCAAAGGCTTCTTCACTCTTCAGATCACTGATCAGCTGAGTGAGCTCCGAAGCCATTTTCAATCCTATTGAATGGAAGTGCTCTTCCAGGCGTCTCCAGCATTCGAGGAGATCTTCTTCACTCCTCAGATCACTGTTCAGCTGAGTGAGCTTCAAAGCCATTTTCAATCCTATTGAATGGAAGTGCTCTTCCAGGCGTCTCCAGCATTCGAGGAGATCTTCTTCACTCCTCAGATCACTGTTCAGCTGAGTGAGCTTCAAAGCCATTTTCAATCCTATTGAATGGAAGTGCTCTTCCAGGCGTCTCCAGCATTCGAGGAGATCTTCTTCACTCCTCAGATCACTGATCAGCTGAGTGAGTTCCGAAGCCATTTTCAATCCTATTGAACGCAGGAAGATGAAATTTGAGAGGGGAGGTCAAGGGAGAATACAGATGGTGGTAGGTGCTATTGATGGAGAACCAGTGATCAAAACAGAAGTGTGATCTATACAGAAAATAATAAACCTTTGAGCAATGATTTGCAGCGTTTTATAATAATAATGAAGCTATTTCCGAACTGTGTTTAAAAACTGACAACTAGAACATTTAAAATGTTTTTTTTTAGATGCCTATGTTGCTGGTTCAATTTCCATGTTTTCTTTGTTTTACCATCTTTAACATGAAGGAGAAAATAATAGTTCCTACTATCTCAAGGATTTGAAAAATGAATGAATAGATAAGTAGACAAGCAGTCGTTTCATCAAAAACCTTTATTAGGGAAAAAAGAAAATGTTCAGAAACTCCAAATATTTTGGTTTGAGAGAAAAAATAACTGAAAATTTACACAATATACACATCAGAAATATAAAAAAAAAGAAATATATACATGGGAATAACATCAGAAATATAAAACAACAATAAACAAAATAATAATACACTTGGGAATAACATCTTCACACAATAGTTGAAAACTGAAAAGGACGAAAACCCATAATTCCCACACCTGGTAGTGTTGCCACGTGCGCGCGGATTTATTTCGTTCTTGCGGAAATAGAGAGGACTAGAATTCTCCTGCAAAATGCGCACATTTTGAAGCCTCCCGTAGACTTGGACCTGTTCGGTTCTGGCCGAAATGAACTTGTTACTAGATATCGCACACATTCAGGAACAAAATGGCGCCTTAACCGGGTTTTTTCAAACTTTGGACTTATCTTGTTCTTGTAGGAAACCCCTCAATTCATCCACTGACTTGGGAGATCAGTTCAAAGCCATCGCTTGTTCAAACCACAAAGCCATTGCTTACCGAAAAACCCCCGTTGCGTACACGAGAGCTTCCATTGGAGCCCTGAAACCTCGACTCTGGGATCTGGTTGCTGCTGAGGTACCTACCTGTAGCTGCTCTCGAGGTTCCTGCCGCGACCCAGAAGTCCAGCAAGGTATCGGAAGAAGAGGGAGAGAGGTGAGAGGAAACTCATTTTATTCATCAAGGACCCCCAACATTGAGACGTCCTCGTGGAGACGCCAACGCCACTACGACAAGCAACGCGGATCTTAATTTGGAGAGGACTTCTCTCAAGGACTTTAATTTCATTTTTTTCATTTAAATTTATACCCAATCATACCTTTGTAGCACCGCTTCCATTTCAGCAGGCCTGCAGTAGGTTAGGTTACCTTTCTTTCTTTATTATAAAATTTATTACCAAAAGTTCACCTATTTTTTTTACCTATTTCAAGGTAATTTCACCAATATTTTTTTCAAGTTACAGTCCAAAATCATTGAAGGCAAGGACATGTTGTCTGCAAATCCTTAGAAGGATTGCCCTACATGCCGAACAATTAATGATGAACAAACACTGAATAACAAAACTTTTGAAGAAAACCTATATTATAAAAATTATTACTTGAGATTACAACGACTGGATTGCTAATTGACTAATTGAAGATTAATTCGAAACGACTGCCGGAATTCTCTCTCTGCCACGTCACAACTTGACGTTAGGTGTCGGACCGGCGCTAGTTCTCACTGGCTCCACGGGGGGCGCAGGATAATTGGGATGACCGACGTTACCGATAAATTTGATTTAGCGGACTCAGCGAAGGAGAAGTAGCCCTGTCTAACCAATTTTCTTTATTGTGATATGAAATCTGTAATGCCTGTGATAAGAGACATAACCTGCGATTGTTGTTCCTGTTGAAATTGAAAAAGTTCTCCTGATAAAAAGTCTGTGATCCCCTCTAGTCATTGTTTTATTGCTTCCGAGTCTACCAAGGTAGCGGAAGCTTTGTTTTCACTTTTCAAGGACGAAAAAAAAAAGTTCTCCAAAATCAAAATTTCCACTCGCGTTTTGCGTTTTAGACCTTTCTGAACAATTTTGGTTCCGTGTCTGTCTGTCTGTGTGTCTGTCTGTCTGTGTGTCTGTCTGTCTGTGTGTCTGTGTGTCTGTCATGAATTCCTTGTAACGCGCATAACTATACGAAGTTATTGTCCGATTTCCATGAAATTTTCAGGGATTGAGCGGGTTGGTGTGTAGACATTCCCCTATGAAAATCATCATCCCCGGACTGATAGAAGCGACTGCGCATGCGCAAACGTGAATTCCTTGTAACGGCCATAACTTCTACATTTTCCATCCGATTTCGATGAAATTTTCAGGAATGTTACAGACTAGTATTTGAATGGTCCCCTATGAAAATCATCACCTTCGGACTGATAGTAGCCATTGCGCATGCGCAAACGTGAATTTCCTTGTAACGGTCATAACTTCTACATTTTCCATCCGATTTCAATGAAATTTTCAGGCATGTTACAGACTAGTATTTAGATGGTCCCCTATGAAAATCATCATCCCCGGACTGATAGAAGCGACTGCGCATGCGCAAACGTGAATTACTTGTAGCAGCCGTAACTTCAACTGTCCCCCAGGGGTCGCGGGTTCGAATCCCAGCCGAGGCTAAGTATTTTTTTAATCCAATCACATACATCTACTCACTTAATTTTTCATCCGAATTTGATGAAATTTTCTAGGATTGTCCAGATTAGCGTGTAGATGGTCCCCTATGAGGGTAGTGGAAGGTACTTAGAGATTGGTGTTTTGAGATCAACTACTATGCATCGGATCATCTATATAATCGGGTTATGGATACTAGGAAGCTATGTGCCACACCCACTTTTTTTTTATTGTTAATTAGTTTTTAATAATTTTCAGATCCTGCCAGTGATTGAAGAGAATAATTGTTATGGAAATGGACGAAGGTATTTTTTGAGATTTTCTATTTTTGTATGTTTTTAGTTAGTAGACATTTCTTCAAAATTATATTGAAATGTGTTACTGTTTCCAGTGAAAATAGTTTTCAAGATTGGCAGAGGTGAGATTTGATGATAGAGGAGGGATGGAAGATTGTGGGAGAATAATTGCAGAGTGAACATAGGTAGGTTGTTTTGTTTCCTTTCTATTTTTAATGTTTGTCTGTGTGTTAGTGTGTGTATGTTCCAGTTCTTGGTTGTTTATATTCTTATTTGTTTTTAGATGACGATAGAATAGGTTTAATCTTGTTGGCTCATTTTTAATGTTTTTAATTAAAGGTAATTATTAAGTAATAACATTTTTCGACATACCTAGGTTATACTAACTAATATTTTTGACTGGTTGGTTATACTAACCGTGATTGTTCATGCTACTGTTATTATTTTTTAGTCTTCAATTAATTGTTTTTTCTTGTAGGCTTGAGAAAGGGGCCATAGTTAGCCCCGAAAGAGCTTGCCGAATAAATGTGAATATATAAATATATTGACGTCCTCTGCTTCCTTCTCCACAACAACCAACATAAATGACTACAGCAGAAGTACAGAACAATGATAAATTTGATGTTGATGAGTGATTGACAAGGCGGCCCCGAGAGTGCAGAAATGCAGCAGACGCAAATTATAGGCATTTTTTCTGACAAAATACCTGTCGTACCTACAATACAAACGAACCTATCGTTGGATTCATCTCGCCAAGTAGAATCGATTTCTTTGGGTACTTGCGCCCTCCTTTTGTTAGAAAATGGAACTATTTCCTAATATAGGCACTTACTAAGCGAAATTCTCTAGAAATGGCATTTTGAATTTCACAATTCCCTACGAGAAAGTTATGTAATTATCAAATAAACGACACAAGAATATTGGTGATTAGTTTGGATTCCCAGGAGCAACTGTGAGTGCCTCATTTTACTGTTTCGTTATATGTATTTGCGTAGGTATCTCTTTCGTTGAAACAGCTAAATTATTGAATTCACAGAGTATGGGCAAGCTGGACCCATTTTTCTTTTCCTATTGTACTGATTACTGATCTCGCGTATGTATCAGTGTACTCGTGTTTTCTTTTCACCTAAAATATTCATTCAAAAATTTTTGATTCTGAAATCCTGTTCCCTTGATTAGTATGATTTCAAAGGGTAGAAAGATCTTCGATCTCGGCAAGAAAGGGGGTTCAAAAACTCGTGCATCAAACATCAATATAATTTGCTTATCTCTCCACTAGAAATGCGTGTCACAACCCAAGTTGAATGACTTACTAAGCATGCTGCATCTAGTTCCCAAAGTAGAGCAGCCATTTTATACATCTTTGATTTCCGAGGAAGATATAGAGGACGATATAGGGCGACTATAGATTGACTCAAAGGGCGGCTGGATTTTGATATAGAAGAAGAGTAAGAAGAGGAAGAGCAATGAAAGGAGTACTGACCAGTCTTTGGCTATATTCATTCACCATAGCCTGACAAATTTGATACCTCACACATTTCTTTTCAATATTCTACAGTATTCACATTTTATTATAAAATCTATAATAATAATATGATATTATCAAATAGAATATCATTATATTTATCATTATTTATTTATTTAAAATGGGATATAATTATAAGATATTCGCAAGTGTTTATACTTCTCACTTTTTATTATCTAATAAGAACATCAAAAAGTACTACTTAAGCTGTATATTCCTTCCCCATTGTGTGGCCAATCAAAGATAAAGTTATAAGAGAGTTATGCAATAAAACAAGGATAATAATATTATATCGATATATAATAATCGATAATAATATTATATTGATATATTATATCAATACCTCAAAGCACAAAGGCTATGTCTATCCATCTTCCTCATTTTGAATTATTATTTTCAAAAATAAGCCTTTGGGATCGAGCAAGAAAAAAAATTTTAACCCCCCCAAGAAAAAAAAAGAACCAAAAAAAAAATTTAACCAAGAAAAAACCAAGAAAAAACTCGGCGCCTCGGCGGGGGGCTCCGCCCCCTGCACCCCCCGGTTTATTTCTTTTTCCATACTCTCGTGAGTCTCCACTCACTGGGGAACCTTTCCAGTGAAGAGACTGGGTTAATTCGTTAACTCCCTTCCGATCCGAATTTGTCATAGCCACCCGCGGCGAGTATTGTCAGATTCGGATCCGTGGTCAGCTCAAAAAGGTGACGTCACCCCCCCCCTCAACATGAAGACGCCGTCTCCAGCCAGAGCGTCCCTCCCTCGGCGGAGGGAGCCAATCAGAAGACTCCACCTGGCAGGCGCCCGTCCGTCGAGGGAGCGGAGGGGGACCATCCAGAACAAAACCAACGAGCACCCCCCTCCACAGGCAGACCCCCTCAGATATTCAGTAAGAGTCACCGTGAGCCCTGCAGCCCGTGAACTTGAGCCTGTTAGAATCAAAACCGCCCCCAAACCTCTTAAAGACGCTTTTCGTAAGATCCCTGACCATCGAAAACGCCGTCTCGCGCCGAATTGATCTGGTTGAAGATCCCCCGGATTCACTGGACGTCCGTCGCCACAACCACCACAACCGCCACATCACACCTGGAAGGATACCTCAGGGCCCTGACACGTGTGAGTGAAAACTATAACTTACCTTTAAACCATTGGCCAATGCAGTTAGGACAGTGCGTAGAAGTAATTCTGAAACATTTGAACAAAAGTCGTAATATTGAAAGTTGTAACTTAAAGCTAAATACTTACCTGCAACATAAAGCTAACCTATATTTACCATACTCACCTTTGTTGAAAACCTGGAACGTTGAACTGATATACTCTGGAAACCTGAAACACAAAGTCAGATTGGAGTTATTAAATTGTACATTTGAAATATTACCTGCAAATCCATCCTATTGAACATTCTAATCTTGTGCCATACTTACTTGTGTTGTTGCGCCCATCAGGCTTCTTTTCGACACACCCTTCGGTGTGCCTAGTCAGAGAACCTTTTGATTATTTAATAAACTTACCTTTTATTGTTGTAATTTTGCATTTGATATCTTTTCTCATTTTACCTGGTTCCTCAGTGTGAAAACCGGAGCTTGGTGACGCGTCACACTCCGTCATCTTTTCCGAGGCGTCCCTCAGACGCCTTCGTAGGCCCCTTCGGCAGCGTCGCATTTGGCGGACGCCTTTTTCTCAGTAGGACGCCCTTAAGGCTAAACATTTCAGATTGCATCATCCCGAGGAATCCGACTGGCCGCTTCACCGCCTCGTCACAGGTAAATACCACACGCTACCCTTGTAAATTTAACTACTGTTTCGATATTTGTTTGTCTTCCCCTTCCCACCTGAGCTCGCCACGTTAGGTTTTGTATCATTCGGTGAACTTGGGATCGGCACGTGGCGTCACAACCTCGTGCTGCTACCAACTACGCCGCGGATCGAAACCTTAACCCTGTCGAACGCAAATCCCGCTTACAACTGGTGTGTCGCCACAATCGTCACAACCGCCACGAGTAAGCAGGGACGCTACCTCTGTGGTCATCGACACAAACCGCCACAAGTAGCAGGCCTACAAATTTGGTGGCAGCGGAGTGGATCCCGGTGTGAGTAAGCCTCACACGAACCCACTCAAACTCGTAGGCCGTTCGACACGAGCTCAGTTCTAAATTTAGAGTCTATCGAAACAACCCCTAAAAACACACTGAGACAGGTAAAAATAAAAATAGGTAGGCTGTACATCCATTTATTATACAGGAAAAGTGACATTAGAAGCAGCCTTCCGCACGAAACGACGCGAGAAGACGTCTCTTCTCGTAGTTGTATTTTTCTCGACTTAGACCGATTCACGCCGACAGACTTCTTCGTGCCTAGGTGGTAGTTAGCACAAATCGCTACCATGTTTCTCAATAACCCGACACCTAGCGACAGGGGGACCGAAACCCAATCGTCCTCCGGCACTGAAGCTGTAGAAACAATGACCCAGACAATGAAGGAGATGAACATTCTCCTTCAGCGCTATAATAACATAACACATGAAGTAGATAGGGAGGACATACCGCGCTCGGTATTCCTCGAAGTTGAGTCGTGGGACCCAGACGCGACCGGTGCATTAAGTGTTGTGTCGTTTTTTGCGAATTTTGATATGGTGACCACGGGTTTGACCTCGCGACAACGATACCGTTTACTCCGCACAAAAGCGCGGGGAACCGCTAAGCAATTCCTTATCGATCGGGATGACACGCTCGACGTAGACAACGTCTACGAGATCGTCCGTGACGACATGATAAAGTGGTTCCAGAAGGAAAATCCACAACACGCCGCCGCACTCCTGTGGACAGTCAAGCGGAACGCCACAGAAACGCTCCGCCAATTTGCCGACCGAGTCCGCAGCCTCGCCCGGTGTGCCGTCATGGAAGAGGGAGGACAACTCCGACGTCACGAACGCCACGACTGGGTAGAAAGAAAAACCCTGAGCGCTTTCATACGTGGTGTCAGCAAAAACATGAGCGCACTGCTCATCACAAATCGCCCCAGATCGATCCAGGACGCGCTGAGCAAGGCAGAGGAATTGGAGGAGACCCTAGACGACACAATCGACACAGACGAACGTTGGGACTTGGCGGCCATTACCAACGACCGCCGATGTTACAACTGCGGAAGTCCTGAACATTTCGCTGCCCGATGCCCGCGAAAAGACGAACCCCTACAGCGTCACAATGGACACAGGGAAGAGGACCACCGCCAAGATAAACCCAACGAGCGCCGAAGCGCCGAGAAACCGACCCCACGATATCCGTGTATGTTTTGCGCGGACAAAACACACTTCCCCGTGAATTGCCCATTCAGCCCGAACAAGACCATATTTTGTGACTTCTGTGGCGTCCGAGAACATCTGGAGGAGGATTGTTACAAAAAGAAGCGTCTCCTCCCAGTGTCACAACCTGTCATGGCGCCGGCACATTCAATGGAGGTCGCCCGTTATAAGAAGCCAATCGAGGAGGCACATGTTCCCGCCGTGGAAGCTCCGATGTCGCGGACTATGAAAATCACCGTGGGACTGGGCCCGGAGGAACGAGAGATGACCCTGGACACCGGAGCTACGCTTTCGGTACTTTCAACACCCGTAAAGGGGATTCCAATTCTCCCAACCCGAGCGATCGCGTGGGGAGCTGATGGAATGCCCCTACATTTCTCCGGGGAACAGCGCGTCATCACGAGGATCGGCGAATGTGTATTTGAACACACATTTTTAGTGTTCGCAAGGAGAAGCGCTACGCTTGATCTTTTGGGGCTCGACGTACTTCGAAGGGTGCCCATCACATTTACAACGGGACCGGAAATGAAATTTCACACCCCTAAAGGCGTCATCCGCCCATATACGCCGGTCGACACACCCGAGGAAATCTACAGCGTGGGGGTGGTGTTGCGGCCCGAGGGGCGGGAATTTGGGACGTTTGTGGATCAAAATGAAAGTCATGATCACAGCGCTCCTCTCCCTAGCACCCCTTTGGCGGCAACAACTACCTCCGCCACGCAAAAACCATCGTGCGTGGATTGCGAAGAACCGGACGACGCTTCAGAGGTGCGGGCAAATCTCGCCACAAATCAATATGGCGCCGGAAGCCTGAAGTTTTGGAATCGGCAGTTCAAGGGCGTTTCTGTCCCTATTGATACACCCGTGGAGCGGTACGACGATACGCATCACTACGAAAACTTGACGAAAGACCCAATCCTCAAGGAAGGACCGGACCAAAACTTTCCACTTCCTCGGAGGGTACATTTCGGCGCACCCATTTCACAACATTGCGAAACCCCCACTACGCCGACCGAATTCCAGGAAGCTGACGACGCAAGCGACAGCACGGACTCCGCACCGGACTCTGAGGAGAAAACATCCCTCGAAAAATGCCTCGATCGTATGCTCGACAACTACCATTGGACATATGTCGATCACTGGGATCGGCACAGTGCGACACAACTCGCCACAGTAAATCGGCACAATGCGACACAGTTCGACACGGTGGATCGGCACAATGCGACACAGTTCGCCACAGAGGATCGTCACAATGCGACACAGTTCGACACGGTGGATCGGCACAATGCGACACAGTTCGACACAGTGGATCGGCACAGTGCGACACAACTCGCCACAGTAAATCGGCACAGTGCGCCACAGTTCGACACAGTGGATCGGCACAGTGCGACCCAGTTCGCCACAACCGACCCATGTATTGAACCATATCCCGATATCGTCGATACCCCTGATAAAACGAGTTCTAACATATCCCTTAGAGAAGAAAAGGCCTGCGCCGGGATTTGTTCTATTGTTCCCCCGATTCAAAACTATGAAAAAGAGGTACGTATCAGCACCACGCCAGACGGTCTAGAAGAAGAGGAGTGGGAGGAGCTACCTACCGACCAATGGGAAGCCCCGTTACCCGAGTTCGACGTGACCTTGCAGGAGAAACTACGACATCTCACAACCTCGGACGCGGAACCAACTAGGGAGTTGTTGTGTGAATTCCGGGACTTATTTAAGCCACCTACGGGGGAGGGATGTAGATTGAACGTATCCCACGAGATAGTTACGACTCAACCCACCGTTACACAACAAAAACCCTACCCGGTTCCTCACGCCCTCCGTGACGTCGTTGAAACTCAAATCAAGGACATGTTGTCAAATGGGGTCATTAGCCCGTCAACTAGCCCATGGTGTGCGCCCGTACTACTCGTCAAAAAGAAGACGCCGCCGAGAGAAAAGCAGCTTTGGCGATTTTGCACGGATTTCCGACAGCTCAATAAAATCACCAAAGGAGACGCTTATCCTCTCCCCCGTTTACAAGAGACCCTTGCAATGTTAGGTCAGTGTAAATGGTTCACAACCATCGACTTAATATCGGGTTATCACCAGATACCAGTTCATCCCGAGTCAAGGGAGAAAACGGCCTTTTCCGTATTAGGACGTCATTTTCATTACGAAAAGATGCCGTTTGGACTGAAGAACGCGCCCGCTACGTTTCAACGAGTCATGAATGATGCCCTCGATGGAATCCTAGGAGATCGTAGTCTCGTCTACCTGGATGACATCATAGTATTTACCGCCACTCGAGAGGAACACCTCCAGAAATTGACTCAAGTTTTCGATCGACTAACCGAGGCCCGTCTTCAAGTGAACTTGTCGAAGTGCGAGTTTTTGAAAAACGAAGTTCGCTTTCTAGGTCACCGCATCACGCCCGAAGGAATCCTTACCGAGCCCGAGAAGGTCAAGGCCATTAAGGAATTTCCCGTACCTACCTCGGCGTTGAAACTGCAGTCGTTTTTGGGGCTGGCTGGGTTTTACCGGAGGTTCATACCTCGATACTCGGAGCTCTCGGTGCCCTTGACCGACCTCCTCCAGAAAAACCGACCCTTCGAGTGGACAAGTAAACAACAACAAGCGTTCGACGAACTCAAGGTCAAGTTGACCGAGGAACCCGTACTCGCCTTTCCTGACCTGAATAAACCCTTTGTGTTGGCCACCGACGCTTCCGGCTCCGCTTTGGGGGCTGTCCTCTCGCAGAACTTCGAAGGGGAAGAGAGGCCCGTAGCATATGCGAGTCGAAAACTAAATCCGGCCGAAACCAGGTATTCCCTCACGGAGAGAGAGTTACTCGCCGTTGTGTGGGCGGTCCGCCATTTTCAAGAATACCTCTTAGGTCAGACCTTTGAACTTCAAACGGACCATATGGCACTCACGGCCGCGATGCACCTCCGCGACCCGACATCCCGAATCGGGAGGTGGGTTCTAAGGTTGGCCGAGTATGACTTCGTTCCCCGATACAGACCCGGAACTCAGATGAAACATGCGGACGGATTGAGTCGAATGGACATAGCCGTTGTGAATCCCGATTTTCCGCGCGAACTAATGATCGCAGCACAAGATCTCGATGATTGGGTCCAATCGATGGTTTTAAGTCGCGGTAAGGAAGGATTGCGCAAGGCCAACGGAGTTTGGGAAATGAGAGTGCGACACGATGGTCGACACGAATGGGTACCCCTCATCCCTAGTTCACTTCGTGAATGGTTGATTGACAGATGCCATAAGAATGAGTGGGCAGGACACCCCGGAGCCGACGTAACGGAGAAGGTGGTGAGGCGACTCGGAAACTGGCCCGGACTCTCGAGAGACGTCAAAGAGCAGGTGCAACATTGCGAAACATGTTTACGTCGCAATACTCCGACGAATCTGAAAAGCCCGATCCAAAAGCCGCTCCTCCCCGAGAGACCCGGACACATCGTCGGCATCGACTTCGTGGGGCCCATCGTGACAAATGGAAAATCCAAATACCTCCTTACCGTGATTGACCATTTTACCAAATATGCTGAAGCATATGTTACCACCAATTGTACCGCCTCTACTGTCGCTCAAATTTTGGCAAAGGAGTTTATACCGAGACACGGCGTACCCGAGAGACTTGTTTCGGACCGCGGAACCGCCTTCACCGCCGGATCGACACGCGAGCTTTGTGCCCAATGGGGAATACGGCAGATCTTTACGACCGCGTACCACCCAGAAGGAAACGGAGTGTGCGAACGTTTCCACCGGACCTTAACCAATATTTTGGCGAAAATTACCAAAAAAACTAAGGACTGGGAAACCATGTTGCCCGTAGCACTCGCAGCGTACCGATCCAACCCACATAAGAGTACCGGATTTACTCCAAATTTTCTTACCTTTGGTAGAGAAATACGCCTTCCGAACGACACATTTCAAGGACTTAAAACACCTTTGCCTGAATCCTCCCTGTTGAAGAATCTCCGAATGGCACGTGACGCCACGACACAATGCCTACACGAAGCCTGGAAGAAACGGACGGAAGCAATCAACGCCCGCCGCTCTCTGCGCTCCTTTGAGGCAGGGGACATGGTATACCTGAAAGACATGCAGCCGCCCCCAGGTGTCTTAAAAAAATTCTGGAGTCCATGGAGTGGACCGTGGACGGTGCTGAGAAAACATTCGAATGTCACTTATGAAATCAGGGACTCACTCGACATAAAATGTCAGGTAGTACACATTAACCGCCTCAAACCGGCCTTTGTGCTGGGTGTACCGGATGATACTTTCCTGGACCATACCGAATCCAATCAAACCAAGGCAACAGACGAAATAAGGAACAGCCACGAACCAGAAAAGGAGACACAGGAAGAAACAATGGAGGACTCTGATGAGGAGTTGCGATGGCCGCCTCCAAACCCGGCCATGATGGAATGTGGCGATGTGCCGACCGGATCTCGCGAGAACGCTCCCACTACACCGTTTTCGGAACAATCAAACCAAGGGACTGCTTCGCCACAACCGACTCACCTCGAGGACGCGGATCGACATTCAGATCGCTCCTCGATCAGTGAAGAAGGGAAAAGCGTCAGCTACCCTTTGGAGAGACCAGCCGAGAATTTCGCGGGAAACTCACAACACCCGGTCAACTACCCCGAGGAAGCCCGTCATGCACACCAGGGTGATCGCCCCACAGACCGCGATCGCCCCAGTCAGCACAACCGACACAGCGATCTCACTCGCCACGACGACCACACTCGCCACAGCGAACACAACCGCCACAGCGAGCACGACTGCCACAGCGAGCACGACCGCCACAGCGAGCACGACCGCCACAGCGAACACAACCGCCACAGCGATCACGATCGCCACAGCGAACACAACCACCACAGCGAGCACGACCGCCACAGCGAGCACGACCGCCACAGCAACAACCCCCACCAGGAACCAGTGGTGCGCAAAGCTGAAGAGCCGTCGACACCTGAAGGTCTACCTCCGAAAAGACCCCGAGGAGAAGCGCCACCCGGAACCACTCCATATTCGTTCCGCCAGCGCGACCCTTCTGTAAATTATAAGCAACTCCACTTAGGCCGAAAGACAAACTGACTGACTACTAGGAAAGACTGACCACGACCTTGACACATGGTCCTTCAGACCAACAAGTTTAGCTTGGGTCCCTCAGACCAACCAATTTCAATTGGGTCCTTCAGACCAACAAACTTCACTTAGGTCCTTCAGACCAAGCCGAACCGCTACTTCTGCTACCTTCCTAACAAGGCCGGAATAATTTGTGTGAAGTAAAATGAAATCAATTCCTGAGTCACTTTTCCTAGGCAGGATGTTACAGTAGGGCGTTTTATTGTTTGTTGTAGGATGGCACAAGAACCGCTAGATGAGTGGATAGTGGACGGGGGTCCCCAGTCACCGGACCCCGTGGTGGAATTAATGAGGAAGCGCACTGAACGATTTATCGCCGACCTCCGAGATCAGCCGCCGGGACATGTAGCCACGCCCGCGCCATCCGACGACCCCTATGACGCGCTCGAGACGTTAACCAACTTTGTGCGGTTTACGATGTGTGGCGACACACCAACTAGTCGCCACACCTCAGGGAACTCAGCGCTCCTCACGATCCTCCAGATACATAGGTGGATCCCCATCTACCAGAGGATCGTGCAGGAGCGAGACGCGCTGCTGGATCGCCAGGCCAAGTGGTTGCTGGACCGCCAACAACTGGTCCGGCAACGGGATGCAGCCGTGGAGGAGTCAAAAGCAGCCAACGCACAGGTGTGTGTGGAGCCACCTGCGGCGAAGACCGCTACACCTGAGGCAACCCACCAGTCATCTGCAGAGGCACCTGCGGCGAGGTCTGCGGAGGCTGAGAGGGAGTTGGCTCGCTCCCCGGCTCCGCCCCCCGCTTCGTCCCCCGCCCCGTCACGATCGCCTCAGTCCGTCAAAACCAGGGATCCCCAGCTCGAACCATACGTGGCACTGACCCCAATACGATCGCCACCGACGACACCTCTACCACCCCGGCGTGCCCGTGGCAGGGTAAGTTCGTATGCCGAGTCACCAACCCCGGACGCTCCACCAACACCTGGACGCTCCCCCAGGACGTCTAGCGAGTCAGAAACCGAGAAGACAGAAGTGATTCCACCTCCGGCTCACCCGAGGATCGTCCTTCGCATCAGTCGAAAGAAGAAGTGCCCCGTCTGCACCAAGAAAGTGCCGCGACTCTTCGTCTTCCGGTGCCCTGGCTGTAAAGAGTTTTGGCAAAGACTCAAGAGCTTCCACAGCCAGGGACGACCGCTGCCGGAGTGCCCCGAAGATCATCGGGCACAGCGCGACCCAGCCAACTGTCGCGGGTGTCGTCGCCACGCCTACGAGCTGGCCATAAGGAAGGCGCGTCCCTTGGCTCCTCTGGGAATCCCCAGCATCGTCTTTGACAACGCTGGCTCCCGGAGGGAAGGGGGATGTGAGTCTCCACTCACTGGGGAACCTTTCCAGTGAAGAGACTGGGTTAATTCGTTAACCCCCTTCCGATCCGAATTTGTCATAGCCACCCGCGGCGAGTATTGTCAGATTCGGATCCGTGGTCAGCTCAAAAAGGTGACGTCACCCCCCCCTCAACATGAAGACGCCGTCTCCAGCCAGAGCGTCCCTCCCTCGGCGGAGGGAGCCAATCAGAAGACTCCACCTGGCAGGCGCCCGTCCGTCGAGGGAGCGGAGGGGGACCATCCAGAACAAAACCAACGAGCACCCCCCTCCACAGGCAGACCCCCTCAGATATTCAGTAAGAGTCACCGTGAGCCCTGCAGCCCGTGAACTTGAGCCTGTTAGAATCAAAACCGCCCCCAAACCTCTTAAAGACGCTTTTCGTAAGATCCCTGACCATCGAAAACGCCGTCTCGCGCCGAATTGATCTGGTTGAAGATCCCCCGGATTCACTGGACGTCCGTCGCCACAACCACCACAACCGCCACATCACACCTGGAAGGATACCTCAGGGCCCTGACACGTGTGAGTGAAAACTATAACTTACCTTTAAACCATTGGCCAATGCAGTTAGGACAGTGCGTAGAAGTAATTCTGAAACATTTGAACAAAAGTCGTAATATTGAAAGTTGTAACTTAAAGCTAAATACTTACCTGCAACATAAAGCTAACCTATATTTACCATACTCACCTTTGTTGAAAACCTGGAACGTTGAACTGATATACTCTGGAAACCTGAAACACAAAGTCAGATTGGAGTTATTAAATTGTACATTTGAAATATTACCTGCAAATCCATCCTATTGAACATTCTAATCTTGTGCCATACTTACTTGTGTTGTTGCGCCCATCAGGCTTCTTTTCGACACACCCTTCGGTGTGCCTAGTCAGAGAACCTTTTGATTATTTAATAAACTTACCTTTTATTGTTGTAATTTTGCATTTGATATCTTTTCTCATTTTACCTGGTTCCTCAGTGTGAAAACCGGAGCTTGGTGACGCGTCACACTCCGTCATCTTTTCCGAGGCGTCCCTCAGACGCCTTCGTAGGCCCCTTCGGCAGCGTCGCATTTGGCGGACGCCTTTTTCTCAGTAGGACGCCCTTAAGGCTAAACATTTCAGATTGCATCATCCCGAGGAATCCGACTGGCCGCTTCACCGCCTCGTCACAGGTAAATACCACACGCTACCCTTGTAAATTTAACTACTGTTTCGATATTTGTTTGTCTTCCCCTTCCCACCTGAGCTCGCCACGTTAGGTTTTGTATCATTCGGTGAACTTGGGATCGGCACGTGGCGTCACAACCTCGTGCTGCTACCAACTACGCCGCGGATCGAAACCTTAACCCTGTCGAACGCAAATCCCGCTTACAACTGGTGTGTCGCCACAATCGTCACAACCGCCACGAGTAAGCAGGGACGCTACCTCTGTGGTCATCGACACAAACCGCCACAAGTAGCAGGCCTACACTCTGTATGAAATCATAGGAACACAGAATGTGTTTTTGCGATGCTAGTCATCCGTTAAATAAAAAACAACAATAATAAATGTGGAGTCTTTGGCAATAATAAAATAAATAATTGTTAGACATTTAATTTGGTCTAAAACCCTATAAATGTTATATAAATAAATATGTAACTACAAGAAAAATACTATATAAATTGAGAGCTTTCCAACGAATGGTGAACAATTTCTGTGCAATGAACACTGCGGGAGTTCTATTTCCTTACCAACGGCTTGGTTGCACGTGAAAATCATTATTAAAGGCGCGTAACGGTTTTTTCTGTCGCTTTTTCGTGACGATTTTTTTTCGGTAGGTCATCGCAAAAACACATTCTGTGTTAAAAAATTTTAACAACCCCTCACAATTTGATGGTTTACGTTTCAAGGTAAGTTTCAACGTAGAATCCAAAAATCGAATGAAAATTTGGCCGTCCGTCCGCCATACGCCCTACTACCACTGGTACCTGTGGTACTTTTGCCACTTAGCATTGACCGATTTTGATGAAATTTGGTAGTAGGCTCCATTTGGGGTCTGGTTGTGCACCGAAGCTTTTGGTTGACGTAGGTCACTTCTAAGGGTTCCAAAATCAATTTTGGAATTTTGAAAACGCCCTACAGAATTTCGATATAAAGGTATTGTTTTTCCTTCAATTTAAGATTCTATAGCTTTTTTAGAATTTTTTGAGACCACGCGGAGCTCTGTAAGACAAACCGTTCGCTTCCTACGAAAATTTAAGTGTTTATGTTGAAATATATCAATATATATATAAATCAAAACACGAGTGTGAATCGCAAAAGAGGCCTAATCTCCGTTCAAATTAGAGCTGATCGAAATGTAATCAATAGTTGGTGATTTTGATTTTTTTTTTGATTTTTTTTTTTTTTCTTTTCCTTTTGGTTTATTATTTTCAATAATAAGCCTTTGGAATCGAGCAAGAAACAAAAATTTTAACCCCCCTCAAAATTTGATGTTTTACGTTTCAAGGTACGTAGAATACGAAAATCGAATAGAAAAATTTCCGTCTGTCCGCCGTACGCCGTACACCGTCCGCCGTCCGCCGTACGCGGCACTTTTCTTAGCAACACTGGACCGATTTGGTTCAAATTTGGTATATGGGCTCCATTTGGGGTCTAGTTGTGCCGCGAAGCTTTTGGTTGATGTAGGTCACTTCTAAGGGGTGAAAATTAAGGGTTGAAATTTTCAAGAGTGCCCTAGCTCGAAAACTCTCGAAATAAAGGTGTCGTTTTTTCACCAATTATTGGTGAAAAAACGATACCTTTATTTACCTATTTACAATATTTTATTTATACCGATACCTTTATTTATTTGAAATTATTTTAAATAGTATTGAGTTTTTAAATTTTTTGAGACCACCCGGAGCTCTGTAGGACAAAGCGTTCGGTCCCTACGAGTACTAGAAGGTTTTCCTTCGATAAAACAGAATCATGAGTGTGAATCGCAAAAGAGGTCTAATCTCCATTCAAATTTTATCGGACTAAAATGCGATCGCTGTTCATTTCTTCGATTTGTATACAGTTTTGCCTTCTGCGTAGCCAGTGTTCAAATTTCCACATGAAGCTTTCTATTTTTCCAATCGAGTGTGAAGCGTTTAGTTCTTTCTAATAAACTTGATTGTGAAGGTGTGAAGCCAGTATGGTGTGGTAGGTAGTACCTAGCTGGTAGGTAAAAAAAAGTTGGTAGGTAAAAAACATATTGTTTAGTAATGCATGCATTCCAGGGGACGTCCCATTGGATAAGCATTAGATCAGTTTAACCAGTTGTTAAGTGATAAAACTGTTTCACTCGATGTAATTTATTTATTACATAAGGCAAGAAATAGTGACCCCCCCCTCCCACCATTATCCACCATAACATTTCTAGCGGCATGGGAGCCTCGAATCTGAAGAGCATTTTAAAATCCATGATCTACGAAACCCAATAGGCGAATTCGAGTTCACCCCCCCCCCCCCCCACCTACACCAATGGTTCCAGTCTGGCACCAAAGCGGAAATACGTCGTAACATTGAACTTTCATCTGTTAGTTTTAGTAGGCGGTCCGTCGAGGTTCACATCCGTATTCAAGGTGAAACACACAAAAAAAAAAACACGAAATATGCGGTTTATGGTGTCCTGGCACCATGGTGGCACCACTATTAGTTCCATGGTGGTACAGAGAATAATTCATGAAAATCCGGAGGTATAATGAGAATTTTTACTCAATTTCAAAGCTTGGGGACAGTTAGTAAGCAGTAAAGGAACCGAAATATTGAAAAATCGGATATTTTGTGAATATTATCCCCCCACTCGCCCTCTCCCCTTGCGAATTTTGGTACTTGGGTGAAATTATGTACAACTCGGAAGTTATTTGAGTCAAACAAAAAAAGAAACACGCAAATCGGTTGGAAATTGAGGCCAGGGCAGAGTTTACAAGATTACGCCCGCAAACGCACGTTTTTTAAGCATTAACCCCCCCCTTTCCCCCCCTTAAAAAGCAAAATTCAAAATTCCGGCGCCGTAGTGCACAACTAGATAGTTTTTCCCGTCGATGAAAAAAAGAACCACAAAAATCGGTTGAGAACTAAGGGCTGTGCAGAATACACAAGATTATGCCCAAAAACGCACGTTTTTTGAGCATTAACCCCCCCTTTCCCCCCCTTAAAAGGCAAAATTCGAAATTCCGAGGACGTAGTGCACAACTAGATAGTTTTCCGCGTCGAACAAAAAAATAACCAGGAAAATCGGTTGAGAACTAAGGTCTGTGCAGAGTACACAAGATTTTGTTACACACACACACACATACACACACATACACACACACAGACATACACCTATGGTTTTTTTCGCGGATTTGGATTCAGAATGGTCTAAAACGGATTACTGTGTGGTTATTTTTTTTTTCTGTTGAGTGTTGTCCAACTTCACCCCAGATCGATCGCATAAGGACGCCCAAGTCTTACTGTGGGACGTCCTAAAAATGTTGGTGGGTAAAAAACGCTGCAAATCATTGCTCAAAAGCTTCTTCATTCTTCAGATCACTGATCAGCTGAGTGAGCTCCGAAGCCATTTTCAATCATATTGAATGGAAGTGCTCTTCCAGGCGTCTCCAGCATTCGAGGATTACTGTGTGGTTATTTTTTTTTTTCTGTTGAGTGTTGTCCAACTTCACCCCAGATCGATCGCATAAGGACGCCCAAGTCTTACTGTGGGACGTCCTAAAAATGTTGGTGGGTAAAAAACGCTGCAAATCATTGCTCAAAAGCTTCTTCACTCCTCAGACCACTGATCAGCTGAGTGAGCTCCGAAGCCATTGCTCAAAGCAAACCAAAAATTGTATGTTTCGCGTTTCAAGGTACATACAATTCGAACAATAGTACCTACCGACATGGAAATGAGTGCCTCCTGAAACTCACTTCATCGACGATTTATTATTAATAAAATCAGCAGTTTAATCGAATAAACAAATAGGCAACAGCCACGTTACTACCCATGTGCTTCAACAATTTCTACGGTTTTTGTTGGTCTAATTTGCCTTTATTGTGTTGCCGTGTACGTGCTATTGATGGCTAACCAGTGATCTATACAGAAGGGTGATCTATACAGAAAATAATAAACCTTTGAGCAATGATTTGCAGCGTTTTTTATTTTGTTTGAATTTCAGAAAAATTCGAATTCAACAAAACTATTACTGATCTTCTTGACGATTATAGCTTGAAAATTTATTGAAAAACGCTGCAAATCATTGCTCAAAGGTTTATTATTTTCTGTATAGATCACCCTTCTGTATAGATCACTGGTTCTCCATCAATAGCACCTACCACCATCTGTATTCTCCCTTGACCTTCCCTCTCAAATTTCAGCTTCCTGCGTTCAATAGGATATTGAAAATGGCTTCGGAGCCCACTCAGCTGATCAGTGATCTGAGGAGTGAAGAAGATCTCCTCGAATGCTGGAGACGCCTGGAAGAGCATTTCCATTCAATAGGAGTAAAAATGGCTTTGGAGCTCACTCAGCTGATCAGTGATCTGAGGAGTGAAGAAGATCTCCTCGAATGCTGGAGACGCCTGGAAGAGCACTTCCATTCAACAGGATTGAAAATGGCTTTGGAGCTCACTCAGCTGATCAGTGATCTGAGGAGTGAAGAAGATCTCCTCGAATGCTGGAGACCCCTGGGAGAGCACTTCCATTCAATAGGATTGAAAATGGCTTTGGAGCTCACTCAGCTGATCAGTGATCTGAGGAGTGAAGAAGATCTCCTCGAATGCTGGAGACGCCTGGAAGAGCAATTCCATTCAATAGGATTGAAAATGGCTTCGGAGCTCACTCAGCTGATCAGTGATCTGAGGAGTGAAGAAGATCTCCTCGAATGCTGGAGACGCCTGGAAGAGCACTTCCATTCAATAGGATTGAAAATGGCTTCGGAGCTCACTCAGCTGATCAGTGATCTGAAGAGTGAAGAAGCCTTTGAGCAATGATTTGCAGCGTTTTTTACCCACCAACATTTTTTTTACCTACCAACTTTTTTTTACCTACCAGCTAGGTACTACCTACCACACCATACTGGCTTCACACCTTCACAATCAAGTTTATTAGAAAGAACTAAACGCTTCACACTCGATTGGAAAAATAGAAAGCTTCATATGGAAATTTGATTACTGGTTGCGCAGAAGGCAAAACTGTATACAAATCGAAGAAATGAACAGCGATCGCATTTTAGTCCGATAAAATTTGAATGGAGATTAGACCTCTTTTGCGATTCACACTCATGATTCTGTTTTATCGAAGGAAAACCTTCAAGTACTCGTAGGGACCGAACGGTTTGTCCTACAGAGCTCCGGGTGGTCTCAAAAATTTTTAAAAATTCAATACTATTTAAAATTGGTGAAAAAACGATACCTTTATTTCGAGAGTTTTCGAGCTAGGGCACTCTTGAAAATTTCAACCCTTAATTTTCACCCCTTAGAAGTGACCTACATCAACCAAAAGCTTCGCGGCACAACTAGACCCCAAATGGAGCCCATATACCAAATTTGAACCAAATCGGTCCAGTGTTGCTAAGAAAAGTGCCGCGTACGGCGTACGGCGTACGGCGGACGGACGGAAATTTTTTTATTCGATTTTCGTATTCTACGTACCTTGAAACGTAAAACATCAAATTTTGAGGGGGGGTTAAAATTTTTTTTTTCTTGCTCGATTCCAAAGGCTTATTATTGAAAATAATAAACCAAAAATTAAGGAGTCAATTTTCAAAGCCATTATTAAAGGAATTGTGCACTGGTGACACTTTCTTTTGAGTTTTTCTCAAAACTCCGTTCTTGGACATAGCGCCTTCGTGCTTTAATGTATTGATATCAAGTTTAGCTACATCTTATGGGAAACATAACTCAATTTTACCGGGTTTTTCCATTTTGGTTTATTATTTTCAATAATAAGCCTTTGGAATCGAGCAAGAAAAAAAAAATTTGAACCCCCCCTCAAAATGTGATGTTTTACGTTTCAAGGTACGTAGAATCCGAAAATCGAATAAAAAAATTTCCGTCCGTCCGCCGTACGCCGTACGCCGTACGCGGCACTTTTCTTAGTTACCATGGACCGATTTCGATGAAATTTGGTATATGGGCTCCATTTGGGGTCTAGTTGTGCCGCGAAGCTTTTGGTTGATGTAGGTCACTTCTAAGGGGTGAAAATTAAGGGATGAAATTTTCAAGAGTGCCCTAGCTCGAAAACTCTCGAAATAAAGGTATCGTTTTTTCACTAATTTTAAATAGTACTGAATTTTAAAAAATTTTTGAGACCACCCGGAGCTCTGTAGGGCAAACCGTTCAGTCCCTACGAGTACTTGAAGGTTTTCCGTCGATAAAACAGAATCATGAGTGTGAATCGCAAAAGAGGTCTAATCACCGTTGAAATTTTTTCTGACTAAAATGCGATCGCTGTTCATTTCTTCGATTTGTATACAGTTTTGCCTTCTGCGTAACCAGTAATCAAATTTCCATAATCAAAAGTCAATGGAGAATACTGAAGGCGCCTGAGTGGTCACTGATCAGCTGAGTGAGCTCCAAGGCCATTTCCTCTCCTGTTGAACGCAGGAACCTGAAATTTGAGAGGGCGGGTCAATTGAGAATGCTGAAGGCGCCTGAGTGGTCACTGATCAGCTGAGTGAGCTCCAAGGCCATTTCCTCTCCTGTTGAACGCAGGAAGCTGAAATTTTAGAGGGCGGGTCAATGGAGATTGCTGAAGGTGCCTGAGTGGTCACTGATCAGCTGAGTGAGCTCCAAGGCCATTTTCTCTCCTGTTGAACGCAGGAACCTGAAATTTGAGAGGCAGGGTCAATGGAGATTGCTGAAGGCGCCTGAGTGGTAAATGATCAGCTGAGTGAGCTCCAAGGCCATTTCCTCTCCTGTTGGACGCAGGAACCTGAAATTTGAGAGGGCGGGTCAATGGAGAATGCTGAAGGCGCCTGAGTGGTCACTGATCAGTTGAGTGAGCTCCAAGGCCATTTCCTCTCCTGTTGAACGCAGGAACCTGAAATTTGAGAGGGCGGGTCAATGGAGAATGCTGAAGGCGCATGAGTGGTCACTGATCAGCTGAGTGAGCTCCAAGGCCATTTTCTCTTCTGTTGAACGCAGGAAGCTGAAATTTGAGAGGGCGGGTCAATGGAGAATACAGATGGTGGTAGGTGCTATTGATGGAGAACCAGTGATCTATACAGAAGGGTGATCTATACAGAAAATAATAAACCTTTGAGCAATGATTTGCAGCGTTTTTATCTAGCAATTATTGTACGATTTTGATGATTCCGGCGGCAATATTTCAGTTTTTCAATTCCCTAGGGCCGTGCAGTAAAGAATTCCTAAAATCCTTTGAAATTTCAAATTTAGGTACAATTTTCTAAGTTTTCACGTCTTCAATTTCACGAAATACTAAGAACGAACGACGACCGAATGAGACCCTCTTAATTTTCAGGTCACTCATGTAGCGAAATGCGGTTTTATAGATTTTAGTGTAAGAGAAGGCTCCTCCGAGCTCAGTCTCATAGGTTCAATACAAATATCAAACCTCCACTATATTTTACAGACGTTTCAACGTCGATTATAAAAGTCTCGTGAAAAGCAAGAGGAAGATTTAAAGAGGGAATTCATTGTCTAGCTGGAAGGGCTGCTCGTCTCCTGCTTTGATGTTCCAGGAGACGTGATAAATGGCTTCTTCTAGAACTCTCTGAGGCTCGTTAATAGAAAATGATGCGTCCCACGTCTCGTTCAGCGCTCGATTTATTATTTTCCAGCAAATTCAAGAATTTGTTTTGACGTCGTTGAAAAGGGATGAGACGCCATCCATCGTAAGTTTTATTCGGAGGGCTTTGTGCCGCTGTCAGTCAATTATTTTCCTAGTAGCATTGAGGAGAGAAGTGAATGACTTTCATAGAGTTCGTCTTATTATGTTTGTTACTGTGGGAGAGTCAAACGTTTTCCTCCCACTGATGATTTTAGAATATTCACGGTTTAATAATATTTTGACAACTGGAAATATTATAGGGCCAAGTAGAGTTTCCACTAGTCTTCATCTAGATGTGGGCGGTGGTTAATGACCTGCTCGAACGTTTCAAACGTTTAGGTGGAGCGTGAGAAGCACGTAGGGTTCTCTAGCTACTCTGTTCACGTTGATCACAAGACAGTCACAGTTCATCGCCCCTAGTTGTGCATAGAAGTTTCAGGGTGCCCACGAACTTATAAACCTAAGAAGTCAATACGTCATAGCACAATGGGGTATTTCAGTCAAGAAAAAAATTTTTTTTTTTGGTTTATTATTTTCAATAAACTTTCGGAATCGACCAGGGAAAAATTTTTTTCAATACCCTCAAAATTTGTTGGTTTGCGTTTCAAGGTACGTAGAATCCAAAAATCGAATAAAAATTTGGCCGTCCGTCCGCCAACGCCGGATTCGGCACCTTCCCCACTTAGCATTGACCGATTTTGATGAAATTTGGTATGTAGGCTCCATTTGAGAAAGCATTTGATAGATAGCATTTCATTTTGCTATAATAAACATCATGAAGGGGAGACAGTGGCCCAAGCAGCTGGTACCGTATATTTAATCGATCTACCAAAACGAATCTACACGAATTGGGGCAGGCCCATGGATGTATAATGCAAGGGGCATTAGACAGGGTGACCCCCTGTCCTCAACCCTCTTCAATGCTTATGGATCACGTCCTACTAGCACTCCCTAATAGGGTTGGATACATCCATGCAGGAAAGCGTTGGTCTTCCCTGGCTCTTGCGGATGATGTTGTACTGATTGCCACATCTAGAGAGATGGATAATGGCTCAAATTGTAGCATTCATTAATGCCTTGAGGACGGCGGTGTTAAATCTCAACCTCAGAATATCCATCTTTCTGCCTTTGATGCCAGGAGGGCGTCGACTCGTGGTCCCAGCTGAAAGGCCATCCATTGATGTTGGTGGCCAGTGCCTGAGGGCAGCACTTCACAATGTTCGATGGATATACCTGGGAGTATCCTTTGGTACCGCTTTGGTATCCTTTGGTCGTAACATGCCAAGTAAAATGACTGCAATATTAGAAAAAAATGACAGGGCACCACTGAAGCCTCTGCAGAAATTAGTAATGTTCCGAGACCATGGCATATTCTCACTAACTCACCAATTAGTGCTGGGAAGTACAACACTCTCAACTTTAAAACAGATGGATATATCTGTGAGGAGATATGTGAGAAAATGGTTGCGCATGTCATTTGACTCTGCTAATGCCTACATCCATGGACCAGTGGGTGATGGTGGTCTTGGAGTCATGGAACTACTCAGTCAAATACCAGCCAAAAGAGCTAATAGGGTATGGGCAGCAAACCACAACTTTTTGAGGGAGGAACAAAATGGGACATCAAGACTCGACCGTCGAATTGTCAGGGCACAACGTCTCCATCAAACTACAGATGGATCCATGACACGGCATGGATCATGAACGATTCAGCGAAACTATGGGGATGGAGGTCGTTGGGTATGGTGAAAATCCATTCTGGTTCCCTACCATCAGGAGTGAGGAGGACAAGAGGCAGGCCTACCAGCAACAACCATCTATGCCGAATGGGATGTCAAACACCCGAAACAGCCTCGCATTTGCTCCAGATCTGCTCAGCCGTGGTGAGACCCAGATGTGACCGTCACAATTCTGCCCTGAACCTACTAGAAGCCTACGCTCGCGGTAAAGGATGGCCAGTATTGCTAGAGCCACACTTCAACCTGGAACAGAGAGGTTATCGTCCTGACCTCTTGGTGGTAACACCTTTCTACTCAACAAAAACTTCAATCAGCTAGAAATTGGGTGTTTTTATTGAGTAGAAAAGTGTTACTTTATGCTTATTACCATATCCACGAATAATGCGTATTTTTTTGTACAAAAAACGAAAGTTTTCTTCGAAAAATCCACTTTCTAGCAGTCGGAATTCTTTGGAAGTATCACTATTGGATTCAGCGTAAAAAATTACATAGAAAATGAAACCAAACTCGTCAAGGCATTTTGATGTCGAGGGGAACCATAAACCGCGTAAAACACTGGATTTTCTTGTAAGACACACGTTTTTTGACATTCAAACTTCATTTACTCTTTATTTTTGAATGTTGAGAAGAAAAATTGATAGACCGTTGAAAAGCTGACAATTTGAGCAAGTTTTCTCCATACGGCGCCCATCGAAATGGGCAGGGATCTGGAGTGTAAAATTTGGTCGAAGAAAGTCGAGTTTCGGAAAATTTTTAAAGTTTGCTTTTTGACTTGATTTTTTGAAACTATTTTATTGCTGAAAGATTTTGATTTTGCACTAGGTAGCTTGGGAATTTACCGTTCTTTTTAACGGTGTAGTCAGATTTGAATTTTCAGGAGAATTAAGGGAGTTATGACCATATCAGTGACGTGAGGTCGAAAACGCGAAAAAAAACTTTAAAGTGGAAGAAAATGAATTTTGAGTGGGTTAAAAGGAAATTGCTCTGAGGCATTTTCTGTTGAAAATATCTTGTAAAATCGAACCCTGAAGTTATGCCCACCTTCAGTGTAGACACCCTGTATAGGAGGTGGGTGGTGTCGTGCCGTCCCAAGATACAACCGAATGGAGGTTAAAAAGGGATGAAACGGTTCTTTGAGAAATCTCTCATTAACTCACACTGCACGGAACGGACTTTTTTTCAAAAGCAGTTTTCGTAGGGGCTCTCCACTGCTTCTGTCTGGCGTAAATCCCGCTTTTCCTTGTTCTCCTCTTGGATCCGAGATAACGATTGTTACCGCGGCAACAGGATAAACTCCAATTTATTGCCTCCCAAGTTCTCCCTTGCTCGTCAACAGCCAACCTTTTCCCTTCGTTAGTTTGTTACGTTGGACTTGTATACCTTGATAATGGGCTACATGTAATCTCCTTTTTCCTCTCTTCATTTTGTACCCGCTCTTTCCCGGGGTGAATGATCAGCGTTATCATAAACATCGAGCCTGTCACCAGTCTGTGGATGGCAGGGTTATACCTGAGATGCCTATCTTCCAAGTTTCATAGCAAAGTGAACGTACAGGTACAGGTGTGGAATTAAAAGGTTTCTCTTTGACGTACGGGAATGAAGTAAATGCTCTACCTCGGAAGTTTAACTCATGAGCAAAAGCTTTTACTTCTACCCTTTGCTTTGAGCATTTACTCCAACTTTATGTATACTACTCAATGGGTGGACTCAACATTGCTGTCACCAACTGCCAGGATAGCAGCGGATGTTGTTGCATTGTGATCAACTTCTGGTGCCTAAGTCGCTGGTGTACAGAAGGTACAGGAAGTTAACTTCCTATTCCCAGTCAGGAGGGAAGACGAGCCACAGCGACCCTTAAGAGCAAGACGGGTCAGGTTTCACCCAGACGTACTTCGGCGCTAAATCAGAAGTCGCAGGCCACCAGACCGTTACAGTCCATAAATGGAAGGGAGGAATGATGTGTCCATGATGACATGTAAATTCACTCTAGTTTGTGCTAGCAACAAATTTTCAGTTGCGAATGAAATGTTGAGTTGTAAATACAATGCATTGAATTCAGCACCTCCAATAGTACGACCATTCAACTTCGAAAAAGACTGATTAAGACCTTTGTGTGGAGTGTGCTTCTTTATGGAAGTGAGACTTGGACCATAGGAGAAAGAGGGCAAAAGAGGATCGACGCGTTTGAATTGTGGTGCCACCGACGGATGCTCAAGATTCCATGGACGGAAAAGGTCACGAACGAGGAAGTTCTCTGGAGAGCGGAAGAAGAGAAGCTGTGTCTCATGGACATGGTGCGCAGAAGGAGGAACATCTGGATTGGACACTTGATGAGGCACGGGGGGATTCTAGGAACGGTATTGGAGGGAGCTGTGGAGGGTACAAACGCTAGAGGCAGACCAAGGAGGGAATATATGGACCAGGTGGTGGAGGACGTTGGATGCGGGAGCTATAGGGAAATGAAGAGACTTGCAGAAGATCGCGAAGCATGGAGGACAGCCGTCACCAACCAATCTAACGATTGATTAACCTAAGAAGAAGAATTCAGCATCAATGCTGAATTGCAATTGCAATTTCTTGCTAATCTAGTGTAATATCGCACAAATACTTTATTAAAAAACCATGGTGTGATGTTTATTTAATTTTCTCAATGTATGCAATTATTTTGGTCTCATTTAATAAACATTTTTCTCGTTCTTCTTCTTCTTCATTGCGAGTTCCAGTCACACCAAAGATCTTTTTTTTTTTTTTTTTTTCATTTTCTAAAAAGTATTTGCATCTTTTCTAAATGGTGAACACTAAAGCATGGAGAAGTGAAACCAGTTAATGGAAACTACGCAGTGAGGGCCCTCTTTTCTGGAATCGTCCCTCGACGCTCGTCTCGGTCCGCAGATGAAAAGCTGTTATTGTTCCCTGAATCCGACGATCCCAGAGGACGCCCTTTCACCAGTTAGAACACCCTCCGCATTCATCACCTCTTTCCAATTACTTATTCCTAATCCTTCTCCCTGCTTTAGCTCTAATTCTTTCAGTAGCTTCTGTCCTTCGCAGCTCAACTCCCTGTTGCTCCGTTCGCGTCATCTTCCGTGAAACGCAAATGACCCGTCTCCCCACCACCTGGCTTTTCACCGCCAATCCACTTAGTCTCTGAATTGTAATTACCTCTGGGCCAAGATACTGGGTGTATACAGATACCACGGAACGACCTATTCCAAGACAAGATGTAATGTTCACCTCAAAACCAAAGTCTTCCATGTGAAAATTCCATAATTGTGGACGAGAACCATGATGACATAATATGTAATCATATTATGATTATAGAAGAACCCCACATTGATGATTATCAACTTTTTTTAAACACTATCTATAAGAACATTCTTTCTGTTTTGTTTTAAAGAACTTTATTATATAATATATGTGGGTAAAGGGTTGATTATTAGAAATAAAAGCAATAATTCGGCAAGACTCTCAGAGGGGTGTAATTAGGCTTCGCCTTTACAATGTAGACTGACGCTCTCCCGGTACCGGCTTCCTAGCTAGCGCCTAAACTAGCGCCCTCTAGACGGGCGTCCTGCTTACTAATAGGGGCTACGACGGAATAGGGTTTTTCCCGACACGCCATTCTGACGAAGTCTGACGACCACGGCAGACAAGAGAAGGAAAAAAAAGTAACATTGGTCACCTAATAAGCCGGTTTCCCTAAATACAATTAAAATATAATTCAATGGGAAAAACAGGCCAATTGCTAAGTGTGGTTTGCACAAGTTATTATAATGATAGGTGAACAAGGGCTCACACTTTAGCAAGTGCCCTGGAAAAAAAAACCCATTACTTCGTAACATTGTTAAAACAACAAGGAAAAAAAAGTAACATTGGTCACCTAATAAGCCGGTTTCCCTAAATACAATTAAAATATAATTCAATGGGAAAAACAGGCCAATTGCTAAGTGTGGTTTGCACAAGTTATTATAATGATAGGTGAACAAGGGCTCACACTTTAGCAAGTGCCCTGGAAAAAAAACCCATTACTTCGTAACATTGTTAAAACAAATAAAATCCGGGAGGCATTATTTACTTCATGATACTTCATTACACTATCGGGTAATTAGTTGAAGCAGTGCAGAGTAGGAGACGTCTGGATATTGCTTCAATCGTCGTAGAAATAGATGGAACTGGAGCAGGAGACTTCCAGATTTTACTCTGGAACAGAAATTTCGTCTCGGCACGAGAATTAATGCCATACATGCTTGTGTACATTCATGTACATGATAGTGATGATGTGAGACAACTGGAGTTCCACTCGGCCTTTCTGACATTATCTTCTGACGTGTAACATATAGAGGCGCAAGAACAATTGAACCTGTCGGAAATATGATATTACCACTTTTGCATTCGTCAGGTATTTATTATTCTTGATTTGAAATTAGATATTATTATTATTGTATTTTATTATTATTTATAAGTTATTGACTGTCTGTCCGGAGTTTTCGGAACAGATGGTTGTATTAGCACCATTTTTATTATTTATTTTTGATTAATTAATTAATTTTGGATTCTTTTTTTTTTTTTTTTTGGTTATGTTGTTTGGTTATTAGCTGTTGACTGCCTGTCCGGAGTTCCTGAACAGGGGTTTTTCATGTTGTAAGGTTGATTCGGGGCTTGACAGGGAACTGGTAGATCCTGCTGAATGCTCAGTCTTACGAAAATCTTACCAGCACCTTGCCAACCCTGATGTTTGAGTGAGCAGATCGGAAATTTCCTCAACCTTAAAGTTTTTTTTTATTATTAGTTTTTTTTTAATTCTTATTTTATTAATTTTAATGTGCCCATGTGAGACGCCCAATTCCTGCCAGCACAATGTTGGCTTGTGGAAGACGGGCAATAATATTATTATTGCCGGCGCCCTCACACAAGTAGGGCCTCATGCTCACAAGAGGTCGCACTACTAGGTTTGGCCAGAACCCAATAGAACAACCCTTAGCACTTTTTTGAGCGCAAATTCGGGTTAATGAAACTCAAGTTACAGCTTGGAACCGATGGAACTCAGGGGCTGGCTTGGACTCAAGTTACAGCTTGGAACCGAAGGAACTCAGGGGCTGGTTTGGACTCAAGTTACAGCTTGGAACCGATGGAACTCGGGGGCTGGCTTGGACTCAAGTTACAGCTTGGAACCGATGGAACTCAGGGGCTGGCTTGGACTCTTAACTTTGGCTTTATTAGAAGTTAACAAAACATATTTTGTAGGTTTGGGGTTTGATTTGGGGTTTATATATATTTTTTTTTTGTTTTTGTTTGTGTAAGCCTAATGATTACTACGCAGCAACCCTTAGGTTAGTTAATTTTCCTGTCAAATCTTTATGAATGGTGTGGAATAGAATATTATTAGTTTTCAGAATACAATAGCTAGCTACAGCTAGTTTGCACAATTTTCAATGGATTTGTGGATAAATTTGGCCATGTTGGGAAACCAGTACATCTCAGTTAGTTTATTATCATTTAGGTATAGTTAAATTACGTTCGGGGATGAAATCGAATTATTGGCTCGAATTTTGGGTTCTTTCGGTTTTTTTTTCTTTTTTTCAATAACGAACCTTTGGAATTTTTTAGTTCTGGACTGCTAATGCATTTTGGGGAATTGTAGTCCTCAAAAGAAACCTCAAGAATGTATTTTGTTGGATTTGTCTATTCTAATTTAATATTATTTTGTCGCGGCTTTTAGGGGTAGACCTCTCATAAAACCTTCTTTAAACTTAATTAGCATTTTTTGGAGATGATCTAAATCTTCCGGTTCGGTTAGTTCAATTAATTCTTCAACGTAAGGATGAAAACAATTTTTTTTTTTTTTTTTTTTCGCGAGCAGAACCTTGGGACGATTCAAGTTTAGCCTGTCAATCACTCGTTCCAAACTCGTCCCGAAGGGTCCGGTCGCTCAGCTTCTCTTACCTGAGTTTTGTGTCCAACGCCCTTTATTCTCGCTTTCTCTCTCTCTCTCTCTCTCTCTCCATCGCGCCTAACTTCGTAGTAGGTAATCCCGAGTAACCTCAATGCCTGTTTGAAACAGATCGCGTCCTAACATGAGGTCGACCGAAATACATTCAGTTGGTCGAACATGTCGAAATACATTCAGATGAAATAGATTGCTTTTAAAATTACCATTTTTTCATAACATTTTCCTGAAAAGAATGGTCGTAATTTATGGTATAATAATCTACATTCAGAACCAATATTAAATACAAAAAATAATTGCTTGCCTTGGTGAGAGATTTGACCTGTAGAGTCAGATGCAGATGGCGTTGTATCTAGGTGCTCCTGCTCCTTGATTTCCTCGTCCATTGTCTCCTCTTCTTTCTTCGCAGTTCACTTTGTGGGGAATAGGTACGTTGATTAACTAATAAATCAGATCCCACTTCTGATGTGAGTAAAGGGTTGATTATTAGAAATAAAAGCAATAATTCGGCAAGACTCTCAGAGGGGTGTAATTAGGCTTCGCCTTTACAATGTAGACTGACGCTCTCCCGGTACCGTCTTCCTAGCTAGCGCCTAAACTAGCGCCCTCTAGACGGGCGTCCTGCTTACTAATAGGGGCTACGACGGAATAGGGCACATTAGAGTTATTTTTATTTTTGGTTTATTATTTTCAATAATAAGCCTTTGGAATCGAGCAAGAAAAAAAATGTTAACCCCCCTTCAAAATTTGATGTTTTACGTTTCAAGGTAGGTACGTAGAATACGAAAATCGAATAAAAAAATTTTCGTCCATCCGCCGTACGCCGTCTGCCGTACGCGGCACTTTTCTTAGCAACACTGGACCGATTTGGTTCAAATTTGGTATATGGGCTCCATTTGGGGTCTAGTTGTGCCGCGAAGCTTTTGGTTGATGTAGCTCACTTCTAAGGGGTGAAAATTAAGGGTTGAAATTTTCAAGAGTGCCCTAGCTCGAAAACTCTTGAAATAAAGGTATCTATTTTTCACCAATTTTAAATAGTATTGAATTTTTAAAAATTTTTGAGACCACCCGGAGCTCTGTAGGACAAACCGTTCGGTCCCTACGAGTACTTGAAGGTTTTCCTTCGATAAAACAGAATCATGAGTGTGAATCGCAAAAGAGGTCTAATCTCCATTCAAATTTTATCGGACAGTAATGCGATCGCTGTTCATTTCTTCGATTTGTATACAGTTTTGCCTTCTGCGTAACCAGTAATCAAATTTCCATATGAAGCTTTCTATTTTTCCAATCGAGTGTGAAGCGTTTAGTTCATTCTAATAAACATGATTGTGAAGGTGTGAAGCCAGTACGGTGTGGTAGGTAGTACCTAGCTGGTAGGTAAAAAAATGTTGGTGGGTAAAAAACGCTGCAAATCATTGCTCAAAGGCTTCTTCACTCTTCAGATCACTGATCAGCTAAGTGAGCTCCGAAGCCATTTTCAATCCTTTTGAATGGAAGTATTCTTCCAGGCGTCTCCAGCATTCGAGGAGATCTTCTTCACTCTTCAAATCACTGATCAGCTGAGCTTTTTAATTATCCAGGAAGATGCACCAATGAATTCCTAAAATACTTGATCATTTCAAATTCAGGTACAACTTTGGAACTTTAAGCACTTATTTGATAACTAGCTGAAAAGCCTGCTAAAAGCAGGCAAAAACAAATCGTAGATGTGAAAAAAAATTTGATATCGCGGCCTGGAATCGAAGCCGGGACCCCCACGTTCGGGCGATGTACTTACGTACGGTTGGGGTTTTATGTATTAGGATGGATTACAACAGCAATATGTAATATAACATATTACATTATAAAATATATTATATTTTCTTTTTCAAGGAATGTATCACATTATAAAATATGTTATTGAAAAATTGGCAGATCACCGAACCTGGCAACACTGGGTCAACCCACTCTCCGCATCTTCCTCGTTTATTATTACCATGACAACCGAACTTCAGATCTTCATCTTCTCTCTCGTATTCGTCGTAGTTTTTGTACCGTTTAATAACGTTTTATTTCGTTTGACTACAAGTGGAGTATCATCATAAAAGTATTATTAACAACCTATTCTAATATTGCTCTTTAGTTCTGAGAATAGGTATCTTCGATCTTCAAGAAAGGTAAGAGGAATATTCAATCATATTCCCTCATTTTGACATGAGCTCATACGAGGCTTTGGGATCAAGCCACTTGGTTTGGGTGAAAGTTTGGTTGCATTTAGAAACTATTACGTATGATTGAGTTGGTGTAAAAATCCGTAATCAGGGTACTACTTAATCCGTAACTCGTACCTATGCCGTAATAAATCCGTAATCAGAGTACTTAATCCGTAACTCGTACGTAAGCAGTAAGAAATCCGTAAAGTAACCAAGGTAATCCGTAATATGTAATTATCACCACATCAGTACGTAAGTGTATGTGGATGCCGTAACCCAGGCCACTATGAAACGAGAAAGTAACCCAAGAGTTGGGATGGTCTATGAAATTAAGGGCCTCGTTCATAGTTTGTAACCGTAAGACTTAAGCAGGAATCCGTAAAAGTCCCTAAAATAAGACTGTGCATATGAAAACGATTATGTAAGTACTGTGAGGTAGGTACATGCGTCGGGCCTGGGTATTATACCTCTTAACCTTGTTACTGAGTACGTAGTGCGCACAGCAATGTAATTCACGTCAGACCATACAAAATTCCATTGATTTTGTAACTGGATCTACTGCCTATAAGACCGTATAGTTTTTGATTCCGTAAATGAAATCCGTAATCAGTCTTATAACTGACAATAGAAGTGTAATAATGATAAAGTAAAACTATGGGCAGTTGGATCGTAAATGGTGTAAGTAAATGCTAGAATGTGTCAAGACACCTTCTTTAGCCGAATCCGTAAAGTATGAGAACGAGGAGCAGCAAGTGCAACTTGCCACTTCTGTATCTTCTCCAATTCAGAATACCAACTCAACTATAAGATGGAGAAATTCGAGATTAAGAGAAATGTACCAAACTTTGAAACCCATCCAAGCAATCGTAATGCCCCCGTCAAGGGCAATGTTTGTTTGAGTCGTTATGGAATTAGATCTTAACCTTAATCCGTAATCAGGTTTGAATATTATTCCGTAATCAGAACTATATTCCGTAAAACATTGAAAAGACCCCTACAGTCGCAGGTTCCACAGGACTTGCTTCTGTGCGCTTCCTGGCATATGTGAACGGGCATCACAATTATTGAGTGACTGCACGGGTGGCCTTAGACGGAAAATTCAGCTTCCGAAACAGGAGCCCAACCTTTTAGGCGTCAGCTCCTGTGGTTGGTCGCCTGATGATCCCCCACCGTTTCAATGCTTCAAGACTGGGGCTGGCTCCAACAAACGTATCATGTTCATCCTAACTGAGAAATGAAGCTGTACATAATGTGAACCGTAATAATTAGAATGATAATCCCAATGATGGATTTTAAACTGTAATAATGAGCAGACAAACCTCGAAGTACCCAAGCCATAATAAGTACTTCGTAATTCAATAGTAATCCGTAATTCAACTGCAATCTGTAATTCAATAGTAATCCGTAATTCAATAGTAATCCGTAATTCAACTGCAATCCGTAATTCAATAGTAATCCGTAATTCAACTGTAATCCTTAATTCAACAGTAATCCGTAATTCAACTATACCTAATCTGTAATTTAATAGTAATCCGTAATTCAACCATAATTCATAATTCAATAGAAATCCGTAATTTAATAGTAATCCGTGAAATCCATAACATGAAACCGTAAGGTAAATGGATACTGTAAATTTTGACGTTGTAAGCTACATCTATGGAATCAACCCGTAAAACTGCTGTTGCAAATTCCAATGGTGAAAAATAGTACCGACCTCGATTCTGACCATTTATTTTTTTTTGGTTTGTAGGAAATGGATCACGTAGGTGAAAACCACCAGTCTATAGTTGATGAAGGAAAAGATCGTGAGCGGCGTGTGCGTCAAGATTTATTGGGTATAGTCCGTGAACACACAAGAACTTTTGCTGAAAATGGTTTGGCACTCATTGAGGAAGCTCGAAAAGAAGCAAATGAACAGCTGAACTTGGTAAAGAATTACTATGAACGTCGTCTTGATGAGTTGAATACCAACATGGAAGCAGCGTTATCAGATTTGGAAGAAAGGTATAACACTGGTATAGTTCAAAGAAATTCTGATCCTGATTCAGTTGTTACACACACCGCTGATAAAGACAAACAACAAACGTCACCACGTTCATCAAAACATGTATTTCGACCAAAATTCCAAAAAGGGGACAATAAGTTGACTTCTGATATAGAGTACACGCTTTGGAAACACAGAATTCGCCATGAACTACTGTCCCAAGACTGTCTGTTTCTTATTGACAAAGATGTTCAACCTACTGAGACATATGATGACAAAACTACTTATCTTATGAAGAGTTCTGTTATGTCGTACCTACTTTCTAATTTAGAGGAACGTCACCAGAGACAAGTGCGACATGCGAAAGATCCTGCAGAAATGATGTCCCATTTGGACAAAGTTTGTGATTTGACCAGTAATTTTTCTGAACATCAGTATAGAACATTGTTCAACAATATTAAGTACGATCCACGTCAACAATCTGTAATGGATTTTTTAAACGAGTTTGATGATTTGATCGAGAAAATTAAAAGATGTCCTGACTCACAACTCAGTGACTCACAGATCAAACACAATCTACTGACTGCATTTGCAGAGGCTCTTCCGAACGTAGTAAGTTCATTAAAACAAGAACCAAGACCTGGAAAATCAATTCAGGAAATCAAAGATGCCTTGCAGAGTGAGGAACACATGTTGAATGAACTCCATCGTCGTTCTTCATCTGGCATAGCAATGTACATTAATTACTCATCTCTGCAAAGGAAACGTCCTTGTTCTGTGACTCAAAATGACAAGTTCGGCAAGTTCAAAAAGTCAACTCACAGTTCGTATAGACGTCCACCAACTTGTAAGAAATGTGGTATTCAGGGACACATGTATGAAAACTGTCGAAAATCTGGACGGGTGTGCTACAACTGTGGGAAAGATGACGGACACATTGCTGCTGACTGTTCACAAGCGCCAACTGAGTCTTCCAAACGATACCGTAATCCAGAAAAGCAGAAGACTCCTGCGCAAGCCCGAATTGAATTAACTAAAGAAAAAATACTGCAAAACAAAAGATCTAAGCCCAAGAGGCGTCGAATGCCATTCAAAGCAGCAGTTGCTGAATCCAAACGACGTATGAAAGAGGGCAAATCTTTCCTAGCAATCATAGCGGACCAAGAGAAAGACGATCTTTCTGATAATGAACGTATGTGCTGGGTTCAAGATATGGATTCAGATGACGACCATGACCACGCTATGTACGCTCACCAACGTAACGACCATGATGAAGCTCGTCCATCAGGGGCTGCTTTTTCAAACATAGAACGTAAGTTATTCCGTAATCCATATCTACATTTTATCATTGATTCTGGTTGTACAGAACACATTGTTAATGATCCACATGTTTTTGTAAATATGCGAAACCTACCTAGACCAAAATTCATCTCTTGTGCTAATAAAAATAGGGATGCTGATCTAGTGATACATCAAGTGGGGGACATAATTTTCTACATAGAGAGCAATAACACGTATGGTTGTCTAAGAAATGTTCTCTATGCTCCTGAATTGTCAGAAAATTTGTTCTCTTTACGTAAACAAATGAAAAATAATCTCAATGCTATTTTTAGCGATAAAACTGTAGAAATTAGGGATAGGTCTTCTGGAGAATTGGTCAAGTCTGGACACTATGATGGGCAATTCTGGTGGGTCTCATTCTCTCTACCTTTTACGTCTGCTTCACAAGCTGAAAAGAGACGCATTTTGCAAGGAGTTTTAGGAATTTCTTATATGGCCGAGTCAGAGGTAGGAGGGAGTCCACAGCCTAGCACTAGTTCTAGTAATCAGGGGCATGACACCTCCGTTTTGCCTGTAGGAGGGAGGAAAAGAGTACAGGCAAGGAAGTTGTCTGATGCTGGCCCTGATTCAAAACGAATTATGTCAGAAAATGATTCCAGTACAAATGTTGACTCTGGGGTGAATGACAGCGACCTTGTAGCTATACACACCAGTACTGTTCCTAGTTTGAGAGATGATCTGGGGTTGCTCTGGCACTATCGGTTGAACCACGCCTCAAAACAATATTTAGAGATTGCTGCCAAGTTGATGCCTTCTCTGAAGAAGATCAGATTCAACTCAGGCATTCTTGATTGTAGTTCTTGCAAAATGGCAAAGGCCAAACGAAAGCCTTGCAAAGATGTTCGAATCAGATCAGATATTCCGTTTCATCGATTGTGGAGTGATCTTATGGGTCCAATAAAGCCCTATTCACTCAAAACCTTGAATAAATATGTGGTAACCTTCACAGATGATGCCACAAGGTTTGTATTTGCTTATGAGATTCCCGATAAAACGAAAGTACATGTAGCACTGACTGAATGCATAGAAGAGATTAGAAAACTGAAGGGACCTGATGCTGAAATGACGCAGATATTGACAGATGGTGGAACTGAATATCGAACATCAGAGATGAAAGCTCTACTAACTCGAAATAACATAACTCTGACAACATGCGAGCCCGCTACTCCACAACATAATGGTTGTTCCGAGCGTCTGAATCTTACGTTAGCCTCATGCATAAGAGTCAATCTGATCTCAGCTGGTATGCCAACCCATTTCTGGGGCTACGCTCTCAGGCATACAGTTCACGTACATAATAGAACCCCGAATGCATCAAACAACTTTCTAACACCCTATGAGCTGGTACATGAAAAAGCTCCTAATCTAAATTATATACGACGTTTTGGCTGTGAGGCGTATGTACTCGACAACCATGCCAAAACAAGACCGAAATTTGACCCAAGAGCCAACTTAGGGTTTCTTCTCGAATGCACTGATACAGGCTATGTGGTCCTTGATGCCAGAAAGAAAACCATCATTCGCTCCAAAAATGTTGACTTTGTGGAGTCAAAAGTTTATGGAGACCATATAGAGACATCATTCAACCAAGATGAAATCCTGGGACAAGAATTCAGAACACACTCAACCATTTCCACAAATTTTGACGAAGAACTACCCGTAATTGAAAATTCATCTAGACCTTCAGACTTAGAACAATCCGTAACGAATACTGCTACAAGATCTACAGACTCAGACCAAACCGTAAACACTGAGAACGAAAAATCCGTAACAACTGTAACTCAGCCTTCTACATCAGGAAAAACCGTAACCATTCCAGATTCCACGCCATATACCTCAAGTACTCAAAAGGAAAAACGAATCGGAGGAACATCTGAATTTGACTTCTTCCAAAATATCGAATATGATAGCGAAAATGAAACAGCATACCTATCTTATGCTGACAATCCTATCTCAGATGATACTCCACAGACCTACTATGATGCTATGAATTCCGATCAAGCTGAACACTGGATTCAAGCAATAAACACAGAATTTAACGCTCTAATGAAATGTGACACTTGGGAAATAGTTCCTAAAAGCTCTCTCCCTGCAAATACAAAAGTTGTCCAATCTCGCTGGGTACACAAGATCAAATCAGAGGCAAATGGAGGAATTCGCTATCGCAGTAGGCTGGTTGCAAAAGGTTTTTCTGACTCAAACTATTATGGTCGAACTGAAACCTATGCACCTGTTGCCCGCCTAGCAGATGTACGATTCATGCTGATTATTGCTAATAAGTTTGATCTTGAAATTAGTCAATATGATGTGAAAACTGCCTTTCTAAATGGAACTCTAGAGAAAACTGTTTACATGGAGATTCCCGATGGTTATTGTGAATACCTTGGCAAATCATCTAAATTGAGAAATACGAATGTGTGCAGATTAAAACGTGCTTTGTATGGACTTAAAGTCTCACCCAAGCGCTGGTTTTTAAGATTTCTGGAAACCATTGAAAATATGGGCTTCAAGGCATATGACTTTCAGCCATGCTTATTTCTTTGGAGACACCAACAACAATTTGCTATCTTGCTTTTGTATGTTGACGACATTTTGCTAGTTACCAATAACAAGTTTAAACAAAGGGAAATTGAACAAGTCCTCAAACAAGAATTTGAAATAAGCCTACTTGGCGAACCCACTCAATTTCTTGGATTGGAAATAAAAAGAGACCGTCCAAACCGCAAGATCTTCCTACGTCAATCCAAATTTGTTAAATCACTTCTGGAACGCTTTGATGTGACCAAATATAAGTCTTTGCACATTCCAATGAGGCCTGGTGATGAACGTATAAACACAAAAACCAAGACTGAAAGAACGTCCAATCATCCATTCAGACAAGCCATAGGCTCACTACTCTATCTTCAGAATGGTACTCGACCTGACATCACTTATGCCACTAATGTTTTAAGCAGACGTCAGTCAGATTTTACAGACTATGATTGGGAACTTGTTCAAAGAATTTTAAGGTATCTTACTGGTACCAAGGATTATGGATTGGTTTTATCAGGTGAAGAAAACAACAGCATCAAGTGTTATTCAGATGCATCATTGGGACTGAATGATGAGAAAGGGAACTCTACGACTGGCTATGTAATTACTCTTTTTGGAGACTTAATTACATGGCGTACAAAAAAAACAAAATCATGTCGCCCTGTCATCAGCAGAATGCGAGTATGTTGCTATGTCTGTAGCATGTCGAGAATTGGCCAACATTAGAGCAATGTGTAAAACTATGTTACTACTTGACATTACTCCTCAAGTGTTAGAAGATAATCGATCTGCAATCCGACTGGCTGAAACTGAAGACTCCACAACTTTCAAACACTTGACAAAGTTATGTTATCATTATGTGCGTGATGAGGTAAAACATAAAAACATTGAAATTAGCTGGCTGGAATCGGAAAGACAGCTTGCTGATGTTTTTACCAAGCCTTTGCCAAGAAAAAAATTCATCTTATTCCGTAATATGCTGGTCAATCAGCTACCTGTTTGAACATATTTCTGTTCTTGCTCTTTGCAGGTAGATTGACCTAATCCGTAACAACCCGTAAAGTCTGTAACAAGTCGTAAAGTCTGTAACAACTCGTAAGTGATGGCTCCAATGTCAACCAGTCTTCCTCTGGGTCTGGATTCATGGTTCTGGATCTGGGAGGGAGTGAAAAATTGGCAGATCACCGAACCTGGCAACACTGGGTCAACCCACTCTCCGCATCTTCCTCGTTTATTATTACCATGACAACCGAACTTCAGATCTTCATCTTCTCTCTCGTATTCGTCGTAGTTTTTGTACCGTTTAATAACGTTTTATTTCGTTTGACTACAAGTGGAGTATCATCATAAAAGTATTATTAACAACCTATTCTAATATTGCTCTTTAGTTCTGAGAATAGGTATCTTCGATCTTCAAGAAAGGTAAGAGGAATATTCAATCATATTCCCTCATTTTGACAGTTATAATTTCTTTTTCAAGGATTTTCGGATTTCATTAGTCCATCTACCTAGGGAGTTGAAAATCTATTCTTCTGTTGGTTTGCATGATTCCAGCAGCAATATCTTAGGTTTTTAATTCTCTAGGAAGATGCACCAATGAATTCCGAAAATACTTGAACATTTCAAATTCAGGTACAACTTTGAAACTTTAAGCACCGGTTCGTAGTGGTGACTAGCGGCTGACTGAGACACCCATAAGGGCGTTCAACACAACCATTACTTACCTTTTTCATCACTTACTGACCCCCCCCCCCCCCCCCCTTATTTCAACATCAATATTGTTTTCATCTCAATTCTCATAAAAAGGTTTGTTTAATTTGTAGCATCTCCTAAGTAATGTTTTTTGCTCATATTATCTAAATTGAATAGTACTAATTGATTTGCCTGCACATTTATTATTACGAGATTCTTAAAATATTTGGGCTACCTAGTTATCCCCAGCTTCTATGGTCGATAGCTAATTGGAATAATTCAAAATACCGATTTTCCCTGCACCTATCCGATGAATGACTTAAATCGATTTATTCAATTTCCCGTAACTTTACTTCCAGATGACATGAGATTGAAATACTTCCATTCTTTCCTCCACGATTGGAACAACGAGGAAATCCCCCAGAAGTTCACTAGACCAAAATACGAAAAGCTTGTGTTAATTTGGCTAGCTACAGAGGGGGGGGGGGGCTTTAGATGCGAGAGGCTGCTAAACAGGGCATATGTTTATTAAATAGCGTCCTTGTATGTGACCTGGGATTCAAATAATGTGTTGAAAAAAGTAATGTATTGTTTAGTAATTTACTTATTACCTACTGTAATGTATAGTAGGTATCAATTTACTTGCCGAGATTGAGAGATCTTACAAAGATCTTACTTTACTACACGGGCCAAGCTCAACGTCGGGTAGAAAATCTGAGCAAATCGCATCACTTCATGCATTTTTCTTCCTGTTAAATTGTAAAAATGGAGCCAAATAAACATATCCAGAATCTATCCAATGCACGGGAGTTCAACCGTCCACGCAATTGTGTGGTAGAGTTTTGGAATCATAGGAGTGTGAACACGCTTTCCTGCATGTGCAAGTGCAATGTAGTGTTAGTTTCGCGTGAAAACTGAAAGAATGAGGTTCAACTGGAGCGAAGAATGCCAACATATCAAACGAAACCCGCAGAAAGTACAGTGGAAAGGACGTTTGACAAGCATGAGCCCACAATAAGTTGATTCCGGTCGGTCCCAACTTGTTTTCCGCCCAAGGGAAAGTTTTCGCTCGTCGTTACTCGTTAAACTAGTTACAAGAGAAGTTTTAGTTGCGATAGAAGAAATTGAAACGTCTCAATTCAATTAGAGGCGGTTTCCTCAACTCCTCTCTGCTTCCCCCTTTTCAAACCTTTTACAGGACGGTGGAAAAGGGACATGGAGGTGGTTCCCCCAACTAAAAGCTACTGCTGCTCAGGTACATGATACCACTTCACTGTTATCTATAAAAGAGAAGCGTAATAGAGCGTTCAGCAGACAAGGAGCTCGGAACTACGCCATAATGGACGTTGATGTAATGGAGGTTCATGATAATGAAGGGGAGCTTCTTATCCACTTTGATGTGCATGTGAAATGATTTATCACCTACTGGTTGACAGATAAATTCTCAAAGGAAATTTTGTGTTCATTCCGTACATGATACGATACTTGGAACAGTAAAAGTTCACTGAGAACAGCAAATGAAGAAAAATAAGTATACTTTTTTCTGACAATTTCACCCCTTTAACCCTCTAACGCTACTGTCCGGGTTAGATTCAACCCAAGGGCGTGTAGAAGCATCCTAACCCCCCCCCCCCCACACTCTCTTTCTGGCGGCCTTGAGGGTCTGGTACCCTACCAGTAAGTACAGTGGAGTGCGCGGAAGCGGCCTCATTGTTCTGGTAAGTCACCTGTATTTCTGGGGGAAGTTATTGCGCAGCAAGTCAGAGGCTGGGTTGGTTCTCAACCACTGGCCATCTCACCTCCCCCCCGGTATACCTACGATCGAGTCTTCTGTCACTAGCCAAATTACTCTTCAAACGAAGAGGAACGAACTTTGATTTTTTTTTTGTTTAACTGGCTGGGGGTACACATGCTCCTATGCTCTTATCTGATGAAATTCCATCGTTCACATGATCCTCATCTGCAAGAGTACACGATAGGTTATGAACAACTGAAGCGTGTCACTATGTTGAGGGATTAAGGAGTTCTGCTTGACAATCAACTCTCTTTCTCCGCGCACATAACAGCCAAAACGAGCTAGGCAATGCGAGCCTTGGGGTTCGTGAAGAGTAGTACGAGTGAGTTTAATTATGTGCCTGCGATCACCACACTCTACAAAGCGATTGTTCTCCCAGTCCTAGAGTATGCCTCAGTGGTCTGGTACCCCCACTACAATTGCCACTCGGACCAGATTGAGCTGGTGCATAAGAGATTCCTGCGCTATGTACTAGGGTTCAAGCTTCGCATTCCGCTGGACTCAATGAAGTATGAAGACCTGAACGAAAGATGCCATACGCTCAATCCTGTGGAACGCAGACGTTTGACTGACCTCTCGTACTTCCACAAGCTGGTTCTAGGTATGGTCGACTCTCCATCGCTGCTCTCAATGGTCAGTTTCCAGGTCCCACGCCCAGGATCGCGTTCGGCAAATCTGTTCTGGGTTCCTCTTTCATCTACAAACTACTCTTACCATCGTCCGATGTGCAGAATGCCGCAGATGGCAAACCCAGCACTGGAAAGATGCACGGACATCAACTTTTTCATCCAGACCCCAGCTATTGTTCGCCGCCCTCATATTATACCTTACCCTCAGGCTGTACCAAGTAGTAGCAAAATTAATTGGCTCGATAATAATCGATCGTGCCGAAACGAGTGACGAAGTTGAGTTGTGGGCAGTAATAAACTTTAAAGATACAACAATTTCTATTCTCATGTAAATGCTTGCTGATAAATCAAGGATTTGACTGCTACTTCCGTCACCTCCTCAAAATGTGGGAGTGAAGCGGTGAAGAGGGATTTAGAAAGGACTGAGACTATTATGGCTTGGTGCCATAATAGGTCTCTGGAAGTAAACAAAGAAATCCCTCGTAGGAATACCGTAGGATTCCTCACCCTAGAAGCATCTGCTGTCCCCGGCAAAACCACGTCGTTTATCATATCTTTCAAAGAACCTTGAAGAAAAGAAAGAATAAAGAGAAAAAAAAGCGTAGGAGGTTTTTAGGAACGAGAGAGGGGTGGTTACCCTTCAAACCTGCGCTTTCCTTCACCCGTCCCCCATTAAACATATCAACTCTCTTATTTTCTCCCTTTCGTGCTCGCCGGGGGAAGATTTCTTTAGAGTCTTTCATTCGCGACGAGATTGGATATACCTACCCTGAGATATTTTTTTCTTCCGTCAAGATCAACCTCTTTCTTCCTCCTAGGCGTCCCGGGACTCTTTCCTTCCTAATTACATAGGATTTTCGAGGCTCAGCCACTTTGGGGAAGATCCTTCGCCTGCAGTGGGATTTCGAACAAAAGCTTGGTAGTCTTTTGTTAATCAGCGCGACGACAGCCGCGGAATCGCTTTTTGAAATTATGAGGTGAACTTTCCTACCCTTCAAAAGCCTAATATTGTTGTCAGTCTTCAACGCCCCATTTCATGGGAGTAATCTAGTCTTTGATTCCGACCAGCAGTTATTCTGTTCTTCCACTAAAAGGAAAGACGCTTCATCTAAAAAAACGTCTGCCAAGTGGGTGTGGCACATAGCTTCCTCGTATCCATAACCCGATTGTATAGATGATCCGATGCATAGGTAGTAGTTAATCTCAAAACACCAATCTCTAAGTACCTTCCACTACCCTCATAGGGGACCATCTACACGCTAATCTGGACAATCCAAGAAAATTCATCAGAATTCAGAATCATCAACTTCGGATGAAAAATTAAGTGAGTAGGTGTATGTGATTAGATAAAAAAAAATGCGCAGTCGCTTCTATCATTCCGGGGATGATGATTTTCATAGGGGACCATCTAAATACTAATCTGTAACATCACTGAAAATTTCATTGAAATCGGGTTGAAAATGTGGAAGTTATGGCCGTTACAAGGAAATTCACGTTTGCGCATGCGCAATGGCTACTATCAGTCCGGAGGTGGTGATTTTCATAGGGGACCATCTAAATACTAATCTGTAACATCACTGAAAATTTCATTGAAATCGGGTTGAAAATGTGGAAGTTATGGCCGTTACAAGGAAATTCACGTTTGCGCATGCGCAGTCGCTTCTATCCGTCAGGAGGTGGTGATTTTCATAGGGGACCATCTAAATACTAATCTGTAACATCCCTGAAAATTTCATTGGAATCGGATGAAAAATGTAGAAGTTATGGCTGCTACAAGGAAATTCACGTTTGCGCATGCGCAGTTGCTTCTATCAGTCCGGAGGTGGTGATTTTCATAGGGGACCATCTAAATACTAATCTGTAACATCACTGAAAATTTCATTGAAATCGGGTTGAAAATGTGGAAGTTACGGCCGTTACAAGGAAATTCACGTTTGCGCATGCGCAATGGCTACTATCAGTCCGGAGGTAGTGATTTTCATAGGGGACCATCTAAATACTAATCTGTAACATCACTGAGAATTTCATTGAAATCGGGTTGAAAATGTGGAAGTTATGACCGTAACAAGGAAATTCACGTTTGCGCATGCGCAATGGCTACTATCAGTCCGGAGGTGGTGATTTTCATAGGGGCCCATTTAATTACTAATCTGTAACATCACTGAAAATTTCATTGAAATCGGGTTGAAAATGTGGAAGTTATGGCCGTTACAAGGAAATTCACGTTTGCGCATGCGCAGTCGCTTTAATCCGTCAGGAGGTGGTGATTTTCATAGGGGACCATCTAAATACTAATCTGTAACATCCCTGCGAATTTCATTGGAATCGGATGAAAAATGTAGAAGTTATGGCCGCTACAAGGAATTCACGTTTGCGCATGCGCAGTCGCTTCTATCAGTCCGGGGATGATGATTTTCATAGGGGATCGTCTACACACCAACCCGCACAATCCCTGAAAATTTCATCGAAATCGGACAATAACTTCGTATAGTTATGCGCGTTACAAGGAATTCATGACAGACAGACAGACAGACAGACAGACACACAGACACGGAACCAAAATTGTTCAGAAAGTTCTAAAACGCAAAACGCGAGTGAAAATTTTGATTTTGGAGAACTTTTTTTTTCAACCTTGAAAAGTGAAAACAAAGCTTCCGCTACCTTGGTAGACTCGGAAGCAAAAAGTCGGCAAGTGGGTGTGGCACATAGCTTCCTTGTATCCGTAACCCAATTGTATAGATAATCAGATTCATATTAGCTAATCTCGAAACATCAATATTTAAATACATTGAACCACCCTAATAGGGGACCATCTACACCCCAATCCGCATGACTCATAGGCACACAGACAGACTGGCACGGAACGAAAATTGTTCAGAAAGGCCTAAAACGCAAAGCGCATGTGTAAATTTTGATTTTGGAGAACATTTTTTCAACCTTGAAAAGGGAAAACAATGCTTCCGGTACCTTGGTAGTCTCGAAAGAAAAATTAAATTATATCAGGAGTGAGCTTCAAAGTTTCCACTCGAAGTATAGTAGAGTCACTATGACCTAATTGATGTATGAAGTAAGTTAAGATATCACACATCACCAATAAGTAGGTGTTTGAGTGACTGGCTAAATCGAATAGTGTCTAATGTAGGTAAGTGATGTACCCATGGTGATGATTACTGTTCTGTTGTTGCAGGGCTAATAACTAGTAAGTGTTCTGGTTATTCGCCTTAATTAGTTTGTTAAAGCCTATTCCACTATAATATAACTCAGCATCAACCGTAAGTAATTTTTGTTTCCAAGTCTACCAAGATAGCGGAAGCTTTGTTTTCACTTTTTAAGGTTGAAAAATAATGTTCCCCAAAATCGAATTTTCCAATCGCGTTTACGTTTAGGCCTTCCTGAACAATTTTGATCCCGTGTCTGTCATGAAATCTTCGTAATGGGCAAAACTATACGAAGATATGACACAATTTTGATGACATTTTCAGGGATTTTGCGGATTTCGGTAGATGGTCCCTCATGAAAATCATGACTCCCGGATCGATAGTAGCCAGTGCGCATTCCCAATCTGAATTCCTCGTAACAACCATAACTTCTACATTTTCTACCCAAATTCGATGAAATTTTCAGAGATTGTCCCCTATTAGAGTAATGCAAAGTAGATAGTTAGAGATTGATGCTTTCAGATTAACTTATATGCATCGGATTATGGACACGAGGAATCTATGTGCCACACCTACTTGGCAGACTTTATTTGTATTTGTTCTTGTAGTCTCGATCTTGACATTTCTTTTCATATGTTTGCATATTTGATTATAACTGAGTCAACATTCTTTTTGTCTTATTTTTTTCTTTCTTTTCTTTGTCTCTATTGGATATCCATGTATTAAGGTACTCATCTCTTGTCTAACCCAATTATACTAAAAAATTTTCATTAATCTGTTTTGTGAGAGAAGGCATGGTGTGTGGAGTAAGTTAGGATAACACACTAGGCCTACTGGATAACATGAGTGGATTGAGAATGATACAATCAAGCTTTTTCTCACCGAATAATTCTATATGTACATGTTCTCATTCTAAAAATACACCCAAATTGGGGGACCTTTCCTGAATTTCACCATTCAAAAGTATACTCCAATTTAATTGATGGTAGGATTCCAATGTTTCTAAATTGGCTGTAATTTTTTTTTAATTTGGGAAATTGATTTTGACATTTTGATAGGTCCTTAGAATCATTACAGCTAATTTTATACTATGTTACAGCATCAAGGCCAATTTTAGCAGCTTCATTTTATTGCTAATTCTATAGCAGCGAATTAGGACCCGGGGTGTTTTTAATTAGGTCCCATTGTTGTAGGTACACGAAATGGATTTTTTTCATAAAATGTACCTATCTACAGGTGATCATAGGGTAAGAGTTACCTAAACAGAATGCCCTTTGAAATAACGGAAAATAGATTTTCCTGCACAGTTTTCTCTATATCCTTATTCAAAGGGTTACCAAGTTGGGAGGCGAGGCAGTCTCGCTTTTTCTTGGGTGCTTGTCGTTGGTTATCAAATTTGTTCGTTCACCCAATAAACCATTTTTCGCACAGTGGTAGACCTCCTGTCACCCCACAAAAGGAGCGAGGCGCTCTACCAGTACTTCCTCCCAAATAACTCAACATTCAAATTTTTGAATAATTTTCTGATAATGTGATGTTCAACTCATGTCCAGGTGTTCCCAAAGTAGTTCAATGAAAAACATGGTAGAAACAGTATTTCATCAAGCTCATAAATACGTAATGGTAAGAATAGTTTTTTTTAGAGTTTACCAGTGGTAAGGAAGGTGGTACAAAAGTATAAGAATTTTGATATTGATATGATAAACATTCACATTGAATTGGAAAAGTCTGAATTTCATTTATTAAAGTCTGAATTTTGGTTGGAACATTACAAAATTAACCTCAAGTCACTGCAGCCGTTATTTGCCCCCCCCCCCCCCCCAAAAAAAAAGGGTAGAGCGGTTTTGTGCAAGGAATCGACCCATACTAAACCCTGAGTGGGTCGGAGGACAGAGAGGTGGTTGAGATCCAATAGAGGTAGCTTTTAGGAGGGAACTGTGAATCACAGCTTTCAGGATAGCCACTGTGAACCACAAAATTCGAAAAATGGGCCGACGGAGCGCCGCGCTCCGGGTCTACCACTGCAGGGTTAGTTAACTATCGTTAAATTGTGAATCACCCACTACTTCACTGAACGAATTTCGAGCAAATTATTTTCCCAGCACCAACAGGATTTTGTTGGAAATTGACGATGATGACAGTATGTGGAGGAATATATTTATTTCTTAACGTTTGGAATGAATTATACGAGTTGAAACGCCCCACTTCCATCAACTTGACCTTTTTCTTCAATCTCGAGTCTCTTCCCGTCCTAATTAAGGTTTTCGGAGTCCCCCTCTCACTCACTCCTCCTTAAAGAATCCTTCAACGGAAAGGCCTTCAAAGGAGAACTTGCATAGTCAACTAGGTAGTTTCTTAAGTAGGATTGTGGCTCCAAAGCTAATAAAGAAAGGCTTACTCTTCTCTTTCCAACAGAGGCGGAAAAAGGAACGAAGTTGGAGGCGGAAGGCTCAGCTTGAACAAACCAAACAAGTCTAGCGTTTATTCAGATGGAGTGATGAATTGTGATACCGCACCTGTCTTTTTTGTTGAAGAAAGGTGGTAAAGTTTTGAATGGGAGGTCAAAATTTATTCCACCCACTCTCGGAAAGAGACACCAAAGGTGATAAATAGAAAAAATAATTCTGGAAGTTTAGTAAAGTTTGACAATCGCAAGTCACTTATTTCTTCATCCAATTCTTCATTAAAACGTCAACGTGGTTATTTCGTATTTCATTTCTTTCCTTATTTTTTTCCGCGGAACGAAGAAAATAAGGCTGAACAGCGATTTATACAACATTAATTGATAATAATCAATAATAATAATGATAATATCAATTGCAGACGAGTGATCTAAATAGAAAAATATTAAACCTTTGTATAATAATTTGCAGCGTTTTTATACTTACTGTTGCTTTTCCATCCATGATATTTCACTTACTTGTTGTCATATTATGACAACAAGTAAGTGAAATATCATGGATGGAAAAGCAACAGTAAGTATAAAAACGCTGCAAATTATTATACAAAGGTTTAATATTTTTCTATTTAGATCACTCGTCTGCAAAGAACACGGCTTTGCCATTGACCACCAACCAACTTGAACAACGCTGCACATCATTGCCCAAAGGTTTATTATTTTCTGTATGGATCACCCTTCTGTATAGATCCCTCCCTACCAACCATAGGTACCTACTAACTACTAGGGCATTTTTGAAAATTTCAACCCTTCATTTCCATTTGGTTGGTTGTTGGGGTTGAAATTTAGAAAAAAATCCTTTTTTAAAATTTAAAAAAAATCCCTTTTTTAAAATTTAAAAAAAATCCCTTTTTTAAAATTAAAAAAATATTTTTTTTTTAATTTAAAAAAATTTGTAATAACATATTTTTTAACATTTAAAAAAATTTTACCAACTATTGGTAGGTACTATCTACCACACCATACTGCCTTCACACCGAAACAATCAAGTTTACTAGAATCAACTAAACGCGGGGGAAGCTTCATATGGAAATTTGATTATTATTTGCTAAGGAAGCAAAACTGAATACAAGCGATCGCGTTTTAGTTAGTTGAAAACTCAACGGAGATTAGACCTATTTTGTGATTCACACTCGTGATTCTGTTTTATAGAAGGAAAATCCTTAAGTACTCGTAGGGAGCGAACGGTTTGCCTTGTAGAGCTCCGGGTGGTCTCAAAATGTTCAAAATTCAATACTATTTAAAATTTGTGAAAAAACGTAATCTTTATTTCGAGAGTTTTCGAGCTAGGGCACTCTTGAAAATTTCAACCCTTAATTTTTACCCCTTAGAAGTGACTGACATCAACCAAAAGCTTTGCGGCACAACTAGACCCCAAATGGTGCCCATGTACCAAATTTAAACCAAATGGGTCCAGTGTTGCTACAAAAAGTGCCGTGTACGGCGGACGGACGGAAAATTTTTTATTCGATGTTCGGTTTCTAAGTACTTACCTTGAAACGTAAACCACATTTTCACCCAATGTTCGTGGATATTTAAAAAAAAGGGTTGGAAAATGAGAAAATTAACTGACTCCATATTGTCTGAACAAACTCATTTTGATCCTACTTGTACGGATGATGACCATAAATTGACCTTTTATTCAAAACGTCCTACCATTGGAAAGTTTTAAAACAGGTTACAAGGCTTATGTGGTGGGACCCACAGCAAAACAGATGGAGCAGCAGCTGGGCATAACACAGGTCACTCACGAGTCCTTCCTTGGACTGGTTGGCATTAAAACACCGCAGAGGGGTTTTTGTTGGTGTATGGTTGGAGACAGAAGACTAGAAGACATGATGGGGGATGGTGACCACTTACTACAATAAATACTCGGCCTCGGGGTGCTCACAGAGTGGGGAGGCGATAAAAGCTGTGTGATAAGTGACAAGAGGTGACCGATTCAGAGTGGAGCGCTGAGTCAGTGCGGTTCTAATCATTGTAGACACTGTGCAATTTCAACTTGTTTGCAGGAAACCCATCATTAAGAATGTCGTGTTTTCATTGAAGGTGAAAATTAGAGTGGATTGATGTGAATAATAAATTGTGACATGTCCTCGGAAAACTAAATAATTTGTTTGATGAATTTCTAGATGATTCTCGCAGGTTTAGTGAATATTTTAGACATGAATTCGGCTGATTTATTGATTATTTTAGTGATGATTCCGGCAGGTATATTAAATTAACTATAATTTAATAATATTATTTATAACTTAATAATAATTATTAATTAATATTATTAATATTAATTAATTAATAATGATATTTCAGAGATGATTCCGGCAGATTTAAGGGATTATGCCTCTTTTGCGATTCACACTCGTGTTTCTGATTTATTGTAAGTCCAACCCTTAAATTCTGGCAGGGAGCGAACGGTTTGTCCTACAAGGCTCCGCGTGGTCTCAAAAAATTCTACTAATTCTATACTATCTTATAAATCGATGGAAAAACTATACCTTTATATCAGAAGTTTTTGAGTTAGGGCGTTTTCAAGATTTCAAAATTCATTTTTCAACCCTTAGAGCGTTTCTTCGGAGCACAACTAAACCCCAAATGAAGCTTTCTTACCAAATTTCATCAAAATCTGTCAATGCTAAGTGGGGAAAGTGCCGCGTACGGCGGACGGACGGCCAAATTTTTATTCCATGTTTTGGATTTTACGTACCTTGAAACGTAAACCAACAAATTTTGAGGGGGGGTAAACATTTTTTTTCTCTTTGTCGATTCCAAAGGTTTATTATTGAAAATAATAAACCAAAACAAATTTGTAAATACGCTGAGCGATATTCTCATTTTGTGCGTGGGCGTTGAATTTAGTGTCTTCATGGACCAAGAGCTCAAACGCTTGCACATGCCGGTACACACAGTTACAAACACACATCGCCTATCAACTAGGGACAAAAGGCGGATCCACGTTGTCCGAACAAAAGAACAAAGTTTCGCGCAATTAAATTCAAATAGAGGGAGAAGCTAAAAGCCGGCGGAACCTTTTTGAGGGCAAATTGTCAGCAAGTTGTATATTAGTTGAGGACAAACCGGCGGTAACTTGGCCAACCCCCGCCTCGGTCGACCCTTTCCAACAACATCCTGCATCTTCTCATTTAGTCGCCGTTGTGTTCTATTTAATTACATTTTTCATTACCCCCACCCTTGGCAGCCTTTCTAACCGTCCCATTACACACCCACCCCTCCTCCACCGCCGTTTCGTTAGTACTGCTCATCTCTTTTCTTCTAATCTCTTTTTTTAGGCAGAAAAAAGGTATGGCTTCTAATTATGTCGACGGGAGGAGAGATTTATTTTCGGTTGCCGTTTTTCTTGTCAAGTTTATTTGAATTTCACGAACAAATTCTCCTTCGTCTACCTATTTGGGATGAGCCACTAATATTTGATGTAGCGCTCAACTCTCTTACCCGCCTTGAATTCTTCATGAAATAAAAAGTGTCGTACAGTTTCGAAGAGGTAAAAGTCAACTGATGTCAGAGTGAAAACCACCGTTCCAGCAACCAACTATTTAATTATTATCTCTTTATGCTTGTAAAAGATTTTGAATGATGTCAGACATTTATTTGATTTAAAAAATGACGGAACCTCAGTTTGATGTAAACAATCTGACTACATTATTTCCGACAAGAATTAATTGTTTCTGAGTCCACCAAGGTCGAGCCACAATACACTTTACCCTAAACGTTGATATGTCTTTGTCCACAACGTTGACATTAGATTCTCTTTGGTAAAATATTTCGACTTAACTGAATATCAAGGTTGTTTTCCTGAGGTGAGCCATTTCAGCTCGCAGGACGCTCCTTGTTGTGCACCAAAGCTTTTGATTGATGTCAGTCACTTCTAAGGGCTGAAAAAGAAGGATTGACATTTTCTGAACTCCCTAGACTAAACATTTTTCATATGAAGGTATTATTTTGCTTCCGAGTCTACCAAGGCTTTGTTTTCAGTTTTCAAGGTTGAAAGAAAAATGTTCTCCAAAACGGAAATTTCTGCTCGTGTTTTACGTTTCAGACCTTTCTGAACAATTTTGGTTCCATGTATGTCTGTGTGTGTATCTATCATAAATTCTTTGTAATAGGCATAATAGGGTGTGCTCCTGGGTAGGAAAAACTGTTTATTGTTATTTTTAATATAAGGTAGACCTCATTCTGAGAATGTTGGTACCAACCGCGACCTTCTAGCGTGTGTATATCTTTTCCTATGAATTTTTAAAGTTTCGACCGTTTATGACGTCACGCGCCCCTCTCGCCTGGGCGGGACCCCCCAGCCCACTGTGACGTCATAAACGGTCGCAACTTTGAAAAACTACTTTAGTAGTCTACTTTCGATTAAAAATAAAAATCAAGGCGCACCCCCCATTATACGAAGTTGTTCGTAGACGGTGTGTGTAGACGGTTCCCTACGAAAATCATCACCTCCGGACTGCTAGTAGCTGCTGCGTATGCTCAAAACGTGGATTCCTTATAACAGTCATAACTTCTACCTTATTCATCTGATTTCTATGAAATTTTCAGGGATCATGCGGATAGGGATGAACAATGTCTGCAACAAAATCACGGCCCCAAAATTGACAGTAGCCTCTGCACATGCGCAAATGTAAAATCCTTGTAATAGCTTTTATAACACATACATTGTTCATCCGAATTTGACAACACTTTGTAGATTGTTCTAATTGGCTCGTAGACGGTTCTCTACGAAAATCATTGCCTCAAGACTCATTTTTTTCCGTAGGGGGGGAGGAAATCTTTAAGATCCAGGGGTCGAAATTGGATCTCGTAAGATAGGTACCCGAGGGAACCGCTCGCACGGGATATGTGGGATTCAAACCCACTAAAGCCTCACCTCCTTTTCCCCTGTTGGATCTTAGCCTGGAACTGCTCAACACATTACTTCAGGCTGAGTCCTGGGAGTCTTCTTAAATCTCTGTATGGGTCAGTCCATGGTTTCCCTTCACTGCCTCTCCCGTTGTTGGAGGATTTAGCACCTCCCACTGCGCATGTGCTAACATGAATTCCGTGTAACAGCCATAACTTCCACACTCCTCATCCGATTTGAACGAAATTTTTAAGGTTCTTGCGGATTGTGGTTTAGATGGTCCCCTATGAGGGAAGTTTAACGTACTTAGAGGTTGGTGTTTTGAGGATAACTACTATGTATCGGATCATCTATACAATCGGGTTATGGATACGAGGAAGCTAAGTGCCTCAACTACTTGGCAGACATTTTGGTTTATTATTTTCAATAATGAACCTTTGGAATCGAAAAAGAAAAAAAAAAATTTAACACCCCCTCAAAATTTGATGGTTTACGTTTCAAGGTACGTAGAATCCAAAAATCGAATAAAAACGCTGCAAATTATTACACAATGGTTTATTATTTTTTATTTTTCTAAATAGATCACTCGTCTGCAAAGCCACTAACCATCCAACATGAAGAAAAATATCGATCGCATTTCGGTCAGCTTTAATTTGAACGGAGATTAGGCCTCTTTTGCGATTCACACTCGTGTTTCTGATTAATCGTACGTCCAAACTTTAAATTCTCATAGTGAGCGAACAGTTTGTCCTACAGAGCTCCGGGTGGTCTCAAAAAATTCTAAAAATTCTATAGAATCTTAAATTGAAGGAAAAACAATACCTTTATATCGAAACTTTTTGAGTTAGGGCGTTTTGAAAATTTCAAAATTGATTTTGGAACCCTTAGAAGTGACCTACATCAACCAAAATCTTCGGGGCACAACTAGACCCCAAATGGAGCCTACATACCAAATTTCATCAAAATCGGTCAATGCTAAGTGGCAAAAGTGCCGCGTACGGCGGACGGCGGACGGCGGACGGACGGCCAAATTTTTATTCGATTTTTGGATTCTACATACCTTGAAACGTAAACCATCAAATTTTGAGGGGGTGTTAAAAAATTTTTTTTCTTGGTCGATTCCAAAGGTTCATTATTGAAAATAATAAACCAAAATTTGGCCGTCCGTCCGCCGTACGCCGTACGCCATACGCGGCACTTTTGCCACTTAGCATTGTCCGATTTTGATGAAATTTGGTATGTAGGCTCCATTTGGGGTCTAGTTGTGCCCCGAAGCTTTTGGTTGATGTAGGTAACTTCTAAGGGTTCCAAAGTCAATTTTGAAATTTTGAAAACGCCCTAACTCAAAAAATTTTGATATAAAGGTATTGTTTTTCCTTCAAATTAGGATTCTATAGAATTTTTAGAATTTTTTGAGACCACGCGGAGCTCTGTAGGACAAACCGTTCGCTCCCTACGAAAATTTAAGGGTTTATATTGAAAAATATATGTATATAAATCAAAACACGAGTGTGAATCGCAAAAGAGGCCTAATCTCCGTTCAAATTAAAGCTGACCAAAATGCGATCAATGGTTGGTGTTTTGGATTTTTTTTTTTTATTATTTTTTTTTCGATTTTTTTTTTAATTTTATTTTTTTGATTTTTTTTCATTTTTATATTGGATGGATGGTGATTTTGTAGACGAGTGATCTATATAGTAAATAATAAACCATTGTGTAATAATTTGCAGCGTTTTTCAATTTAAAATAGTATTTAATTTTTAGAATCAAATGAGACCACCCTGAGCTCTGTAGGACCTCGCTTCCCAAGGGCTTGGATATTCGATAAATCAGAAAAATGAGTGTGAATCGCAAAAGAGGCCTAATCTTCTTTCAAGTTCCAGCTTACCAAAATGCGATCGTTGTTCGTTTCTTCGACTTTTACTCGAACTGGTGTTGTGGAATTAAATTCATTAAATGAATTTAGAAGAAATTTAGAATAGAAGAATAGAAGAAATTTTCTTCTATTATGTTTATGAGTCTTTCCTTCAGTAGCTTCTCAAACAGCTTGGAGAGAACTGGAAGCTGTGAAATTGGTCTGTAGGACTTGATGTCCGTAGGTTCTTTCCCTGATTTCAAGATCATGATCACTTCAGCAATTTTCCATGATTGCGGAACATGTTTTAATTGAAACGCTGCGACTTCGTTAAATTTCGCAGTTCTAATTGGAATACTATCTGTTCAGGCCGATCCTTGCCCTTTGCCTTGTTTTATCTTCTAAGACTTTATCGATGGGATTATGACGCGAGTGGTGTAATCAGTGGGTGAGTGGGGATTCAAGTGAGGCACCTCCCGTCGCATCTACCAGCAGTCTTTGTCTTCATGCGCTCTGAAGCACTATCAAGTTGTACTACCTATCTAAACATTTTCTGGCCACACTACGCCTTCCACGAGGTCATCAGTATCCTCGCGGCAAATCGCCATCTTTTTGGGTCATCAGTATCCCGATCTTCACTCTTCGACCCATCTATTCATCACTGGAATGTATGTATCGGATTCCTGGAGTACTGCCCGTATTTCTTGAGAATATAATATATTCTCATATATACATTGAGAATATAATATAATATATGCATATTATGCATATCTCCAGATATTCAAGATTTCCATTCTTTTTCGTTTTCAGCTCCAGCCAAAGCTTTCTGGAGCACCTCTCTACCTCGGCTCTCTCTATCTCTTAACTTCTGCTCTCAACTCATCTAACTCTAATCAAACTCTGCGCAACATTGGAAGAGGTTCTGGTGGATCTTGCCACAACCCTACCTACAGGTATTGGGTATCATTCTTGTGGAACTACAAGGTAAGACCCTTCCAATTTCACCATCAGAGCGTGCCTCCATCCTTTGAGCTGGTTTGCGGATTCCACCAACTAAATACCTACATCGCCGAAATCGTCGAATCACAAAAGACATTTTTTAAACCTAAATCAAGAAGAAAATTATTGTAATTTATTATATAAGTTCTGCTAGGAAAAGGAGCTCCTAGGTAGGCGATATATTCTTTCTTTTTTTTCTCATTCTACAGAGAATTCTATTTACCAGAATAAATAATATTTTTTTTAAAGTTTGAGTTCGGACCAGGTCATTTTATAACCACCTTCCCATGCTCAAACAAATTTTGGTAGCAGAGCGAGGTTTTGGTGAATAAATTCTATTAAATTCAATTCAAAAATTGTCTTTTTTGGTACTATTTTCTACGCTTTTTGTTTTGGAATCGCTCCTAGCGATCCCACACAACATTTTACTGGTGACTTCACACTAATTCACCACCGTGCTACATAATACGCATTTACTATACCTAGCTATCATACACGTAGGTACGTGTTGTTTCGCAATATAACATTCTTATACTACCCTTCAATATAGGTAGGTAGGTACTTGAAGCGTCACCGTTTACGATCGAGTGACCTTGAACTAATCGTTCGTTTTTTTCCCTATATTATTTTGTTGATAATATACATTGAATCGTACCCTCACATCACTTATTACCTGGTGATTACAATATTTTCAATAGGTACCTGCCTTGGTACATATATATCTCATAGCCTTCCGATTTCTAAGTACCTCTAACTATTGTACTGCCTTATGTACTGCCTTATGTAGGTACACTTCCATTCTACCTAATGTTTCTAAATTTTCCTTTCCTAAATTCCTTCGTTAATCATGTCCGAAGACTTAAAAAAAGGTCTTGAAATCAAGAAAATTCGATTATGGAAAGTTGCAAAGGAAGTACATGCAGTTAAAGCCGCCGGAGCTACGGCAGAGACAACGACAAAACCTTCAGACATTATTGCATTCATAGGATTGTTTAGGACTTTAGAGAAATATTACTCTAAATTTGAACAATTGTGGGAAGATTTGGAAGATTTTTGCCAAGCCAATAAAGATTTCACATTTCCGTCGGATGATGAATCTGCGAAGTATGCGTCGGTAAAATTTTATTATCATGAAGCTAATTAATAATACCTATTATAGGTATTATGAAGTTATTAGTTCTATTGAAAATGCCTCCAAAACTCCAGACAGAACTACTGTATCTGGCGATGTAACGATAATACATAATGACACTTCTTTACATCCTATACCACTTCCTACTTTCGACGGTCAGATCCTGGAATGGCCTCATTTTCGTGACGTGTTCTCTTCAATGGTACATGAAGATGATCGTTTAACTGATATTAAAAAATTGCATTATCTTGTCCGTTCTCTAAAGGGCCCAGCATTAACTATCGTTTCTTCGTTCAAGCTCGAAGCAGTGAATTATCCACTTGCGTGGAATGCTCTCCAAGACAATTTTGAAAATAAACGTATGTTAGCTACGTGTTATTTAAATCAAATTGTCGATTTCAAACCTGCGAATAAAGCAACAATAATTGTTGACACACAATTAAAAAAAAACATCTGATCAAATTTCATCTTTTCAAAAACTTGGAATTCCTGACGAAGGAAATTTTATTTTGTTTTATCTGGCCAGTCGTAACTTGGACCCTTGCACTCGAGAGAAGTTTGAAGCGAGTAACAAGAATAACGATTTTCCAAAATTTGATGATTTATTCAAGTTTGTACGATCTCGAATTTTGACTCTTCAACTCTCTGACAGTTCAAATACAGCTAGTTTAATTAGACCTAACGACGATCAAAATAAAACTCAAAGATTTCCAAACAATTCTAACAAATATGAGGCGCTTATATCTATCGATAATAAACAACAATCCAATCTTGCGCAATCTCCAAGACCGAACTGTATTGTTTGCAATTTAGAGCCTCATAGATTGTTAGATTGTCAAAAATTCAAAGATGCTGATGTACCTCAGAGAATACAGTGGCTACAAAATTGGTCTGGTTGCCGAAATTGTCTCTCTTATCAACACAGGTCAAATTTGTGTAAATCGAAATTCCATTGTCGTCATTGCAAATTACGACATCATTCTATGCTTCACAAGGATTCAATTTCTCACGTTGGTCATGCACAACATTCTTCATCACCAACAAATAATTCAAGTCCGGATCCAGTATTGAATAGTGCTAGTACTTGTGACGATAACATAATTTTGGGTACTGCGCTCGTTGAAATTTTGGACGTGAGAGGTATTTTCCATACTGTTCGTATAGTTGTTGATAGTGGGAGTCAACACTCCTTCATCACGAACCGATTGATGAATCGATTAGGACTACCATCTACCTACTTCAAGCGTACCATCTCAGGTATCGGTGATACGCCGTTATACATAAATTTGGGACATATGAGTCCAGCTGTTTCGCCTTCCAAATTTCTCATTCCCCATCATGCAGTTTCTAAGGAAGATAGAAATCAAATTAAGCTTCGAGTCGTCTTCAATGGTAGCGCCAACACCAATAATGGCTCATTGAATGATTTTCTTATGGTAGGTCCTAAACTTCAGACCGATATTCACCTGATCCTGCTGAACTTTCGTATCCACAAGATTGTTTTTGTGACAGACATTGTCAAAATGTTTAGACAGGTGTTGGTCCACCCTGATGATTGTGATTATCAACATATTTTCTGGCGTGATGAACCATCTCAACCCCTCAAAACGTTTGAGTTGAATACAGTAACATACGGGTTGCGTCCTGCTCCTTACTTAGCACTTAGGGTCCTTCATCAACTGAAGGAAGACGAGGGTGCGAATTTCCCGTTGGCAGCTAATATTCTTGTACAGGACGTCTATGTTGACGATTATTTAACCGGATGCGCATCAGTAGAGTCCGCCCTGGAGTTACAATCACAGCTGATCGACATAATGAACAAGGGATGTTCATTAAGATTGAGTAAATGGTCAAGCAATTCCAAACAGCTTTTACAGCAGGTTACTTGTACGTCATCTGACCCTGTAGCAATCGATTCTGAAGAGCTTCATACTACTATTAAAATTCTTGGTCTACAATGGGACCCTACTATTGACTCATATTCATACTGCATCCACCCTCCTAAACCAATCTACTCTAAAAGAGGCATACTCTCTGCTGTTTCCAAGGTGTATGACCCTCTCGGTTTTCTTTCACCATCAATTTTCCTTATGAAAACCTTCATACATGACATTTGGAAGGAAGATTGGGACCAAATGATTTCTGAGTCAATGCAATCTGAGTGGGACAAACTCATTCACGAACTTGTCAATTTGTCAAAAGTGAAGGTACCAAGATTTGTTGGCTCAGCTTCTCCTTGCAAATTTCTAGCAGTTGGTTTTTCAGACGCCTCCACTAAAGGATACTGTGCCGTGTTGTACCTTCGTTCTATAACCCATGATGCCATCAACGTGCATCTACTTACAGCAAAATCCAAGTTGGCTCCAGTTCGCACCATTTCAGTCCCTCGACTAGAGTTACAAGGTGCAGTTCTACTGATGAAGATATATCAGTCAATCCAACCATTTCTGAATAGCCTATGTTCGGAAATCATGAGTCCAATATTTTGTTGCGATTCTTCAATAGTTCTTGGTTGGTTAAACACTCAACCATACCAGCTGAAAACATTTGTTGCGAAAAGGATAACAGAAATCACTCAAACGTCTTCAAAGTCATCTTGGCGTCATGTTTCATCAAATGACAACCCTAGTGATTGTGGTTCTCGTGGGATCTTACCAAGTGATTTGATAGAACACCCCCTGTGGTGGGCAGGACCATCTTGGTTGGCTCTTCCAGAAAGTGAGTGGCCTACTCCAATATTTTCCGTTCCTTCCAGCCTACCTGAGCTGAAAAACATTACATCCGTTTGTCATACTTCAAGTAATGAACCTCCATTTATCATTGGGTGGATGCAAAGATTCTCATCTTTTACCAAACTTCTTGGTGTCATAGGCGTCTTCGTTCGTCGGATTCATAAAGGCTACAGACAGTCTTCAAGAAATGATCCTCTGACACCAGGCGATATACAAAATGCCTTGAAGTGTTGCATCAGAGCCTTGCAGCGTCACTATTTTCTTGCCAGCAGCAGATTGGATTCAGTCATCACCATGAACCATCGCTTCGGTAATTTGAGTCCATACCTCGACCCAGATGGCATATGGAGAGTTGGAGGAAGACTTTCAAATTCATCCTTGGGTGAGAACCACAAGCATCCCATTCTACTACCCTCGAACTGTCACTTCGTCAATATTTTGGTAGATTACTACCATCAAATTCACCTGCATGCCAGTCCCTCTCTGATTCAAGCCGTGATCCAAACGAGGTACTGGATTCCAGGTCTTCGTAGAGTGACTCGGAGGAGAACCTTTCTCTGTATAAAATGCTTCAAGCAGAATGCTCAATCTGCAGCTCCTGTCATGGCCGACTTACCATCCTTCAGAGTTCAAGGAAAGCGAGCCTTCAGTCATGTTGGTGTCGACTTTGCCGGACCTTTCACCATGAGAGAATCTCTGCGCCGAAAGGCCCAAACGTCAAAAGTGTACCTCTGTCTCTTTGTTTGCATGGAGACAAAAGCTCTACATTTAGAGGCCGTCACGCAGTTGACAACTCATGCATTCATGGCAGCTTTTGACCGATTCTTGTCTAGAAGAGGCTTACCTTCTGACGTCTATTCCGATTCAGGAACCAACTTTATTGGAGCCTCAAACCTTCTTAAGGATCTCTATCTTTGGCTTGGTAATACCAATACTCAGAAGGAGATTTTACGAGCTGTGTTGCCAAAAGAAATCAAATGGCACTTCTCACCTCCCAAAGCTCCTCATTTTGGTGGACTAAGGGAGGCAGGTGTACGCTCTGTCAAGCGTCTCATGAGACTCTCTGCAGGGGACACTCCTCTTACATATGAGGAACTTTCGACACTGTTTGCACGTTATGGGGCAATCCTTTACTCCCGTCCTCTCTGCCCAACGTCTTCTGATCCCGAAGATACTGACTTTTTGAGTCCTGGCCATTTCTTGGTGGGCGGTGCCCTCATGGCTTATCCAGAACCCTCTCTTTTGGATGTAAGAGGTTCTGGTGGATCTTGCCACAACCCTACCTACAGGTATTGGGTATCATTCTTGTGGAACTACAAGGTAAGACCCTTCCAATTTCACCATCAGAGCGTGCCTCCATCCTTTGAGCTGATTTGCGGATTCCACCAACTAAATACCTACATCGCCGAAATCGTCGAATCACAAAAGACATTTTTTAAACCAAAATCAAGAAGAAAATTATTGTAATTTATTATATAAGTTCTGCTAGGAAAAGGAGCTCCTCGGTAGGCGATATATTCTTTCTTTTTTTCTCATTCTACAGAGAATTCTATTTACCAGAATAAATAATAATTTTTTTTAAGTTTGAGTTCGGACCAGGTCATTTTATAACCACCTTCCCATGCTCAAACACTATCCATTCTGTGGTGTTCGTTCAGAACTTTTTCGCTCGTTAACTGCTACATTCGACGGGACAAGGTCTGGGAACGATAGTTCGCAAATGAATATTGTAACTTTCTCTTTTGCGTTTTTCGCCCAATTATTTCCGTCCCTGAAGGATCCTAGAGGTTTTCTCGACGTTTTCGTAAAGGCGCGAACGTCTGTATCTCCCGTTAGACTTGGAATTTTCTCGATAGTGTTTCTTGCTTCATTTCATCGATAAGTGTGCCCAATTTTTTTGAGAGTCTGTTAAGTTCTGTTTTATATCCAGGGAACCGGGAAACTTTCCATCTCTTCCTCGCTTTGCGTTTCTTCCTCAGTATCTCCCTGACGGCAACTGGTTAGTTGATTTTAGTGCCTCGTGTTGATTCAATAATTGAATCAACAATAATTATTATTGTGGCGGTTGAACGCCACGCTGTATCTTGAATAAGTTCATTGAATTCCGTAACTTCGTTATCAAGTTGTTCTACTGTTCTAAGAGGTACATTCAGCTGAACTCTTGATATCATATGAGTCCGAAAGTTTGACAAGATGAGGATCTTGTTCTTTCAGTAGGTATAGACGGTATGCGTATGTATTATCAATGAGCCTCCAAAATGGTGGACACCTTCGGACCACCGTCTTTGTTTTTACTCTTGTTTCCAATAGAAGTCCGTCAAATTTCAGTTTTTTTTATTTTTTATTTTTTATTTATTGTTGTGAGTATACTCCCATGTCGCCGAAACACAGTTTACAACTTAAAAAATTATTAAAAAATTTTCAGCTTCTATTCTGGTTTTTGAGTGTGTATTCGGTTTTTTGTCGGTTCTGTCTTGTCTAGGGCAAACAAGTACAGTTGTTTCGGGGACTGTAATTCGGGTAGTCAGCCTGGAAGACGGGGGTTGTCCTACAAAATTACATTTCCCGTTCCCATAGACTTCTGAACTTCCAAAACTACAGCATTTCGAAATATATGAATCATCTCCGCGTTGTCTTTAATCTTTCTGCTTACATCTAAAACCGTGTTTCCTCTAGCGAGGTTGGTCGGAAGTGTGAGAAGTGGGTGGGAAATGCAGATGGAATGATAGACAGTTCGTCTCAATCGCCGACAATAGTAAGTACCTACAATCTTGTATCCATTTGTAGTAAGGAATGACGAAAATTATAAAACTTCTATTAGCATATTCTAGTAGATTAATAATATAAATCAGATTGGTATTTATCGTACTAACTTTCAAGTTATTTCAATCACTGAGTAGAAGAGAGGAGCGCCCTTATCATTCTGCCACACCAAACACTACACCATTGTATCGGAAAATGTAATAAGTACCTTTGAATTCGAGGAGACGAGTATAACATGGTTGTATGTACTCTCAACGTTTTCAAAACATGCCCTATGCATGCAGTATGTAGGTCAAAATATACTAAGAATCTATAAAAACAACAAAATACGCGTGGGTACTCGGAGTTTGGGGTGACTAAAGGAATATTTCATTTGTTGAAGTTTATTTAAAATTCTTTTAAGCAAGGGGTTGATTGTACATTTTTAATAAATCTTGCTGCGCCAAACCCACTAGGGTGACTACTCTCCCATAAATAGCTAATATTTCAACTTTCTTTACCGTTGTTTCAAAGATTTCTTTGAAAATTCGCTCATTAACTCATATTTTATTAATGAACTTTTTTAACACTCTCTGACACAGGCAGCTCATTCCAAAAACACCAAGGGCGATATTGATAAGGCAGATGGGGGTTTCCAGGATCTTCAGTGATAAGTCACTTGTGAACAGCCAGATTTCTATCAAGTTAAGCAGAATTGAATTAGCACCTACATGGTTCCCTGGCAGGTAGAAATTCCCGAAAAGGGAATGACAACTAAGGAAAATTGCGATTTGGAATACAATCATTGGTAAAATTTGCAGCGTTTGAGGTCGAGAACTTTATTCGATCGAACATCGGGTAATGGGAGAAGTCCCCCTGACACGCTATTCATGTTCAAGTGAACGGAAAAGTATGCTCCTACTCCCGACATTTTCACTTAACAAATTGTTTTAACTTAAAATATAAACTTGGAGTAGGAAAGTTAGGAAATTAATGCTCATGAATCGCCAGATATGTGAGGCGAGAAGGAATGACATGTGGGTTTGACGAGCGAGTTGGTCCGAAGATTGATAACGCGTGATATCATTGATAAGAGGCGGCGCATGCTCAATGCGTGCTGATGAAATCGTCTATTACGTTTCCACTTCAAGTTAGAATGATGTCTGAGTGGTCACCAGACAGGTCAAAGCTTCCAGATACATTTGCATATTGACATGAAATTCCCCGGAGAATAAAGAAGGCCAGTACGTTGGCTTCCCTGAAGACATGAATTCACAGTAACACGATTGGCCTGCAGAAAACAATTCAACAACTTTTGTTGAGATAGCCACAAGCTGTATGTTTTGCATTGAAGTCACCCCTCTACGATAAAGCAGTTTTCAAGAAGAGTAAATAGATTTTCATAGTCAGTTTCTTTCAGATTATGCTTAGGTAGACAGTAAATCGAGAAGATGTTACAAGCCTTCCCCTTCAGTGGAATGTTGACAGGTGCGACTTGCATAGTTTCCTCTTTCAACTTTTGCTTTTCATAATGTTCAATAGAGTCTTATTTATTCAAAATAAACTTGGTTGTGAAGCGTTTATTTGTTCAAAATAAACTCGATTGTGGGGCGTTTATTTTTTCAAAATGAACTTGAATGTGAAGCGTTTATTTTTAAAAAATAAACCCCTTTGGCAAAAATCAATTTCAATTTTTGGCATACCAATTTGAACTTTTGGCAACTCATTCTGAACTTTCGGCAAATCCATTACGTTTCGTCAACTACTGGAGTCCTTGTCCACCTTCGTTCCTTCTACAATGTCCAATAAAGAGTTTTTTCTCACTTAAAAAAAAAAAAAAATTAAATAAACTTGATTGTGAAGCGAAAATATGGTTGATTGGTAGTGGCAATGGCAAACCTGTGTTCTCTGCTGGAGTGATCTACACATAAAACTAATAAACATTTGTACGATAATTTGCAGTGGTTTTTGTAAAAATTAGTTGTAGATATCCTTGAAGTGTCCACCCTGTAAGGGGCAACATGACCCTTCCGAAACTGAATCCGGGCTACGGGCCTGCAAGGGAAGGACTTCATCCGACGTTGATGTCGTTCACAACACTCTCGACTTCAAGCAGTCGACTACCTCAGAGACGTCTTTGAGTTTTATAACAACCTACACGTCGCAAAGAGGCGTCTCATTGAGCTGAGTAGAAACCGTCGGAAGAGGAGATCTCTTTGCAACTTCCGTCTCGCCTCTCTTCCGGTAAATCCTCAGTTTTCTCGTCTTCCACCGTCCTGTCGACCCTCCTACTCATCCCGGACTTCACACAGAAAGAAAAGAGAAAAAAACATATAAAAATAAAATAAAATACAGCGCCCCTTCTCAACATTCTACCAAAGTGAAAAAACGGTACAGTTTTACCTTCTCGGAGAGAAGGGCGAAAAAAAGCGGGCACGCGGAAAAGTTTACCGCTTTAGAGGTTGAAGCGGCGTGGAGGCGGTAGCGCCTTGCCTTGCAGCAGTATCCCTTCGCTCTTTGATTTATGTGTCCCAGCTCAAAAAACACGGATCTACAAACTGGGACCCACCAACTCTTCCAACTCCCAGCTCCCCACTTACTTCCTTCTCCCTTCTCGCCGCCTCTTCGGAACTTTTTGCATTTTTTAGTGAACTTGAAGCTAAATTCCACCTTCAGAACGAAAAGTCTCAAATTTTTTGCGAAGTGGAGAACCACGGTCGATTTCACTCCACTCTGAATTTGGCTCCCTCACTACCGAAGGTAGGGTGCAGGTGGTAAACCACTCTATCACCGTACTGTTTCTAGCTCCTACTTCATAATTTCGTTGTTGAGGACACGCGCTAACTTTACTTTGGGTAAAATTAGATTATTATTCAGTCAGAAGCGAAATCTAGTGCTACGTCCACCTATGAAATTAGTTTAAGAAAAAAATAATCAGAATACGCTCAAATTGCAGAATATGATAAAACGTGAGAGTTTTGAAAACAGAAGACAAAATCAGTGCTCTCTGATCAAATCAATCGACAACACGTGCTAATCATGCTATATCCGCAGTTTTTCATACTCAGTCTCATTGTACATAATTATACTCAGAAACCCTGAAATATAGTTTTTTTGTTAGCATGTCATTGTGTTGTTCGAGTATCAACCCGGTTCGTCTGTACACAATACTATTCTACATTCCTACGGCGGAATAACTGAACTCAAAACTGCGATTATCTTGCTGGTCTGATAACAGATGTTTGGCGGTGGACTTTGGACCGATATCTGCGGGGATCGTGCCTTCAAGGCTCATCGCCGGCAGCGTGAACGAATTCTGATCTTCCCTTCTTTTCGGCAGGCAGGTTTCCGGAACCGTTTAACACATTACTTCGGACTGAGTCCTGGGGCGTTTAATCAGTTCTGGGTGATATCTTTGCATTTTGCCATTGTGCGCTCCCTTTCTTCCTTTGCTATGCAGGCCCTGTTTCCTTCATTCCTTTATATCAAAGATTCTTTTCCTCTCTGAAGCCATCAGCTGAATAGGTATGACACTCGGACAAAGATAGCGGGTTCTGATACTGCTCGGTAAGCACAGGCGATTGGTAGGGCTACGCTGCACAACTATTAATCTCTGTCGGAGATATGCCACACTCAATGCTTCTGCCCATAGCTCCGCTCCATACAAGAGAATTGACTGCACAACTGTCATCATTAGACGTCTCATGCATGGTCTAGGGCCATTTATGTTCTTCATAAGGTGACAAAGTCTTGCAGAGTTTGGCTTATTCGCAGTGGTCTTAACTAATACTCTTTTCTTTATATAATTATTTTGAAGAACACACATTCTTGTAGATGGAACACAATCGAATGAATTTTATTTTTATCTCAATCATGAACACATGAAAATCAACACCTGTTGAAACTGGAGGGACGAACTAAAAATGGTTCGAGCGCACCTTGGTTGTCGTTTTTCAGCACTAGCGCCCCTCAATTGGATGTCCGAGGCTGACTAGAAGCCGTCTCAAGTACATCGCTTCTTTTATAGCATCTGTCAAGGAATACTACTCGGCCTTCGTTGTGGACAAAGCTACAGTTCGCTGTTTTCGTGCTTCCCACGTAATCGCTGCCCCAGACATCATAAATACCATTCCACTGAATGATCTTCGGTCAGAGTTGACGCTCCCCCAAGCAGCATCAGTGAACCCAATCAAGGGCTGATCAGTTTTCTTATAAGTCAACTTGAAGTCAACTGTACCTTTCAAATATCTCAATATTCTTCTTGCAACTTTCCAGTGCGCCTCTGCAAATTTGTTATTAAATTGGCGCAATAAATTTACTGTGAAAGCAATGTCTGGCCTAGTTCCTATTGCCAAATATAATAGTGATCCCATCAGAGACCTAAACGGTAGCTGGGCCATGTTATTTTCATGCTTCTCAATACCATCAAAGTTTATATTCATTTCGAGACTATTTCGAGCATCAGTTTCCTCCAATATTTTCGTTTTTAGTTGCTCGGAACTTGGTGAATTGTCTCTGGATTCAATGGCTACACGAAAACTTTCGAATTCTTCGGATAAACTGTATAACAACATTGTGGTCAGCAAGTTATCAGGAATTTCAGTTCCCATATCAATGAGATCATTCGCAATGTCAAAGAATTCAGCTACGTGATTCCGTACATCACCTCCAGTCTTCATTTTACATAATACAAGCCGTTTTAAGAGCGTTGCCGTTCTCGATGGACCTCTGGATTGAAAATGAAGAAGAAGAAGAAGAAGAAAAAGCGTTTATTGCCTCACGAAACTATTATATTACAATCATTGCACTTGGATTTTCAGTTCTTTTTGACTTGTAATCTATATTATTTGACATTATTAACTTAAATTAGTGAACTGATATATATAAATGGACAACGCTAATACTGCTGATCATCAGATCGTCGCAGGGGGGTTACGCTTTCATTTCTTTTTCAATTCTATTTATCTTATTACAATTATTATTTCCTTAGCTGTGCTTGTTATTTTCAAACAGTTATTATTATTTCACAAATTAGTTTAATTTCAGACAGTAGTACTCTTACTTGGATTTTGCATAGTTTTAAATTTTATATTATGGTGTGGATGTATTCTTCTATTATTTAAACTACTTTAGCTTTCATAATTAAACTCGTCCACGAGGAATTGAATGTAACTCGTCGCCGTTCTTACGAAGTTCACCAGATCATTGTGTGAGACCTCCTCCGTCTTCCCATCCAACATGTCAATCATTTCCATCCAGGTGAGGCGGCTCTTCTTAAGAAATTTTACACGGAATTGGCTGAGTATTGGGCAGATCGCGATAAAATGTGCGACCGTTTCATCTTCTTGTCTATTGCACATTGAACATCTATTGGATTCTCCATCTTTCCACCATCTGTAGTTCACTTTTAAAATTTCCGATCTGGCCCTGAAAATGGTCCGAATTTTGGCTAGGTCTTGGATTTTTAAATAACTTCGTCCCCCGGTCAAGTCACGGTTCAACGATGCATACAATTTATGGTGCGCCGATTCCTCCACCTCCCTCTCCAATTTCCGCATCCACCTCTCCCTCGCCTCCTGCCATACATTCTTCATTTCCCGTACCCATTCTGAGTGGCTTGCTTCTTGATACGTGTCTCCGTTCCCACGACACTCCTGCGCCAGTTTGAGGTAGTCCTGGACCCATGCCGATCTGTGCCCGATTACTTCCTCCGCCGTGATCCTAGGAAAACGGTTTTCCGGGTATTCCAACACCTTGGTCAAGTAATCAAGTTGCAACTTCATAAAATAAAATTGCAGAGGTTCCACACCACTTTCTGAATATATTATGTAGTTAGGCGTGTTATTGGGCATCGCGAACAATTTTTTCAGATAGTATCGGTTCAGTACTTCAACCTGCTCGTACATCCTGTGTCCCCAAACCTGAGCTGCATAGCCAATGACCGACCTCGTCGTTGCTTCAAAAACTCTGTGTTTTATTTCTAGTGGTACACTTCTTTTCCTGATCAGCGGGTCCCACACCACATTCAGCCCATGTTTTGCTTGTGCCGTCTTCTCTTTAAAGTGTCTTCCCATATCAAGGCGGGACGTTAATACTACCCCCAAGTACTTATACTCACCCACCACTTGGAGTGGGCTACCTCTATAACGCCACTTTTCATTTTTTGCAAGCTTTCCGCCTTTCTTTCCAAACACTACAACTTTTGATTTTTCGGGACTCAGTACCAGATTCCATGTCTCAAAATATTTGGCCAATTCATCTATCATGAGTTGCAGCGATATGGGATTGTCCGCCATGATGGCTATGTCGTCCGCGTACATCAACAACCTTATCTTGATAGCACCAACCCTCATCCCGCCACTCAGAACATCCGGCAGATCATTCAGAAACAGCGAGAAAACCATTGGCGACATCGGACATCCCTGCTTCACACCGCTTACCGTATCAAACCACTCAGACTCTCTTTGGACCAGACTGCCATGCTCGTGCCGTCATACAGACTTTTCATAATCTGAATGAATTTAGTTGATAACCCCATTTGTGACAACTTGTAGAAAAGCGCGCTTCGTTGCACGTGGTCGTACGCAGCTTTCAGATCAACAAACAGAATGTAGGTTTTTTTCCCTTGCATTTCCCTAGTTTTCACAATATTGTATATGCAGAAAATGTTGTCCACAGTGCTATATCCCGACCGGAAAACCTTGAAAAACCGGATTGAAAATGATCGTGCAGTTTCTTCCATGCATCGTGAGAAGTTTTGCATCCTTTGATCACTTTCAGTTCTGATGCACCAATAGAAAGATTAGTTCTTTCTGACATAATTATTATGTCAGATTTTGCCTTCTTGTCTTTCTTTTCCCATTCTTGTACTTGTACTTGTGCTTCACCATCACCGGCTCCTTCATCGATGGCCGGTTTCTTGATTGTTCCATCAACGTATTCAAAAGGTTCATTTCGAACAAGGATCATCCTTTCAAAATACGGCAATGTACTTTTGTACATTCTAATACAAAGAGCTGTTGTTTTTTCTGCTGCTTTATCTGCAGTTCTTCTTATATGTTCACCGAAAGTGATTTTGGTGTCCAACAAGACTCCTAAATATCTGGTTGCTGGTTCAGTTGTTATTTCGGCATTTGTTATTCGCATTGGGATGATGGTAGGTATGCGCTTACGCGTAAAGAAAACTACCTAAGTCTTTGCTGACTGCTCTACAAAGCAGGAAATCTCCGATTCAGAAACTTGAGACAACACAAGAAATAGTAGTTTGAGTTGAAGTTGGTCCCCTATCAATTGCAACAAGTATAACTTCTGAAGGACCCATCTGAACTCGATGCATTTTTCAGGGTTTTTGGAATATTCTAAGTGGTCGAGGAATAATCCGCATCAACAGGAATTGAAATAAATTTAGAGCCTGGAAAGCTAAATAATTACACTTTAAAATCCGCGTTCATCGGGACAGTAACATTCGTGATCACATGCAATTTCTCGAAGGCGTACGACTCCTGTCCAGTATGATTTAGCACGGAGGTTTACTGTTGAATCTCCCCATTCTTCAGTAGAGCGTAACTAGAGAATGAATCAAATCCAGATAAACTCCGGGAAGGGAGCAGAAATTCAACAATCAAGAGAGCTTTTTCATTTTTCCTTCCGTGACAGTTGGCTACAATAGCCCACCTGTAGATCCAGTAGAATACACTACCATAGCTCCGCCCCTCCGGTCCCCCGTCGGCCATCTTCCTACTAAACACTTCACAATGAGACTAAAACGACCTACTTAATTATTTTAGAGATGATTTTTAACCTTCTTGCCTCAGGAAAAACCATAGAAATTCTTTCGCAAAGTGACTAGATCACCTTCCATTACCGATTAATGAAAATATCTGAACCGAAACACCACATTTAGAACTTTAATACAATTGGTACCTATGTCCTATGGAAAGTAACTGTTCTAGAAAGTTTTGCGTAGTGCGCAATTGTGTGCTATTGCGCCCCAACTGATCGGAATTTGGATCAGAGCCGAGAGAATCAAAAATCAGAAAATGATGTCCGAGAAAAAAGATGTTCACACGTGTGGAGGCTCCACTAACGGTCTGATTGTCTTGGGATTTGTAGGGTCTCCAATAAAATTGGGAATCTAGTGTTGGAGTTTTCTATTTTCGGTTCAAAAATGTTTGAAAATGTCTCACATTACGAACCGAACCCAACTTAGATTGAACTTAAAAGTACATTTAGTTTAACTTACTAAAATATTTTTTACTTTAAAATTCAACTATGAACTAATAATGAGTATTATTTGAAACCAATAATTGGTTTAAAATGACGGGGGTTACGTTTTTGAACTAAATATTAGTTCAAAAACGTAACCCCGTCATTTTCTCTCCTTTCACCATTTTTGCATTTAGCAGTATTCTCTCTCTCTCTCTCTCTTTCCGAACTCTCTGGAGACACCAGTTACAGACATTCAAATTGCAAAAGTTTAAATGGGAGGCAAAATTTCAAATATCAGAAATTTAAGATGTCGATTCGGATGCTCTGAGAAAAGAGAAACACCTATTCTTTTCTCAGAGCATCCGAATTGACATCTTAAATTTTGGAAATTTGAAATTTTACCACCCATTTAAACTTTTATAATTTGAATGTCTATACCTAGTGCCTCCAGAGATAGAAAAGAGATCCACCTATACCGTATCAAAGTCTGATAAGAATTGGCTTTGAATAATGCAGCGTACTTTGTGCTCAAATTTTGTACAAATTTGACGGAGAATGCTTTAGAAGAGGGTTAGGTATTTTGAATAAATAAGAGCTTCACACTCAATTCGGAAAAAATAAAGAGTTGTGGTTGCCTTGATTAGGAAATATGATTACTGGTTGCTAAGGACGCGGAATTGAGTACAACTCCAAGGAAGGAATAACGATCGCATTTTGATCAGCTAGAATTTCAACGGGGATTAGTTTTTTTTTTGCGATTCACACTCATGTTTCTGATTTAATAAGTCCGACCCTTACAGAGCTCTGCGTGGTCTCATTCGATTCTAAAAATGCAATACCATTTCAAACTGATGAAAACTCCATATTTTTATATCAAAATGTTTGGAGGTAGGGCGTGCTCAAAAATTTCAAACCTTATTTTTCAACCAAATTTTTTTCTTGGTCGATTCCAAAGGTTCGTTACTGAAAATAATGAACTAAAATGTTCAAGTAGATTGCAATACTATCCAAGTACACGAAAACCGTTAGAGTAGGATGGTTTGTAAGGAAGGTTCGATGAAGAAGCGTAGAAACAAGGGTTTTTCAAACTTTTCTGGAAGATTGTTCGTGATAACCGTCCCTTCACCTCGTGACACTCGCCACTCACAAATTCTCTGCCCACTCAGAAACGCCCTTGTCCGGCTGACTACCTCTACCAGACTCACAATGGCGGAAAAAAAGAGTAGTTCGTTGGACTGGTCGTCAGGAAAGAAGGAAGAGGGAGGGGGAAGAGAGAAAAACATTTTGCGACCTGAAAAAGTGGTGGAAGAGGGAGGTAGTTTGTGTGGTGACAAACCTCGTTATAAAGAGACCTCTACTAAAAACTCTCCCCCCTCGCTCTACTTCTCTTCTCGTTTCTCTTCCTTCTTCTTCTCTTCTGTTTTCTCTCTCTCCCCTCTTCTCCCCTCACAACCATCCTTACTATAGTCCTTATCCCTTACAGATCTAACCTTCCCCTCTCATCGTCAAACTTCTTGTTAGAAAATCCCTATTCTCTCCCTCTTCCCTTATTAATCTCCCTCCCCTTGTGAACCTTCTTCTCCTTTCTCTTCTCCCTCCTTCTCCTTCTTCACTGGCGAAAAATACCTAATTGTTTACAGACTTTCCCGACCATAAATATTTAAATTTAATGAACTTCACAAATAAGTAGCTTTTTGACCCCTTCCGCACATAATTGTGTTCCGGGTGTAAACTGAATGGAAACTCCCTCCAAACTCATGTTTTAATTTCTTTTCTTCCCTACTTTGTATTCTTTCTCCTCCTTCTTCTTTAATTCTCTTGAATGTAAATGAAAAAGTATTTCTCTCTAGCCTAATAACATACTCCTTTATAATCTTGTTGCTGACATTTGTATTACGGTGATTGTAATTCAGTTGGTATTACTTAATTATTACTATGTGCATGAAGGTAATTTTGTTGGTAATGAGACACTATCGTTGCGAAGAAATGTTTTTAGTATTTTAGAGACGTTTCCGCCTCTATTTTTTGTGAAGGCTGACTCCTGTAGCCGAACAAAACATGGTTTCAAGATAAAAACGCTGCAAATTATTTTCCAAAGGTTTATTATTTTCTGTATAGGTCACCCTTCTGTATAGACTGGTTTTCCATCAATAGCACCTAAGAAATTCTGTACATCAAATTTGAGGGAGGGGTTAAACTTTTTTCTTTCTCGATTCCAATAGCTTATTATTGAAAAAAATGAACCAAAAATATTTGCAAAGTAGGTGTTTCCTCGTATCCATAAACGGACTGCATAGATGAACCGATGAAAAGTAGCTTCTCTTAATACATCAATTTCAAATACCTTGAACTATTTTCAAAGGGGACCATTTACCCTTCAACTCGGAAAATCCGGGGCAATTTCATTGAATTCGGATGATAGACAGACAGACACAAATCAAAAATATTCCAATTGGTCAAATACGTGAAATTCGAGTGAAAATTTTTATTATTTATTTATTATATTTATTTTTATTATATATTTTATTATTTTTATTTTTTTATTATTTTATTATTATATTTATTATATACCTATTTATTATATTTATTTATTTAGTGAAATTATTTGTAAACGTGAAAAATGTTTTTTTACTTTACTTGCAACATTAAGACATACATACATAGACTAGCTCGTCAAAATTATCTTCATGTGCACAATAAGAAGATAATGTCAACGATCAATTATTAAGTTTCCCATATTGTACCTATAACACAACTACTTAATATTGGTATGTAGGCACAATTTTGGTTTATTATTTTCAATGATGAAATATTGGAGCCGAATGGAAACACCTTACCCATCAAAATTTGATGTTTTACGTTTCAAAGTACGTAGGAAGATACCTAGGTACCTAGAATCCGAAAATCGAATTACAAATTTTCCGTCCGTCCGCCTTACGCGGCACTTTTCTTAGCAACCATGGACCAATTTTGATGAAATTTGGTATATGGGCTCCATGTTTTGCTTCCAATTCTACCAAGGTATTCTAAACCCAGTACGGTCGTTCATGATGAAATGTTTCGTGGTACAATACAGCGTCTGTAGGGATTTCCTTCCTTATCGTCCCTTATTAGTGCCCCTAAAACCTTCTTGTGCCTTCTCCTGTCATTCTTGCCTCCAGTTTTGTTGTCAGCCTCCCTGTGTGTTCAATTGGCACCACTTGAAATCTCTCAAATATACTCTTAATTTGTTGACCATCCCACCTAGAATGGGAGGATTAAAGAGATGATCACCAAGGCTTTTTCTATTTAGTGAGGAAATGCATCTAGTCTGTTCAGCCCTACTTCTCCAAGTTTTGAAACTCTACTGCATATAAGCGCATGAAGGTACTTATGGTTATTCGAATTTATGAACAAACTTATGTACATATTATGGACTCAATACAGTCAAATTACAAAACATTGGCACAATTTTCTCTATTCAGTCTCCTATCATAATAATAATATTATTATAACATATTATATATTATTATAACATTGTATATTATTATATATTATTATAACATTATATTATTATTCTATAACATATTATGTTATAGAATAGTATATACTATTCTATATTATAGACTAGTATGTACGAACATATAGAAACTTGATATGTTTATGTTTATGTTATGAACATAAAATGTTCATAATAATATTATGAACATAATATTATTATAACATAATAATATTATTATTATGTACAAATTTAATGTTTCTTCATTTTACAGTTGCCTGGTGGCTCATAAAATTGGTCCAACCTAAGTCTTCTTTTAAACCAGTTCGGACATTATCCTGCCAATCCAGAGAGGTATCTTTCAATGCATTCTGCATCTAATTTTTCCAAATTTCTAATCATTCTCTTGATCGAAAATACTTTTGATCTCAACTGAGTGAGGCTGCCATGATAATTTCCTTAACTAGACTTTCAGTCTGGCTTATCAGAAAGGGGGAAATCGGTAGTAGAATCCATCCGAGTTTTCACTACTGATCCACTCCAGTGCTACATTCTGTCAGAAATTCATACCCTTTCATCATCAGCCTCTCGTGAAGGTACCAGTCGCTAAATTTTCATGACTCAAATGACAGAATTCTTACCCACCAAATAGCTCTTCCCAGATGTTCCAACGTGTCCGGCAATAATGAATTTGATCATAAGTCCTTCAACAGCTGAAGCACAGTACTACAAACAAAATCTAATCTACTCAAGACAGAGATGTGAAACAAAAAATACTTCAGTAAATATGCTAATACTTCTGATCAGAAATTCGAAAGACTCTTCATGAACAAACACCCAAAAACAAAAAACCTACAGTCAGGCAAATTTTGAGGGCACCAATGCTTCTGTTCTCTTTCACTTGGCCATGTGGTTTTGAGGTACCTACATGAAACGTGTCTGTTTGGCCACACACTCTGTGAAAATTATGGTCGGCTAGAATCACTCATTTCAAACTCGAAATCATAGCATTGTCGATATGGGATTACATTTTTTGTAACATCCAAGTTTCTTCCTTCACACAGCTGAATCACTGAGCTTGGAGTCCATCCAAATCCAAGGAGATCAGTTCAAAGGGGAAGTTTATGGTGTGTTGAGTCTCATGACACGGGTGTACTGGCACTTCTAATCATAGCCTCTCTTCTTTCACAGTCCATCAAGTAGCCACTCTCATCACTTACTTACATGACTTCTACACGAAGAGAAAGAAAAAAAGTTAGGAAAGTTTCTTCTTTCTTTATAGTTGAGAGTTAACCTGTATCAATTACTTTAATATTTTTTTGCGTCATTTCTTACTTCTTACTTACTCAGTATAACGTTTTGTTGATTTGCTTTCAAAAAGTTTTTGGTTTTCGAGTTTCGTGAAATTTAGAGTGGTGTCTGAAGATTTGTGCAGCTTCATGTAGACTTGTCATTAACATTTCAAGATCAAAAATAGGAAAAAATCTCGAAATTGAAAAAAAGAAGGAAAAACGAGGGGTTAAAATCAACACTTCTGAGAATCATTTTTGTTGGAAATACCTTAGAATCAATCCCTGATGCTTGGTGAGTCGATCCTGATACACACTAAATTATAGGTAAGAGTGAACTACACCTCCACTACAAACCAGTTATACATATTAATAAGCTATTACATGTGCCTCTCCATACAGCAAGCATTTTCAATTGATGGCTCACATCGTGGGCTGTGAGAATTTGCTATGCAAATTTTTTCATGCCTCCGCCTTTGCGAGCCTTCAGGGATCGTTAAAAACCTAGAATATGAGTTTGTTTAAGACTGCGGTTAAAAAGCCAAATTTCCCCTTAGTTCGAAAACTTTGACAGGGAGGTGATCATACTCAGTTCGGATTAGAATCAGTCTCGAGAGCAATGTGGGAGGACTTGTAGTATCACATAGTCTTGGAAAACAACTTCGTGACCCTATGACACTCATCAAACTGTCAACTTCACTGGTTGTTTATCCTCAACAGAACGACCGTAACTCTTGGCAACGTAACATCTGAATGAATATATCAAAATTTGATATGAATTATCAATTGATATGAAAATTATATATGATTATTTAATAATCAACCGAAGCACGAAAACAATTCCGAGGTCTCCACAGAGTTTCGGAATTGAAAACATAATTACTCAAGTTAGTGCCGATTAAAATGGTAGAAATGGAAGTGAGTGGGCGAGGGAGGGAAACAGAAACTGGCGTGGAAAACTCTCCCTCGTTGTTTACCGCAAAATTCATAACCCCCTCTACAAAATTATTCCAACAATGGGTAGGAATCCAAAGCCGTAATAATTGTATTATATCCGAAGGGGTGTAATAATTTAGTCACCACGAGTAATTCGAGTTTCTCCGCCGACCGCGCCAGTGTCGCTCCCTCCCCAATTTTGTGATTCCGCTTGTTTACTTTATTGCTCACTCACTCGATAACGGCTGCGATTACGGAGGGCCAAAATAACATCAGCACGAGTTTGGATTGAAAACCCACATCAGCTTCGGGCCTCCAGTTTGTAGAGTAATTATAACTTGGAAACACTTGACGGAGAGACAATGTAACATAGTGGGACTAAAATTTTTCTCGATTCGGTAACTTACCGTAATTTCATAGCCAGTAAATAACTGGTTAAAACACTGTTGGTCGAAACTACTCGAGGTCCTCTTTCATTAAGAAAAAGGCAAGCATGGTTTTTTCATTTATTCAGCTACAGTTTCGCTGGTTGAGCTTTCCAGCATCTTCAGGCTACAAAAATAATTTTAAATAAAATTAAAATTAATTCAACAATGAGAAAAATCGATAACATTAAAACATAACAATACAGGAACATAAAATTGGTCAAACAACTCACACCCAAACTAGAATATTTATCTTAATATAGGATTGTCACAATACCTGTTTTTATTAAAAATCTGTTCTCAGTTTCTCCTTTCCTATCAAAAGTCACTTATATCAGCATCTTTCCTCCAATATAAAAGAAAAACAGGCCTGGAAGTGCACTGATCAGCTGAGTGAGCTCCGAAGCCAGTATCAATCCTATTGAACGCAGGAAGCTGAAATTTAAGAGGGAAGGTCAAGGGAGAATACAGATGGTGGCAGGTGCTATTGATGGAGAACCAGTGATCTATAAAGAAGAGTGATCTATACAGAAAATAATAAACCTTTGGGCAATGATTTGCAGCTTTTTTTACCTACCAACTATTGGTAGGTACTACCTACCACACCGTACTGCCCTCACGCCAATTTTTTCATCGATTTCGTTGGAAATTTTTGTCATACCTACCTCTGTTTTGAGACTTCCAATAGTCCACAAAAAATTCTGCTATTCATTAAATTTAAAATTGCAACTTTGGTCACTCCGGTGTCACTTTGGGACAGCTATGGTGTTCCAAAGTGAAAGTACTAGAAAATTTTCGAATGGAGGATTGTAGACCAGTGTATACTCCTATTGTGAAAGATGGACCTACTGAAGAAATTAAGGAGGACCCAAGACAATTTCCTTATAGACAAGCCGTTGGAGGTCTCATGTATTTGATGGTTGGAACACGTCCAGATATAGCGTATGCTTTAGGGGTTGCATCAAGGAATCTTCAAAATCCTACTGTGAAGGACAAGCAATTACTGAAGAGGATACTGAGGTATTTGAAAGGGACTTGTGAATTTGGAATTGTGTACCAGAGAGGAGTTGACTCTGGCAAACTTTTTTGTTTTTCTGATGCGGACCACGGTGGATGTGAAGTCACTCGAAGGTCTACCACTGGAGTAGTGTCCATGTATGCGGGAGGAGCAATAACCTGGCTAAGCCAACGACAAGTTTCTGTCAGTATTTCTACCACGGAGGCTGAGATTGTTGCAGCGAGTGAGGGAGCAAGAGAGCTTATCTGGCTGAAACGGTTGTTCTCAGAACTTACAGAACTTAGCCAATTGCCAACTCTTTTTGTCGACAACGAAGGGGCAATTAAACTCTCAAAGAATCCTGAACTACATCGAAGATCAAAGCATATAGCTATTCGACATTTTTTTGTAAGAGAGCTGATCAGCGAAAGTGAAATTTTAATCAGCAAGATTGAAAGTCAAAATCAACTTGGAGATTTGTTAACAAAACCTTTGGCAAGACCTGCTCACGAAAATCTCTGTAGAAGCCTTGGAATGTATTGAAGAAGGGAAGGTGTTGAGTTTCTTCAATACATTTTTGTTGTTAAGGTCGTTCCCTTGAAACAAGATCATGTTGTTAGTTGATTTTCGTAACGAATAAAATTACTTGAGGAAGAAACCTTGAACAGGATAGTGTTTGCTTTTAAACTTAGCTTAAGTTTAAGAAGATTGAAGAGCAAAGTGAGTAGAAATTTATTACCTGAGATGTTTTCTACCGATTTCAACGCGCGTTATGGCGCGCGAAAGAGGTGGTACACAATTTGGGTTGTCGTGGGAGGACAATTTTTTTTTTCAATTAATTTTTTTCTTGTGGATATGTATGGACGCCTTGCATTTCTTTATTCTGGTATCAATCAGTCTGATTCTTAGGGAGGTGTTAGTATGAATCGGTTTCTCACACTAAACCATAAAAGTGTCCGATCCATTATTGGTTCCTACGAAAACTTTAAAGAAGACATCGAAGACATTGGAGACTTCGAAAAAAGGTAAACATAAATGTCCGAATTCAGTCGTGGAGCTGAAGAGATCCCTATTGAAGCCCCCAAACTTGGACTTCCCCTCTCACAATTTTCAGAAAGACATGAGAGTTTCATGAAATTTTAAAAACTTTTTTGTTGAGCAAAAAATATTTCCTTATATTTGGAAAATGTGTATCATTTTCGTAGAATTTGACTAAAAATTGAGCAATGGCGATTTCGTATTTAGATTAATTTTGTGAATAAAGAAGTCCCTTATTCTTTCTATAAAATACGTATTTTCTCCATCCTCTTCAATTAGTATCTTTCATTGGCTCAGAATGATAGTATGTGGTTTGCAGTGTTAGGTTATAGTTTGAAAACGAGGACGTGGGCTCTGGAACAGCAGGCCAGGAAGAGAAGGTATGTTCCCAGCCGCATTAGCTACGGTGTAAAATGATGTGTAGCGAAACCGCATTTGCGGCCGGTGGATGGCCGGAGTGTGAGAGTAGGTGTGTATAGCACAAGTGAGCAAGCGTGCGTTGTGTGTGTGAAGAGCCGCGCGGAAGTACCGGCGAGTCGATAACTGTCAGATTACACAAAGCAGAATTGATCGCTCCACATAACCCCGACATCTCGGCCCTTTCCTCTTCCACACTACACCTTTTAGTGTAAACTACAGTTATTATACCCCTCTTCACCCATCCCCTCATCTTAGAGGTGGGTTCAATTCTCACCACTCAGCTGGAAAACCAAGATTTACTCCTCGAGGCGAAGACACTACAATGATTCACTCGGGCTGCTATTTCGGAAAGAAGATTGTTCATTCGTAGAAGATTTCCAAACAACTTAGTTAGATACAGTTTTACTCAGTGGGTAACCTTTTAGGTTTGTTAAATGAATCGTTTTAATATCGCTGGGAACCACCAAAAAAGTGTACTTCTCTCATTGCTCAACATCTGACTTCTTGATCCCTCATTGATTCCTGTATTACGACTACTTCCGCCTAAGTTGAGTTTCCCTTGGCTGGAATTATTTAAATAAATAATTTATAATTTCATAATTTTTTCGGAAGACGGTTCACTGATATGGAGTAATTTTTCCCCTAGGGTATTCCTGATGTAAAACGTTATACTAAGGCCCTATTATAGATTTGACTTGAAATTCCAGAATCTAAAAAAGAGGAAAATTCCCCGTTGAATGCACTTCCGTTTGAAGTGCGACCACATTCCTTTCCTCTGTCTTGTTCTATACTGCTACAAGATGGACGCTTCAACCTCCAACTCTTTCTATGGAGAAGTTGCTCCTTGTTCTCTATTCTTTTGCTATCTTTACGACCCGTGCTTGCTCAGTACCGAGACAATGGCTCAAAGAAATAGTAGATGTCCTTCATCCTGTGATTATCTTTTAACCTGTAAAAATTAAGTATTCAATGAGAGAGACTTTGAACCTGGAAAAATAAAATAAGAAGTTTCAGAGATATCTAAATTTTCAACGAAAATCCCATCAGGTAAATGTGTTAAGTCCTACCGATTTCTTAGGTTTTTTTATTATCTGCGGCTATAAATCGGGCACAGTATAAAAGTCTGCCAAGTGGGTGTGGCATACGGCTTCCTCGCATCTATAACTATTAGGTATATCTCTATTACATAATGCAATTTAGTTCAACACCATGAATACCTTGACAATGCTATCGTTACCGAATATTAATCCACATTTTCTAATTATACATTTCTACTAAAATTTAGTAAAAATACATACATATACATTTCTACCAAAATATTTAATATTGATTGGTGGGTTCACTTTGTAGGTCCTTAGACAAGCTTTCTAATACCGTTCAGGATTGTTTCCACTTACTTTACACAAAGTACTCATACCAGGAAGCAAAGAGATCGAAATAATGCATCGAGAAACTTCGTCTTTGCGAAACTTCGTTACGACGTCAAGTTCACCGGCAAGTCCAGAATGTTTCCAGGTGCTAGCACGGAGTGAGTAATTGAAACGAAAGAGGACGACGTGGAGCGGTGAAGAACCGGTGACAGGTGGACAAGTTTGACAGATGGCGTTTACATCAGGAGTTTATAGCTGACGCTCGCACGGCATCCATCAGCTTCGTTACGAGGAGTTTTACGCTCTTCATTCCTCCCCTGTTCTTGTCGCATCTCCAACGATGAGACTTTTTGAGTTGTACGCACTGAAATGCCACCCTGAGCATACTGAATCAACATTCTGAGTTGGGCGAAATCATACTCATGAATATGATTAAGATTTTTAATCACAGGAATACGTTTCTGTGATTGTGATTGAGATTAAATTCTTATTCACACACTAAAAGTATGATTAAAGTCATAATCACAGATTTCCATGATTAATCACAGTTTTCCTTTGATTATGACTTCAATCATACTCATCATTTTCTGTGATTAACAATGTATTCTTAATCATTATCCGTGATTAGGATTTTAATCATACTCTTAGTGTGTGAATATGAATTTAATCCTAATCAGAATCACAGAAACGCATTCCTGTGAATAAAATCGTAATCATACTCCGTGATTAAGATGTTTATCATACTCTTAGTGTGTGAATAATAATTTTTAGAGACCACGCAGTGCTCTGTAGGACCAACCGTTCACTCCCTACGAGAACTTAACAGAATCACAGTGTGATATTTTTTCCCTACTCCCATATTATTCCCCTCCTTTAAACTAACTGACAATAACCATAATTGGAGGTTTAGTTGTGCCATGAAGCTCTTGATTGTTGTCAGTCACTCCTAAAGGGTGATAAAAATAGGGGTTACAGTTTTCAAAATAGCCTAGGTCAAAGACTTTTGATGTAATTTTTTTTTCATTATTTAAAATGGTATTGTTTTTTTTTTCAAATCGAATGAGACCACCCGTAGCTCTGTTCGACCTACCGTTCTCTCCCTATTAGGACTTGATGTTGGGACCAATGATGAAGCAGAATAAAACAAGAATGCTTTCTGATGGAAATAAGCCAAATTCCCAATATTTACTGGTTGGGAGGAGGGGTTTAATTCAGGGTTACGATTGAAAAAATCGAATTGAAAAATGAGAAACCAAAATTAGGACAGTTCATGAAAGACCCACCGAGACATAGTTAATAGAATTGGATCATTAATTGGCCGTCCTTTCCAAATCCCACCCTTGGGAATAAGTTGGGGTGAAGTGAATGGAACAAAGGGTGAAATTTAATGTCGCGTATTAAATTACCGAATTGATATTTGATAGGGCACTGTGTCTTCCCCGTCACGAAAGAGCTCGTGAATGGTAAATTAAAGCTTTCCGTCGGGAAACTTTTAAATGACGGGGAAGCGAAGGAACTAAATCCCAAACGAGATATACTGTTATGGATAGAAATGGAAACAGCAAAGGGTGTGGCAAGGGTTTAGGGAGAGGAGCTAGTTAAGGAAAGCTGCATATTAAACCTAGTGGAAAAGGGGAGTTTTGGGATAGAGGGAGAGACCCCACTCAAGAAGAGCAGTTATTTTGATGCGCTCGCTTCCTACCAGAAAGTGAAGGCATCTCCGTGAAGGTTGAAGGAGAAGTTGAGGTTAACAGCGCCCGCGGGACCACCGCCGAATCTACTTGTGGCTTTTGTACAGCAGCTTTGGGATTTCTTCATCTGGAGTGGAACTCAGGAGAGGAGGAAGGACTGGAATCTGTTTTTTCTAAACGAAAATCATAAAAAGAGGGGATTTCGAAGCTCCAAGGGTATGCTTTGGAAAGATCATTAGCGTTGCCGGGATTTTCGAAATTTCCATGGGATTTCATTCATTGCCAGCACGGATTTTCTTTAGATTTGATTTGAATCTTGTGCTGTCGAGTCACGGAGATTACAGTTGAGAAAGCAATCTCTATCCGGAGGATTGGAATTTAGGAACAAATTGAGTTGGTGTGCTCCTCCATTCTTCTATGAACGCGTTGCAGGATTACTATAAAGCAATCTGCTGAGGTGAGATTGAGATTGACAGAAGTTGGATGATTCTGCAATGTTGATGCTTGCTATTTTCATTGTCTTCTGATGTGTTTGTTGTAAGGTAAACGCACTAGTAGTTGACACAAGATGAAAATTTTGACAAGTAGTATTCCTTGTTCCCACCTTCAAAGTTTAGTTTTTTCAGATTTTACCGACTTAAAGTGGACAAGAAATGCTCCCCTCTGCTATACAACGGACAATTTTGTAAAATTAGTTTTACAATGTCTAATTTGTTTAAAATGACAAAATTTGTTAAAAGGCAATTTTGTTTTTAACGTTTATCCAAAGTAAAATTTTGAAGAACTAGTGACAGTGGGAAACAAGATTATTATAAGTAGTCGACAGATGTCATGATATATGCGTTGAGGAACAAAATCAAAGCAGGTTCTTATATAAACTCACTTTGTGTTGATTGTGATGAATCACTGTAAAACCAATACAAGAAATACTACATTTAGGTACTTACACAAATTATAATATCGATTAAATCAGACTTTCTTTGGGAAATCTCCGCTCACTCTGAGTATAGAGGTACTTTAGTAATAATTCGTTGAATAGGTATATTTAAATGATGTACATTGGGTGTAGGATTCTAAAAAGGCAGGCACCTGATAAGTAGTTCAAAAATTCTCCCACAAAAATGAGTGCGTAAGACATGCATTTAGAAAACACAGGTGAAATCACATTTATTTGGGTATCTTTGATTGATAGGAATCAAGTCCTACCGAATAATAAGGAATCAAGGGCTACCGAGCGCCGGTTCGAAAGATATTAGACTAACCCGCATCGAGGAAGTAACGGCGACCGACTGAGACCCCCTTAGTACTTACTGGTCGATTATTTTTTATACAGTATTATTATTAGTTTTTTTCCGCAAAAACATTTGCACACTGCAACTCTTGTTTGACAGGGAAATTCTTTGTTTTGCAAAACAAATACCAGTCAACAATTATTTTTTCATCAGAAGCAAAGAGTACTGAGGCTGGTCCCATTCTTGTTTGGCTACACGAAAAATTGAGTCTTGATACTATGAAACCACCTCCATGTCGACTAACGACTATGGGCTGATTACCAAATGAACCATCCCCCTGTCGACAACTGAAAATGAGCGATTTTTCGCACCGGTAGTCGATATATCTGGAAATCAGTCGACGAATGGTTTAACTGGCAAATATTATGAATAAACTAAAGCTGAAAAGACTGAAGAAGACAGAAACCCAAGAAAAATTAAAACATTATATTGGCTAGTAAAAGGTAAAAAATTAATATTAACCCACTTGCTACCTAGCCATCCAGTGAAAAATCAGCATAAACTCAGACAAACTGACCACTGATAAACTGTAACTGAGCGTTTCCATGGCACCCATAACCCCCCCCCCTCCACAAAAAAAATCAGAAGACATTGGAGGATCAATACCATGACCTGGAGCTAGAAATAGTGTCCTGTACCCATAGCTTTTCTCATTTATTGAAGGCGGTGACGACTACTGACGCAGTGTCGATTACTAGTGCGTTTACTTTAATACAAGGTTTTGTTTATAATTTGAAATAAAATACAGAATGTAGTTTCGAGAGATATACATTTGAAAACATTTTGTTCGTCTATTTAATTATTTTTTACAAGTTTTACATAATCTTGGATGGATTGGGCAAGATAGAGCACATTTGAATTTTTAGTTGATAAAATATTCTTGGGGTACAAGGAGAACGGTTGGATCAGGGCCAAGCAAAATAAAAGTAAAAATCTCCTTTACACCCACGTCGAAACTCAGCCTGGAACCGTTGAACACATTCCTTCCACAGTGGGTAGATTCCTATGCCCGTTAGTACTCCTTGTCAAAGGCCTGAAACACGTCAAAAAAAAAAAAAAAAACAATGTTTACCGATAGTGGAAAACACTGGAGCAATGAACTTATTATTCCTGGTGTAAGTGGAATCCTAATTATCAAGTCCTGCACTTTATGTCGTTAAACGTGTTCCTAGAAATTGCAAGGAAGATTCCCCCGGCAGTAAAAGCATCCCCATTTTCTTTCCGCAAGAAGCAGAGGCGTGCTGGAGTTTTCCTCTCAAGAAGGAGGAAAACCCCGTCTCGAGCGAGGAAGTTTAACCGTATTTTTGCAGCTTGAGTCAACAGTGTCGCAAAACCGTCTCGCTTCTAATAAGTGCCTCGAGAAAAATCATTTGACTTCCTCCTCCACCGTTGCTTCCACCAGAGCCCGCGCCGCAGCGCTGTGATAGTCGAGACCTATCATAGGTCGTTAATTAAACTAAACCCATCAACGCCAAACCTTTGGAGGGCCTCGGTAACTTTCCCCGTCTAGGATCTCGCGAAGGCAGCTCTTTTCAATTTAGTTTTCTTCTCTTTTCAACCTCCCAATAAAAAAATTAAAAGAGAAAAAAAAACTAAAAAGAAGTAGGTAGGTAGTATAGTGTAAAAAAGGATGAAAATAACCTCCGCCCACTGACGCCACTGCGGGATTTCCCTTAAAACCTCCCGGCCTCACATTACGCTGGTGTTATTAAATTAAAAAGCTACGGAAATTTAATAAACTCTTCTCTCTTTCTCGGTACCCACCCGACAGAGTACCTTCATGCCATCATCGCAAGGGAAGAACGGACCTTTTTACCTCTAAAATGTATGAATATATTAATATTCCCTTATTTCCGAGATCCTCATTGTTATTTCCTCTAAGAATGGAGGATAAATGTTATACTTATTAGGTTCTTATGTGATCATCACTTGAAGTTTGTCGCTAGACTTGCCAATTTGTCATAATGTATCCCAGTGAATTTCTCTCCCAGTAAACCACTCTCTGAATATTATTAATGGTTGGCGCCATTGACAGGAACTCTCCTCTTCCAGCTTAACAAGTAAAGTAAAGTAAACAACCATCTCAGGTTGAATTCTCTTCCAACTGCGGACGTCATCAGCTGTCTTCCAGAGGGAAGACCATAATTGGTTCTGTTGATTTCGCTCATGGCTTCCTATTGCCTCCCCAGCTTAAGCGGAGCGGGGTTCGCCAACGGCCCAACCCAATAAATTATCTGGACCAGCGATCTTATAATCTCCCGAACCGACTTCGGTGATCTCACGAGAACCGGTTCAGGGCCTTTGGTTGTGACATAAATTAATAACAGCGTTTTTGTGTAATACCTATCGCAGAAATTGAAGTTCCTACTATAATTTAAGCAATGAAAATATATTGCATCTAAAAATAAGTTGCGTTACCCTTATTATTTATTTATGTTTTTCATGCAAACTCTAATCTAATTACACCGTTGGAAAGAACATAAAATTTCCTAACTCTTTGATGGAGAAAATCCATATTTAAAATGGGAAAAACGGGTAAAAATTGGACTTAAAAAGAAAAATTAGTAACATCTTGAGAATCATAACTTTATTAAACGCTCATAGGTTCCGTAATCCGGTATGTGAATTTTTACCTGTAGGCCTAAAAGATGTGAAATAATAAAATAAAAACCTTTTTAACGAAAAAATGGACCGACCTCAAAAATGATGTCTGTAAACACCAAAAAGGGAAAAATTATAATCTCAGCGAATACATACTTGATGTAGTAGGTGGTTGGACATTGATATCTAGTCAACAGATGGTATGTTGGAATACCAACAATTATTTTAAGTGGGATTCACACTTATTGTCACACTCATATCCTCCATCATACGATAGCAGTGACATACTGCCCAATAGTTTTGGAACACTTATATCTACTCGTATTCATGATGCACGATCGACGCATGTTGTGATACTCACCAGATCATGTGAGTAGTACTTAAAAAGTCCATTCATGCAGCATGAATCAATGAGCGAATTTTCAAAGAAATCTTTCAGGTGAAGCTATGGTTAAGATCTATTTTCAGTATAACATACCAACATACTGTATGCACAGGGTATGCTTTGAAGATGTTAGGAGTCCATGTTCATGTTCTACTCGTCCCTACGAACTCATAGAGTACCCACATGGCTATTGTTGTTTTTTTCTATTTTCAGTATAACATACCAACATACTGTATGCACTGGGTATGCTTTGAAGATCTTAGGAGTCCATATTCATGTTCTACTCGTCTCGACGAACTCTTAGAGTACCCACACGGCTATTGTTGTTTTTTTTCTAATTTCAGTATACCATACCAACATACTGTATGCACTGGGTATGCTTTGAAGATCTTAGGAGTACATATTCATGTTCTACTCGTCTCTACGAACTCATAGAGTACCCACACGGCTACTCCATTTCTGGGTACAACAAATATATGCGCGTTTTCATTATTTTCTATTTTCAGTATACCATACCAACATACTGTATGCACTGGGTATGCTTTGAAGATCTTAGGAGTCCATATTCATGTTCTAGTCGTCTCTACGAACTCATAGAGTACCCACACGGCTACTCCATTTCTGGGTACAACAAATATATGCGCGTTTTCATTATTTTCTATTTTCAGTATACCATACCAACATACTGTATGCACTGGGTATGCTTTGAAGATCTTAGGAGTCCATATTCATGTTCTACTCGTCTCTACGAACTCATAGAGTACCCACACGGCTACTCTATTTCTGGGTACGACAAAATTTCGCGCGTTCTCATTATATATATGAATATATCCATACTTTTCTTAATTTTTGGACAATTTTCATTTTTGAAAAACGCATTATATCAGACATTTTGAGCTGAATCCGAATATACCACATATTATGATGATTGTGAAGGTATTAACCACAAAAAACGAAAAAAACTGGTTTTTTTGGACTTTTTTTTCACTTTTTTTGAAATTTGGACCACTTTGGATTGTCCAAAATTTCTGGCTAACGAACTTGACCTTTTGTTTGTTGTTACGAACATTTTGGCGAAAACTAAAAGAAAAAATTCAAATAATTACTCAAGTTATCGTGCGGAATGACATATATATATATATATATATATATACATATGATTTTTGGCGAAACTTCAGGGATCGTTTCAGAATGTTCCAAAACGGATTTCAGTGAAAAAATTTTTCGAAAAAGTCGATTCTAAAAATTTTGGAGCCATTGCAATAGCATCATTTTCTTCGAAAATTCGCTAAAACCAAAGCGTATCCAGATAGGTAGGTAGGTACGCATTGAAGTCGCCGCCATGCCCATCTGTAAACACAAACTAACTACCGATTAATTATTCGATGATCTGGTTACCATTGACCTAAAATGTGCTCCCCAAACTATCAGGTCCCTAGTACGTCTCTGCTGCCATATGAGTACGATAGTAAGTATGAACCTCCCTAGGAATGGTTGTGACGAGTACCTATTTCGGGACTTTTATATTATATGAGACTTTATTATTATATTGGTGGACATATTATAATGTAGCTACATACCTTCGGAAGCGTTGTTACCTAATTAACGTTCAACACCTCCCCCAATCTCAAGCGAACAGGTATTTACATTCATACTCAGTGTGGGAGCATGTTCGTAGTATGTGAGGTATGTATATTTGCGAAAAAGAATAATATGTTGGTAAGTAGAAGATCTAGTAGATGTTTGTGTCTACAGATGGGCACGGCGGCGACTTCAATGCGTACCTACCTACCTATCTGGATACGCTGTGGTTTTTAAGTACTACTCACATGATCTGGTGAGTATCACAACATGCGTCGATCGTGCATCATGAATACGAGTAGATATAAGTGTTCCAAAACTATTGGGCAGTATGTCACTGCTATCGTATGATGGAGGATATGTGTGTGACAATATGTGTGAATCCCACTTAAAATAATTGTTGGTATTCCAACATACCATCTGTTGACTAGATATCAATGTCCAACAACCTACTACATCAAGTATGTATTCGCTGAGATTATTATTTTTCCCTTTTTGGTGTTTACAGACATCATTTTTGAGGTCGGTCCATTTTTTCGTTAAAAAGGTTTTTATTTTATTATTTTTCCATTTTATATTATTTTTTATTTTTCACTTTTTAGTGGTCCTCTATATAACTTTGAAATTAATTTACCTGCAGTTTTTCGAACAGTTTTAGTAATACTGTGAATCATTTCAGTAAGGTGAACCAGAAGCCGTAGAGTGGACCACTTTCTGTAATCCAGATCAGTTTCCATATATATAGATGAATTTCCGTTTTAGGATCAGTTTCAGGAGGTATTTGGTTCACTTGCCTACTTGCCAATCTACTCTCTTATCCCCTAACTGGTAGACTTTGTTTTCATAATTGCTAGGTACTTGGTAGTTCTGACAACACAATTCAACCATGACATGATTGACGAGGGAGCTATGTGCTACATCCACTTGGTAGAAAACCCTCTCATCACCTAATTGCTCTATATACCTACCTCATATTTGGTACTGCATTATTCAGTTCTGATCTACTATACCATTACCTACCCAACTATATTATGGATGAGGAGGAAGGTATTTGCTACACCCACTTCGTAGTACACCCTCTCATTACCGAGTTGTATTATATACCTCATATTTGGTACTGCACTATGCAGTTCTGACGATCTTCTATACCATTACCTACCCAACTATATTATGGATGACGAGGAAGCTATGTGCTACACCCACTTGGTGGAATACCCTCTCATCACCTAATTATACTATATACCTACCTTATATTTGGTACTGCACTATTCAGTTCCGACAATCTCCTATACCATTACATAGCCAACTATATTATGGATGACTAGGAAGCTATGTGCTACACCCACTTGGTGGAATACTCTCTCATCACCTAACTGTACTACATACCTCATATTTAGTAGGGCACTATGCAGTTCTAACGATGCCGTCTTCCATTACCTACCTAATCATGTTATCGGTGATGAGGGGGCTATGTGCTACACCCACTTGGTAAAATACCCTCTTATCACCAAATTGTACTTCATATCTCATATTTGGTACGGCACTGTGCAGTTATGACGATCTCCTATACTATTAGATATCCAACTATATTATGAATGACGAGGGAGCTATGTGCTACACCCACTTGGTAGAATACCTAACGAACAGTACTATAATTATCGCTCATACTTGGTATGAAAACTCACATACTTGGGCATTCGTAGACACGTTTGATATGGCTCATGCAGGTTCTGACCTAAAAGCCACTATAATTTACCCGTTTCTCATCCCCCGCAGCACCTTTTAGTTATCGGAACCCCCCTCATATAGCATATCATTTTAAAGCTCACAATCAGACCTTCAATTTGACTATACACAAATGGTCCTCCATCGACTCAGTCGGAAGTCACAGGGCAAGAAGAGTGAATGCGGACCAATATTCCCGAAAACGGGACCCACTTTTTCAACTTTTTCAACTTTTTCAACTTCATTCACAAATTTTCGATACTTCTAACAAAGCAAAATGAAATCTGTTTGAAACGGGACCACCACGGATACTGGTAGAACACATTTCAAGAAGAATCAGACAGATTGGTACCAGAATAAAGAAATGCAAGGTGTTCAGACATACAAAAAAAAAAAAAAAAAAAAAATCGTCCCACGACAACCCGAATTGAGTACCTCCTCTTTCGCGCGCCTTCGGCGCGTTGAAGTCGGTCAAAAATCTCAGCTTTTCAACGGTCGTAATTTTCATTTTTAAAGTAGGATTTATTACGGAAATTTGTGGGTTTTTTTCTTCAACGGAATCAGCGCTCCTGCTAAGGCGATATGAGGGGTTTTTGGAGGTCCTCGCTGTCTCTTGCGCCTCCCGCCGGCCTCACCTATCGGCGAACCTCTCATATCGCCTCAGCAGGAGCGCTGATTCCGATGAAAAAATTCACGGTTTTTCGCGTTCAAACACAAACTTCTGCTAACTTAAAAATGAAACTGACTAGACCGCTGGAAAGCTGGGATTATTGTGCATCTTCAAGGCCTGTAGGTGAAAATTCACTTGCTGGATTAGGGGACCTACGAGCGTTTTAAAAAAAGTTAAGATTCTCAAGATTTCACCAAATTTTCACCCGTTTTTCCGTTTTGAAATATGGATTTTTTCCATCAAGGAGTTAGGAAATTGTACGCTCCTTCCAACGGTGTGGTCAGATTTGAGTTCGCATGGGGATTCGGGGAATTTGACTTCATACCTGCCATCACTATACATACATAAATCGCTCATACTTCCGATCGTCTGGATCCCTTCTACAAGTGTCATATCATCCAGATAAAGAGAGTCTACGGTAGGTTTCTGCGCTTTTTTTCTATAAGATGCAGATCGCACAGAGTAATTTTGACTTTGACATCCTAGAAGAGAGTTGCGGCTTGCAGAGTCCTGTAATCAGGCAGTATTTGGCCAATGTTATGTTTCTCCACAAATTGATCACATGGTGTTATTGACTCGCCAAGGCTCCTTGCAAAGATAAACATTGCTGTCCCCCGCCCTTGCTCTCGTTCAAGTATACTCTTCCGAATAACTTTCGCATCGACCAACTATCAATACAACAGGCCATCGTGTAGAATGCCTCGTCGGATGAACCACGCCCTGGTGGAGTACCCGGACTTGGGTCTCTTTGTTCTGTCCTTTGCAGTAGTGCGTGGTAAACTGCTGAGTGCTTTGGGTGATCTACCAATTTGACTTGCTCTCCCAACCGTTATACTAGAAATCTTGCACTGTTTGTATTATTGTAAACATCTAGGCCCCCTCACTCGGATTTAATTATTTCACATACCTACTTAATACTCAGTGTAATTTTGTTTTCTTGTCAATCAGTTTTTGTATCAATGTTTTACTATTTTTCTTTTCATATTGTTTTGTTGGGCTACGCCAGTATTATTACAAATCTAAAACATAAAACCCCAACCGTACGTGTATGTCGCCCGAAAGTGAGGGTCCCGGGTTCAATTCCAAGCCGTAACATCAACATTTTTAGGACTTAAAAAATTACGAGTTTATATATAATTTTGTTGTTCACTTTTTATGTCACGTTATTACATTCTCCTTTCCACATAATATCTACGATATGTTTTGCCTGCGTTTAACAGGCTTTTCAGCTAGTATATAAATAAATAAGTACTAAGACCTTAGTAGAACACCCAATGTACCCACTCTTCTATTTTTGTCATTATTTTTCCTTTGAATTCCTCAAAATAGTCTCATGTGAGCGCATTAGGCTCTGACACCAGGTAGCGCTGGGGTCCTCTAACGGCTCCCTGTGGATTGCTATGTCTAGGTTGACAACATCACCTCTTTGTGGGTTCTGGGTGGCCACAGTCGGCGTGTTACTGCTGGAATTTCTCCATTAGCGTCTCCGCTAGACTCCCTGGAGTGGAATATCCTCCCACGTGTTGGGAACTGGGGGCGCTGTATGAACCTGAAGCTCGAAATATCCAACGAAAAGTGAACGCTATGTTTTTTGAAGTATTCAGCTGTAGTGAGGAGAACTCCTACTCTCTTCTAAGTTGAAGTTTGAGAAGAAACTCCTCACGACAGTTGGTGGTGGCATTCGCTGCTGAAATTCAAAAAAATGGACGACGTTTCAACCTGAACAACTATTATTGTTAGCAGTAAGAAAGAACTACCGTAGTTAGTAACGAAGAAGCAAGTATTCACTCAGATCGAAAAGTAACCACTAACTCTTAATACCCAAGATCTATAACATATTAATCTATAATCACATATTAAACATTTTTATGAATATTTATTTAGAAGAAGAAAAAAATCCGTGTATTTGGCACAAATAATTACAAAATAATACTGAATTTACACGTAGTACAAACATCACGGCAGGGTTACCGAAAAAGCACGTTTTCTAAGCATTAACCCTCCAGTACTGTGGTAGGGTCATAGTGACCCAGGTAGCTGTTCTACCCTTTCCTATTTGTACATGAAACGTTGGTTCCCCCCCTCCTCTCCTTTTATCCTCAAGCTCATTCAGTTCCTCATTTCAGTTCATCTTTGGCCATTGTGCTATGTTTATTCCCAAGAAAATGCAAAAGTGACACGACAACAGTACTTATGTTTCGTTCTCAGCCAAACGCATTTTCCCTTTTGGTTTATTATTTTCAATTATGAACCTTTGGAATCGACCAAGAAACAATTTTTTTAACACCCCCTCAAAATTTGATGGTTTACGTTTCAAGGTACGTAGAATCCAAAAATCAAATAAAACGCTGCAAATTATTACACAAAGGTTTAAAAATTTTATATAGATCACTCGTCTATAAAATCACCAACCATTCAATATGAAGAGAAAAAAAAAATAATAATAATGAAAAAAAAATAAAAAAAAAATAAAAAAAAAATCAAGAAAAGAAAAATCAAAATCACCAACCATCGATCGCATTTTGGTCAGCTCTAATTTGAACGGAGATTAGGCCTCTTTTGCGATTCACACTCGTGTTTTGATTTATATATATATAAATATATATATATATATATATATATATATATATATATATATATATATATATATATATATATATTTCAATACAAACCCTTAAATTTTCGTAGGGAGCGAAGTGTTTGTCCTACAGAGCTCCGCGTGGTCTCAAAAAATTCTAAAAATTCTATAGAATCTTAAATTGAAGGAAAAACAATACCTTTATATCGACATTTTTTGAGTTAGGCCGTTTTCAAAATTTCAAAATTGATTTTGGAACCCTTAGGAGTGACCTACATCAACCAAAAGCTTCGGGGCACAACTAGACCCCAAATGGAGCCTACATACCAAATTTCATCAAAATCAATCAATGATAAGTGGCAAAAGTGCCGCGTACGGACGGCCAAATTTGTATTCGATTTTTGGATTCTACGTACCTTGAAACGTAAACCATCAAATTTTGAGGGGGTGTTAAATTTTTTTTTTCTTGGTCGATTCCAAAGGTTCATTATTGAAAATAATAAACCAAAATTTGGCCGTCCGTCCGCCGTACGCCGTACGCTGCACTTTTGCCACTTAGCATTGACCGATTTTGATGAAATTTGGTATGTAGGCTCCATTTGGGGTCTAGTTGTGCCCCAAAGATTTTGGTTGATGTCAGTCACTTCTAAGGGTTCCAAAATGAATTTTGAAATTTTGAAAACGCCCTAACTCAAACAATTTTGATATAAAGGTATTGTTTTTCCTTCAATATAGGATTTTATAGAATTTTTGAAATTTTTTGAGACCACCCGGAGCTCTGTAGGACAAACCGTTCGCTCTCTACGAGAATTTAAGGGTTGGACGTACGATAAATCAGAAACACAAGCGTGAATCGCAAAAGAGGCCTAATCTCCGTTCAAATTATTGCTGACCGAAATACGATCGATGTTTTTCTTCATGTTGGATGGTTGGTGGCTTTGCAGACGAGTGATCTATATAGAAAAATAATAAACCATTGCGTAATAATTCGCAGCGTCTTTAACATCGGAATCATTTCTATGCTGGTAAATTGCACTAATAAGAAGATCAATGGGATGAGGAGTACATTCAAACAGAATCATGCCCTCAAAGATATGAACGATGATGAGATTAGAGCACTGATTGAGCTGTTGATCATGTCTGGGGTGTCCAAGACTGCTCACACGAACACTAAAAATGTATGGGGCATCGAAGGTCCTCGAATTTTTAAAACTACCTTGAGCTTGAATCCATCTCCTCCTCCGATGTATCCGTTTTGATGATTTGGGAACACGTGAGGAAAGGAGAAAAATTAAGTTACCATGTTGGGAGATAAATTAACCTCACGAGATTCTTACAATTGATGAACAGCTTGTTCCATATGAATGGTGTTGTTATAAGGAGTTACCGACCTAAAAATAAGCATCAAATCATGTGTCACCTAATTTTGGTTTATTATTTTCAATCATAAGCCTTTGGAATCGAGCAAGGAAAAAAAAACTTTAACCCCCCCTCAAAATTTGATGTTTTACGTTTCAAGGTACGTCGAATACGAAAATCGAATAAAAAACGCTGCAAATCATTGCTCAAAGGTCTATTATTTTCTGTATAGATCACCCTTCTGTATAGATCACTGGTTCTCCATCAATAGCACCTACCACCATCTGTATTCTCCCTTGACCTTCCCTCTCAAATTTCAGCTTCCTGCGTTCAATAGGATTGAAAATGGCTTCGGAGCTCACTCAGCTGATCAGTGATGTGAAGAGTGAAGAAGATCTCCTCGAATGCTGGAGACGCCTGGAAGAGCACTTCCATTCAATAGGGTTGAAAATGGCTTTGGAGCTCACTCAGCTGATCAGTGATCTGAGGAGTGAAGAAGATCTCCTCGAATGCTGGAGACGCCTGGAAGAGCACTTCCTATCAATAGGATTGAAAATGGCTTCGGAGCTCACTCAGCTGATCAGTGATCTGAAGAGTGAAGAAGCCTTTGAGCAATGATTTGCAGCGTTTTTTACCCACCAACATTTTTTTACCTACCAACTTTTTTTACCTACCAGCTAGGTACTACCTACCACACCATACTGGCTTCACACCTTCACAATCAAGTTTATTAGAAAGAACTAAACGCTTCACACTCGATTGGAAAATTAGAAAGCTTCATACGGAAATTTGATTACCGGTTACGCAGAAGGCAAAACTGTATACAAATCGAAGAAATGAACAGCGATCGCATTTTAGTCCGATAAAATTTGAATGGAGATTAGACCTCTTTTGCGATTCACACTCATGATTCTGTTTTATCGAAGGAAAACCTTCAAGTACTCGTAGGGACCGAACGGTTTGTCCTACAGAGCTCCGGGTGGTCTCAAAAATTTTTTAAAATTCAATACTTTTTAAAATTGGTGAAAAAACGATACCTTTATTTCGAGAGTTTTCGAGCTAGGGCACTCTTGAAAATTTCAACCCTTATTTTTCACCCCTTAAAAGTGACCTACATCAACCAAAAGCTTCGCGGCACAACTAGACCCCAAATGGAGCTCATATACCAAATTTGAACCAAATCGGTCCAGTGTTGCTAAGAAAAGTGCCGCGTACGGCGTACGGCGTACGGCGTACGGCGGACGGACGGAAATTTTTTATTCGATTTTCGTATTCTACGTACCTTGAAACGTAAAACATCAAATTTTGAGGAAGGGTTAACATTTTTTTTTTCTTCCTCGATTCCAAAGGCTTATTATTGAAAATAATAAACCAAAAATTTCCGTCCGTCCGCCGTACGCCGTACGCCGTACGCGGCACTTTTCTTAGCAACACTGGACCGATTTGGTTCAAATTTGGTATATGGGCTCCATTTGGGGTCTAGTTGTGCCGCGAAGCTTTTGGTTGATGTATGTCACTTCTAAGGGGTGAAAATTAAGGGTTGAAATTTTCAAGAGTGCCCTAGCTCGAAAACTCTCGAAATAAAGGTATCGTTTTTTCACCAATTTTAAATAGTATTGAATTTTTATACATTTTGGAGACCACCCGGAGCTCTGTAGGACAAACCGTTCGGTCCCTACGAGTACTTGAAGGTTTTCCTTCGATAAAACACAATCATGAGTGTGAGTCGCAAAAGAGGTCTAATCTCCATTCAAATTTTACCGGACTAAAACGCGATCGCTGTTCATTTCTTCGATTTGTATACAGTTTTGGCTTCTGCGTAACCAGTAATCAAATTTCCATAAGAAGCATTCTATTTTTGACATTTCATGTCTTTGCTATGGCACACAACCAAATTTTCGTTATGTCACGTTACGTTACGAAATATGCTCAATGATTATTATGATTCGTAGAAGTGAGGTAGGTAGGTACCTATATGATTATAGCTGAAATTTGGCTATATGATTAATATGATTTGGCTGGTAGACTCCTTAGGACGTGAACAATAAGGTGCACAGGGTTTTGATCAGCTGAATGGCTCCTGAAGCTAACTTCTTTCCTATCAACTCTAGGAAGCTGAAATTTGGCTGGTAGCCTCCAATTGGTGCTAAAAACCGTGAACAATATGGTGCACAGGGTTTTGATCAGCTGAGTGGCTCTTGAAGCTAACTTCTTTCCTATCAACCGTAGGAAACTGAAATTTGGCTGGTAGCCTCCTTAGGACGTGAACAATAAGGTGCAGAGGGTTTTGATCAACTGAGTGGCTCCTGAAGCTAACTTCTTTCCTATCAACTGTGGAAAGCTGAAATTTGGCTGGTAGCCTCCTTAGGACATGAACAATAAGGTGTACAGGGTCTTGATCAGCAGAGTGGCTCCTGAAGCTAACTTCTTCCCTATCAACCGTAGGAAGCTGAAATTTGGCTGGTAGCCTCCTTAAGACGTGAACAATAAGTTCACTGATCAGCTGAGTGAGCTCCATGGCCATTTCCTCTCCTGTTGAACGTAGGAAGCTGACATTTGAGAGGCAGGGTCAATGGAGAATGCTGAAGGCGCCTGAGTGGTCACTGATCAGCTGAGTGAGCTCCAAGGCCATTTCCTCTCCTGTTGAACGTAGGAAGCTGACATTTGAGAGGCAGGGTCAATGGAGAATGCTGAAGGCGCCTGATTGTGTACTGATCACCTGAGTGAGCTCCAAAGCCATTTCCTCTCCTGTTGAACGCAGGAAGCTGACATTTGAGAGGCAGGGTCAATGTAGAATGCTGAAGGCGCCTGAGTGGTCACTGATCAGCTGAGTGAGCTCCTTAGACTTAGGGTGTGAGATGTCCGTCTCGAATGTTTCTGTGTTTGGAGTCGGTCAAATTTTATCGGACTAAAATGCAATCGCTGTTCATTTCTTCGATTTGTATACAGTTTTGCCTTCTGCGTAACCAGTAATCAAATTTCCATATGAAGCTTTCTATTTTTCCAATCGAGTGTGAAGCGTTTAGTTCTTTCTGATAAACTTAATTGTGAAGGTGTGAAGCCAGTATGGTGTGGTAGGTAGTACCTAGCTGGTAGGTAAAAGAAAGTTGGTAGGTAAAAAAAATGTTGGTGGGTAAAAAACGCTGCAAATCATTGCTCAAAGGCTTCTTCACTCTTCAGACCACTGATCAGCTGAGTGAGCTCCGAAGCCATTTTCAATCCTATTGAATGGAAGTGCTCTTCCAGGCGTCTCCAGCATTCGAGGAGATCTTCTTCACTCTTCAGATCACTGATCAGCTGAGTGAGCTCCAAAGCCATTTTCAACCCTATTGAACGCAGGAAGCTGAAATTTGAGAGGGAAGGTCAAGGGAGAATACAGATGGTGGTAGGTGCTATTGATGGAGAACCAGTGATCCATACAGAAGGGTGATCTATACAGAAAATAATAAACCTTTGAGCAATGATTTGCAGCGTTTTTAAATAGTATTGAATTTTTAAAAATTTTTGAGACCACCCGGAGCTCTGTAGGACAAACCGTTCGGTCCCTACGAGTACTTGAAGGTTTTCCTTCGATAAAACAGAATCATGAGTGTGAATCGCAAAAGAGGTCTAATCTCCATTCAAATTTTATCGGACTAAAATGCGATCGCTGTTCATTTCTTCGATTTGTATACAGTTTTGCCCTCTGCGTAACCAGTAATCAAATTTCCATATGAAGCTTTCTATTTTTCCAATCGAGTTTGAAGCGTTTAGTTCTTCCTAATAAACTTGATTGTGAAGGTGTGAAGCCAGTATGGTGTGGTAGGTAGTACCTAGCTGGTAGGTAAAAAAAATGTTGGTGGGTAAAAAACGCTGCAAATCATTGCTCAAAGGCTTTTTCACTCTTCAGATCACTGATCAGCTGAGTGAGCTCCGAAGCCATTTTCAATCCTATTGAATGGAAGTGCTCTTCCAGGCGTCTCCAGCATTCGAGGAAATCTTCTTCACTCCTCAGATCACTGATCAGCTGAGTGAGCTCCAAAGCCATTTTCAATCCTATTGAATGGAAGTGCTCTTCCAGGCGTCTCCAGCATTCGAGGAGATCTTCTTCACTCCTCAGATCACTGTTCAGCTGAGTGAGCTCCGAAGCCATTTTCAATCCTATTGAATGGAAGTGCTCTTCCAGGCGTCTTCAGTATTCGAGGAGATCTTCCTCACTCTTCAGATCACTGATCAGCTGAGTGAGCTCCGAAGTCATTTTCAATCCTATTGAACGCAGGAAGCTGAAATTTGAGAGGGAAGGTCAAGGGAGAATACAGATGGTGGTAGGTGCTATTGATGGAGAACCAGTGATCTATACAGAATGGTGATCTATACAGAAAATAATAAACCTTTGAGCAATGATTTGCAGCGTTTTTATTGAGGTTTTACCTAAAATGAAATTCAGGTTTCTATTAGATTCACTGAAATATGAGCCCCTTTATAACATAGGGAAACTAGGTTTGAAGACTTTAAATCGCAGATATTTTGAATTTTCACGATACATTAATTGATGTGACACATAGAAGCCTTAAAAAGATCATTATGCCTTTATTTTAGTAAATTAGAGAAAGTTGCAAATCTGGGCCATAGTGGCCCAACCAGTGTTCAAGTGAAGAAATTGACCACAGAGCTGGAGGGTTAACCCCTTATTTTACGATTACCCCTTTTAGAGGAAAACAAATCGAAATTCAGGTGACTTAGTGCTCAGCTCGGAAGATTTCCGCGTCGAATAGAAAATAAAACTCACAAATCGGTTGAAAATTGAGGCCTGGGTAGTTTACACAAGATTCTGTCACACACACACATACATTCACCATTGGTTTTTTCGGATTTGGATTCAGAATGGTCTACAACGGATTAAGTAGTATGCGGTTATTATTATTATTACTGTTATTATTATTTGGTTTATTATTTTCAGTAATGAACCTTTGTTTTCGACCGAGGAATAAAAATGTTTAACCCCCCCCCCCCCCCATTTGCTGGTTTACGTTTGAAGGTAGGTATGTAGAATCCAAAAATCGACTAAAAATTTGGCTGTCCGTCCGCCGTACGCAGCACTTTACCCACTAAGCATTGACCGATTTTGATGAAATTCGGTATGTAGGCTCCATTTGGGGACTAGTTGTGCCCCGAAGATTTTGGTTGGTGTAGGTCACTTCTAAAGGTTGAAAAATAAGGTTCGAAATTTTGAAAACGCCCTAACACGAACATTTTTTATACAAAGGTATTGTTTTTCCATCAATTTAAGTAAGACAGTATAGAATTTTTTGAAACCACGCGAGCCCTACAGGACAAACCGTTCGTTCTCTACGAGAATTTAAGGGCTGGACTTACAATAAATTATAAACACGAGTGTGAATCGCAAATGAGGCCTAATCTCCGTTCAAACGTTAGCTGACCGAAATGCGATCGATGTTTTTTTTTTTTTTTTTTCAATTTCAAGTTGGTTGGTGGTAACAATGGAAAAGCCGCGTTCTTTGCAGACGAGTGATCTATATAGAAAAATAATAAACCTTTGTGTAATAATTTTCAGCGTTTTCTGTTGAGTGTTTTCCAACTCCACCCCTGATTAATCGTTCAAGGACGCCCAAGTCTTACTGTGGGACGTCGTAAAAATGAAAAATTTCACTCCACAAAAACAAAAAAAAGCTTCACGACCATTTCGGGTACAAACATAACAAGATTTCCCAGCTGATAAACCTGATAATAGGAACGGTCGAATACAAAATTGATGCGACTCCTCCTACACAGACGTTGAGCCTTGATTCCCTTCGCCCACCCTCACCTAACTCAGCGAGACGATTTGTACCCGACAGTTTGTCGCATCGCGCGGGGCGCCAGCAGCGCCTGAAAGGGTAAAAGAACGGGTGCGGTTACAAGCTCCAATCACTCACATTCACCCCGAGAAATTTATAGCTCTTATAAATAAACCCCGGGGTAAAAGGGGGAAACTCCAAGTTACTTCTCCCTTCGCCCTTTTTAACAAGGACTGGCGCGTTTTCGCATTGTTTATGCCACCGGAGACACCCCTACGTTCCTTATTCGCTCTACAGGCGGGAAATATCGGCGTTGCGTAGACGAACGGTATAAAGGGAACGAGAGAAGGGGGAAAACCCCGAATTTATATTTCCAATAAATTTCCGAGTCGAAGGTGCAAAAAATAAATAAAATCCGTGTTTTTCCTGTGGGCTCGGCGGGGTTCTGGAGGAAAAGAGAGAACAGATCCGTTTTTTTACCTGTGCAAATGCTATACACCGATACAGCTCTTAGTAGCAGCCATAACGTGCAGGTTCGTACAGGTTGAAGGGGTGGGACCTCACAAATCTTATTCCACCTTTTGGATTACGCCGTGCCACAATCTGCGTGCAGCGCCGGTGTCGCGCTCTAGTGAGGCGGTGTATTTTATTTTGAGTGTTCCTTTCGGAGTTTACCAGACCTTCGGAATGTCTTTTCCCACTACGAGGTACGTTGAGAGAAATGTCTCTCTCTCCTTCTGTACATGATTGGATCAATTCTTAGGTACTGATCAGTTTCCTCGTACCCTCGTTTCCCTTTACCTTCTTAAGTAGTATAAAAGGAGGACTTAGGGCTTCACGTTCATGCATTGGTCTTTAAACAATCGACTTGATTATTTCTTGCTCTCCCTCGTCACCTCTTGGAAGCCCCAAGTTCCTCGGAGGTCTCGGTAGGCTCATCGTGCCAGCCTCTGCTACCATTTCGCCTAGGAGTTGTCTTCCCCAACTAGGACCTAGGTAAATGTACCACCTCCCTCCAGTCGGCGAGCGATCGCGCCGAAGATTGCGGATGAGCTAAAGTTCTACGCACTCCTGCTTGTGGTAGGCGGAAACGCGCCAGGGAATAAGTGCTGTCCCATCCTTCACCTTTGTTGAGTATGGACCAATAGGAATCGACAAGCCATAGTGAAGACCATCGCCTTCACACAACAACACGCCGACATTACATTTTTCATCTGGTTTTGCTGTTCTTTATTATCTGTTTCTGAAGCCTCTCTTTGTTTGCGCTCTCTCTTTGCCACGCATTTACCCTTCAGCATGTCTTTTTTTGCTTCCTAGACCACCAATCCGGGAACTTTGTTTTCACTTTTCAAGGTTTAAAAAAAGTCTCCAAAGTCGAAATTTCTACTCGCATTTTACGTTTCAGACCTTCCTGAACAATTTTGGTTCCGTGTCTGTCTATCTGTACTTCTGTCATGAAATCCTGGCCACAACCATACCTTCAACAATTTTCATCCTATTGAAATTGTCAGGGATTATGCGGATTAGGTTGTAGATGGTCCCCTATGAAAATCAAGGCCTCAAAATTGACAGTAGTCGCTGCGCTTGCGCAAACGTAAAATCCTTGCAACAGCCAATACACTTATATTTTTCATCAAAATTTGGTGACATTTTCCAGGATTGTTCTAATTGGCGTATCGATAGTCGCCTACGAAAATCATCATCCCCGGACGAATAGTAGTTGCTGTGCGCAAAAGTGAATTCTTCGTAACAGCCATAACTTCTACATTTCTCCTTCGATTTTGGTGACATTTTCAGGGCATATGCGAATTTAGTTGTACATGGTCCCCTATGAAACTCATTGTCTCCAGACTGATGGTAGCCACTGCGTATGCTGAAAAATCAATTCCTTTTAACATTCATAACTTCTATATTTTCCATCTGATTTCGACGAGATTCCTCAGGATTAGCGTGTTCATCGTCCCCTATAATGATAGTGGAAGGTACTTGGAGATTGACGTTTTTAGATTAACTACTATGCATCGGATCATCTACATAATCGGGTTATGGATATGATGGAGCTATGTGCCACACCCACTTGGCAGACGTTTTTTCTCTTTTTTGTGGGACCCTTTTTCGGACTTCCCTCAACTAGTACAAGGCATCCATATTTTTCATCTGGTTTTGTTGTTCTGTGTGTGTGTCAACAACATTTACAGTAAGAGTTTTTTACACGTCAACAAGCAGTTATTGAGAAAGCATATTATTATAGGTAGGTAGCGAAGGTATAGGTATATAGGTAAACCCCCCCCCCCCACTAAAAAAAAAGAATAAATATATGAAAAATTAATCAGAAAAGATAGTAGAATATATGAAAAATTAATAAGAAAAGATAATAGACTGGAGAAAGGGGACGGGAAAAGTGTGGCGGGGAAAAGTGATGCTACGTTGTTGATCACAAAAATTTAAATAAAGTATCATCCTACTGCATGTTAATAAATTATTCATAAAACCCCAATGGGTGATGGGGGGTTAATTTTGCTTCCGAGTCTACCGAAATAGCGGAATATTTTTTTCAACTTTTGAAGTTTAAAATTCTAAAGAAACGCCATGAAATTTCCCCCTTAGAGGGAAAAACAATAGATCATGGATATGTCCATTGTTTCTACGAATAAACAGATTTTTTTTTTTTATTTTTTAACTTCAATTTCGGGTATTTTCAAGGTGGTAACATTCGGCACTAAAGTGGCTTCTTCTGCAATCTTGTCTGCTCGCTCATTCCCAACTAACCAACAGTGGCTAGGTACCCTTTGTATGTGCTCTTTCTTAGTGGTTTCTTCCAGAAGTTTGACGATTTCTGTTACTAAGTAACGCTATACCCATCCTTCCATAGTGGCTCCAATGCTTTAAGCAAGCAGATCGCGAATGAGTTATAATCACTCCATCTTCGAAACCTAAGAACATCTTCCTCGTGACTAATCAAGTTCCTATTTCATTTTCTATGGTTGGTAGATTCTCCTCCCTTCGCGATTAATGGTATTGAATCATGTACCAGACAGTTACTCTTCCTGATCATCTCAACCATCAATTTAGAATATATTTCAGCGCTTCATAGTCCATGTTCACACGATATTGATTAATTCTTCAAATTCGACATTTCCTTCAACACTTAATGTTTTCCTAAATCAAATTATAGTGGCATTCCCTGAGAAGATTGAATTAATTTTATACTGATGTTAGCCCACGAAGGTATTTATATTTTCCTATTTTCTGGTAGAAAAGTTGTGTGTGAAGTGCAGTTTGAACAAGAAACAAGAGAAGCAATGTACCCAGGATTCCAGGGATCACTCGTCACAACTACCGACGATGTGAAGCTGGATGAATCACTCTCTGCAGTCGCCAGAGATCCTCGGAATCTCAGCAGGACCAAGTGAAGTTGCGCTACCAAACCCAAATCGTGGAACCCCCAGCTCGTCAAAAACTCTCGCTTGATGTGAGCAACGAACATCCCATCCGAGGGCATCAAGATTCAACCTGCTCAACCCTATCCGCATGGCTTACATCATCTCCCTCGCAGCCAATATTTCCGCCATCAATTTTGACAAGGATTCCGAGCATCCAGCATCACATTGAAGATCATCAGTCAAGAAGCGCGTGAGGCAGCCCCTCATTGCTCAGAACATTTATTTCTTCATTCTTTGTGAATTCCAAATTTCATTAATCTTCCTGAAGTTCAAAACGCATCCTACAAATTCCAGTAGATACCTACGACCTAATATAATTGTAGTAGAAACGGAGTTCCTTGCGGTTTTGTAATTCCTCGACATTTTTACCAACTTGATACCACCTATTGTAACATAATTATAATACAGATTTATCACCCACAACAAAGTTTTGTTGCCTTAGGTAATATGAGTTTCATTTGGAAACCCCCACCTCTGTGCAATACAAAACGATTAAAGTACTGTTAAATTTTGGTTCAAGGATTGTGCGGTTTCCATACCTTCTAAAAATTCTTCACTGAAGCTTTCGTGTCTTTTGAATTTCCAATGTACATTATAATGAAACACGAAGAGATATACTCCATGTATATTTTTCCATGTATCTATAGAATACACAAGGAGTGTTTCGCTCGAGTACACAACCAACTACGGTACCTACTACAGAGGAGAACAGAGGAAACTCATAATTAGTTGGAGTCTACCATGACTGAAAAATATCCCCGACCACTGGACTACACAGAGATAACTAGAGTAGGAAGCATAGCGTCCAAAAATGTCTCTTTTCCCCACTAGAGGAACCCGTATGGAAATACATGAAGTGGAAATAAAGTGAAAAATGTCCCAAGCCGTCCCATCTAGTCAGGAGCCAAATGAAGTTACGAGATGAATGCAGCGCTGTTTACAACAGAACACCACTCAACTTGGGACTGACCACGCAGCTTAGCTCCACTCCTCCTCTCACTCCATCCCTCTCTATTGCTCTATACACCACAGCGTATATTTACTCTCTTTTTTCCGTCTCCCTTCCTTTTAGGAAGACTTATTTTTCAACTTTTTTCAATTAGAGGAGCCCCTTTTTGGATTTATCACTCGCCACTTTTCATTGTGGTAATTGGATAACGAGGGTAGGGAAAGAGCCTTGGTCGTCTCTTCTTTGACACCCCCACCCCTTCACTGACTCATAGTGCGTCGCCATTATAAAAATGGCCTGCTACTCTACACCAAGGCGCTTTCACGTTGGTTAATTTGGATTTTAGAGGGAATTATTCCAGCTCAAAGGAGCGATTTTACTAGGCAATTACTTCCTGGAAAAATGCGACAGTCACTAAAATAAGAACGTTTGCAACAAGTTAGAAGGATGCCAAAGCCGCATCAAATCCGGATTTTCTTCAGTCTAGACTCTTTCATTTACATTTCACAGAACAATGTAAATAGGTCATTCTGTTTGATGAACGAACTTACAACAATTAGGTGCAAGTAATAAGTTGATTTTGCTGTCTCACAGCTGAGGAAGATTTTTTTTCTATTTGTACGGCAGGTCAAAATCAAAATTTTCATTTGGAGCTGTTTGACCAATTATTGACCAACTAGCTGAAAAGCCTACTAAAAGTAGGCAAAACGCTTCTTCCGACTCTCCCCGCATCCCACTCTCTCCGGCTCCTCCCGCCTCCGATTCCCCCCCTCCCGCCCCTCCGACTCGTCCCGCCTCCCACGACCCCTCCGTGCATACGTACGTACGTACGTACGGTTGGCGTTTTATTATATTAGATTGGGATCGAATCGCAAGGTTGATTTATAAGGGAGTGTCCCAGCACACCGTGCTTACGTCCTCCCTCCCTCTCTGCAAGCAGAGAAGAGAATCCCTGGTCAAATACCGTGGGAGACTGTTATACCCAGAGTCGAGGACCCTACACACATATGTGTGAGTACCTATGTGTCTGCAGCGCACTACAGGTCGAGCTGGGTGTTCTAGCTCACTCTACAAACTATGCGAGTTGGTACCCGAGTAATTGGCGTACCACATAACTCACTGCCAGCACTACCTCGGAAGACTAGTCTACCATGGAAGTACCTATCCTAAGCTTTCAGGCTCTGCCATCCAGCCAGGGTAATCAATCACGATCACCACGAAGCCAAATGCTTTCGGGGGCCGGGCAAGTGACATGACACTGCGACAAAGTCTATGTCTCGGTAGCCCGAGGATCCTCCCGCCCGTGGTACCGATTTTGGTTTATTATTTTCGATAATGAACCTTTGGATACGACCAAGAAGAAACAAATTTTTGACACCCCCTCAAAATTTGATGGTTAACGTTTCAAGGTACGTAGAATCCAAAAAACGGATACAAATTTTGATGAAATTTCGTAAGTAGGCGCCATTTGGAGTCCCGAAGATTTTGGTTGATTTAGGTCACTTCTAAGGGTTCAAAAATGAATTATGAAATTTTGAAAAAGCCCTAACTCAAAACGTTTAGATATAAAAGTATAGTTTTTCCTTCAATTTAAGATTCTATAGAATTTTTAGAATTTTTTTGAGACCACGCGGAGTTCTGTAGAACAAGCCGTTCGCTCCCTACGAGAATTTAAGGGTTGGACGTACGATAAATCTGGAACACGAGTGTGAATCGCAAAACAGGCCTAATCTCCGTTCAAATTTCAGTTGACCGAAATGCGATCGATGGACGGTTCTTCATGTTGGATGGTAGGTGGCTTTGCAGACGAGTGATCAATATAGAAAAATAATAAACCATTGTGTAATAATTTGCAGCGATTTTGTCTCAGATTCGCCAGTGTACTGGATATCTCCAACACCAGAGAACAGATTGGTCGCAGCCCGTTCTGATCTAACACGTACACTCGGAAATTTTATTCATTTTCTTTTGCGATTCACGCCCGTATTTCTGATTTATCGTAAGTTCAACCCTCAAGTTCTCGTAGGGAGCGAACGGTTTGTCCTACAGAGCTCCGCGTGGTCTCATTTGATTCTAGAAATTCAATACTATCTTAAATTGATGGAAAAACATAACCTTTATATCAAAATTTTCTAAGCTAGAGCGTTTTCCAAATTTCAACCCTTATTTTTCAACGCTTAGAAGTGAACTACATCAACAAAAAGACTCCAAATGGAGCAGGTAGTTATACAGAATTTCATCAAAATTGGTCCATGGTAAGTAAGGAAACAAGGCGTGTACGTCGGACGGACGGGAAAATTTGTATTCGATTTTCGGATTCTACGTACCTTGAAACGTAAACCAACAAATTTTGAGGGTGAGGGGGAGGGGGTAAATATGTTTTTTCCTGGTTGACTGTAAAGGTTCATTATTGAAAATAATAAACCAAAATTGGAGTTCATGGAGGAGGACCGGGTGGTTATTTACTAAAAATGAGGTAAATTTTGATGATACCTTGAGTGTTGTCCCTTTTCCGGAATTTTCAATCGATTTGGGTATTTGTTTTCTCACAAAACTCGACATGTTATTCTCTGTTCCAGAATAATGAACAGAGAATAGAAAATATCACGTGGAGGGGGGGGGGGCTGGGGGAATTTATTATGTAATCTACAGTAATGTACAGCTGGTCTGGTTACTCTATAAGTGGACAGTATAAAATCTAACCACAATCGAACCAGCCACATGGCTGAACGCTAATTCCTGCGCTGTAGGCCAACAGTGATTAAGATGGTGAAATCACCTGTTGGAGTAAGTTAACTTCTCGCCTGAACTCTCAAAACACCAAAATTGCCACGGTTGAGAAGTCTAATTAGTTGAACAGGTAATTAAAGGCATTTTTTAGTTACTATTCTTCAGATCGATGGAGTTAAGATACAACCATTCCAGAAGTACAATACTCAAGAATTACTTACCTATTTATCTACTTCTAGGCTTGAGTAACGCACAAGGTTCTGCCAAATTCTAAAAAATTGGTTCACAGACACATTAACAGGTAGTTTTGATTCTATGAAGGTGGCACATGAGCAAAGTCTCCGTCGACTCCACGGTGAAATGCAAATGAGATCTTCACGGGCTTGGGTTTGGGATGGAGGTCATCGGTTGTTGAATGCGGTCTGCCAACCTGATCACAGCTTGTAACCCTCAGAGGACCCTCCTGAAACTCGGAATACCCTTCACCACTCATTCCTTTCCCCCTTCAGAATAGCTTACTCACCTCCTAGTTTATCACTTTCATTTCCTCTCCCCATAACGAACGCGCACTCAGTCTCCGGTAATTGTATTGATTTCCGTTAACCGCTCATGACCCCTTTTTCCCCTCTCTTCTACCTCCTTTTTCTCTTGAAAAATCATTTAGGCCCTTTATTGCGAAAAGGGTGGAACGGAGGAGAGAAGAAGAGTCTCGACGGGAATTGGACGGGGGAGAGTTTTCTCCCGTTTTATTGCCAGGCAGCTGATTGCGCCATCCTTCACGCCGCCGAAACGTCGTAAACCGACACCTCCTGCCAGGTAATGAAACTTCCGTATGTTGGTCTGATGAAAATCATCCGCTAATCAAAACGAATGTCTGCGGGAAGATGCGGGCTCGTAAAATTATATGATACCCCGTTCCTGGCAGGTACATACTTGCTGAAGTTTAAGGGTCTACGTAGGTACCTACTCATAACTACCGCGCATTTGGGTCTGCCAGTTCACTCGCTTCTAGCCTTTATACATATACACAATATTATGAACAGCAGAAACGGTAGCTAACTACCTTGGAGAAAACTGTAGCTTTCACAATCCAGTAAGTAATACAGTAATTTCACGAATTACATGGGAATTGCCGATTAATCAAATGAGTCAAACCTTTTTCCATGATAATTAGGTGGTAACGTTTTTCCTTACATCATAAAATATTTTTCCAAAAAAAATGATTAACTGTTTTCCCTGTACAGTTATATTTATTCCCAAAATACCTAATTAACCTTTCAGCGAATTTTCAAAGAAAATGATGCTAATGCAATGGTCTTTTTTGAATGGACTTTTCCGAAATATTGCTTCCGAGTCAACCAAGGTAGCGGAAGCTTTGTTTTCACTTTTCAAGGTTGAAAAAAAAAAAGTTCTCCAAAATCAAAATCAAAAATGTTTGTTGCGTTTTACGTTTCAGACCTTCTTGAAAAATTTTGGTTCCGTGTCTGTTTGTCTGTCATGAATTCCCATAACTTCTACAATTCTCATTCTCCCCATTGAGGGTAGTGGAAGGTACTTAGAGATTGATGGTTTGAGATTAACTAATATGTATCGGATCATCTATACAATCGGATTATGGATACGAGGAAGCCACGTGCCACACCCACTTGGAAGACATTTTCAGGGTTGCACTAAAATTGCACTGGAGGCTTCCAGAATTACACTAAGGTCGAAAAACACCAGAGCGGGACTGAGACCCCTGCGTGTAGAATGAGGAATTTCACCTTGTCGGAATTTCCTATTTTTGACCCCAAAATCGGATTCAGCACCTCAAAAAAAACCCCTACGCCAAACCTTCAGCTCGTACTTCCTAATTTACGAAAAAACAAAACAGTGTAGAAAATATGAACGTTAAAAAAAAACCGGGAGGATGACGTCATCCTGGAATAGTTCATTTATGGCCGCTTGAAGCGCTGAGATCGAGAAATCTATAGTCCCTAGATGCAACATTTCACAAAACCAGTAAAGATCAAAATCGAAAAACTGAAGAAAAAATAGAAAAAGCAAGATGGGGAAAATTATATTTCCCCTGTTCTTGTTTGATAACTTTCCTCTTAGATAACAGGATTTCGTCATACTAACGGGCAACACTGGGAGGAGACGGCGATCCGAACAGCCAATCAGCGAGCGTTCCCGCTTCACGTTGAAGAGGTTCGTTTTCCCGGTTATTTTTTAAATCATAAATTTTGATTGTCTCCCAAAAATAACAAGAGACTTATTTTCCGAAATCAATTCGATTTTCATATATCCCACATCATCAACCATTCAGGAACAATTCAAAATGAATTCGGTGAAATTCCTCATAGTTCCGGCGGAGGCTGCGTGTAGTTAAGGGTTAAGTTAAACTTAATTATTCTTCATGAAGATACCACTTGGTGATTACAATCATTTCGAGGTCACACAATTGTAGGTCAGGACGGTGACTTAAGCGGTCTGGAGTCTAAGTTGAGTCCCCCCTCCACTCTCCTCCTGTTTCATCCCTGTCTTCTGTGTCAAACATCCGTCTCTCTCTCAATCTCGGTGAAGTTGTCCCTTCCTTCACCTTGTGGCGGGCGGAAGCCTGAAGGGAGGATCGCTCGATGGAGGAAGAGGGTCCAGAAGCAAACGATAGCAGATCAATAGCGTTGAGCACCCGCGCAGGGATAGAGATCACGGAATCAAAATGTACGTTCTCCATCGGAGAATTCATCGGTAGGCATCTTCCTACAACCTCAAAGCCAACTAATGAAAGATCGGACTCATTTATGTACCGACGATGAGTAATCTACTTCGAGACTCACCATGCTTAACTTGTTGCTTACAATGCTTACAACATGCTATTAACCCATTTCCGCCGAGAATAAAAAAAAGTCTGCCAAGTGGGTGTGGCACATAGCTTCCTTGTATCCATAACCCGATTATATAGATGATCCGATGCATAGTAATTAATCTTAAAACACCAATGTCTAAGTACCTTTCACTACTCTCATAGGAGACCATCTACATGCTAATCTGGACAATCCTCGAGGTCCAACACGCCCACCATCTACAATTATAACATTAATGGCCATGGATTAACCAGATGTTCAACCATGAAAGACTTAGGGGTAATATTCGACACTAAATTGACACATCATGACCATATTGATGATGTATGTTCGAGGGGTATACGAGCCTTGGGTTTTCTGAAGCGCCACACCTCCGATTTCAGGGATGTTGGGGCGCTAGTGGCGCTCTATAATGCCCTTGTTCGCCCTATATTGGAGTATGGCTCTATTATTCGGTCTCCTTATTATGCAAACTCGGCTGATCGGCTTGAGCGAGTCCAGCGTAGGTTTTTGAGGTATGTTTCTTTCAAAATGGGAACTCCTTGGCCCGAATTTGACAACGACTCATGCTGCACGTATGTGGACTACAATCATTGGAGACCCGCCGCCGCACCAATGATGCTATTTTTCTAATTAAACTCATCCGCAATACAATAGACTGCCCTCAGCTGCTACAGAACATATACTTTCACGCCCCTACCAATGCTACTCGAAATAACGCCCCATTTTATATCCCCTTCACACCAACCAACTACCTAATAAATAATCCGATCCATAGAGCCCAAAGAGCAATAAATTCAGTAAGTAAAGACAATAATTATGATCCTTTTTTCCATAACATAATATGTAGATATTAGATGTAGATAATATACTAGATATTATCTAGTCTAAAATCACTCTTTTTAAGCAGGGCGAAATAGTATTAGGTTAATGTCAACTTTTTAATTTCAGTAATTGTTATTTATATGAGAGTTTGTTAATACCATAGATGTTGAATTATCAGTTATTGTTATTTTTCATATTATGAGTTAAACTGTTTGGGATTTTATACTAACTCTGTTACTGGGCATGAATATGCCCGTGTATTATACAAATAAACAAATAAACAAATCCTAGAAAATTTCATCAAATTCGGATGAAAAATGTAGATGTCATGGTTGTTACTAGGATGTTACGTATGCGCATGCGCGGAGGCTTCTGTAAATTTTGAGGCCTTGATTTTCATTGTGGACCAACTACAACCTTATCCGCGTAATCCCTAAAAATGTCATCGAAATAGAGTGGAAAATGTGGAAGTTATGGCTGTTACAAGAAATTCACGTTTGCGCATGCGCAGCGGCAACTATCAGACCAGGGTGATGATTTTCATTGGGGACCATCTACAACCTAATCCGCATAATCCCTGAAAATTTCATCGAAATTGGGTAGAAAATGTGGAAGTTATGGCCGTTGCAAGGAAATTCACGTTTGCGCATACGCAGTGGCTTTTATCAGTCCAAGGATGATGATTTCCATAGGGGACCGTCTGCACACCAATCCGCACAATCCCTGGAAATTTCATAGAAATCGGACAATAACTTCGTATAGTTATGCGCGTTACAAGGAATCCATGACAGACGGACAGACAGATAGACACACAGACACTGAACCAAAATTGTTCAGAAAGGTCTAAAACGCAAAAAGCGCGTGAAAATTTTGATTTTGTAGAACTTTTTTTTTCATCCTTGAAAAGTGAAAACAAAGCTTACGCTACCTTGGTAGACTCGGAAGCAATTTAACTTTCTTCTATTTCTCATAACCTTTTCCCTCTCTAAAAACCATTTTATTAATTAACTTTCTTCTATTTCCTCTCCCTCTCTAAAAACCGTATTATTAAAATGATACACCGCGCGTATCACCTTTTTTTAGGCTACGCTTATCCGAGGGTTAACTCGTGCATTAATGGACTTTTTTCGTATGCTACGAGTGCCGTCGTAGTACTGAAAGGATTGATTGGGTAAATAGCTGCGAGACTAAAGAAGGATTCAAGAACGCAGAAGAAGTAGAAAAAGGGTGGGTGGGGGGATAAATCGGATGGAAAGTTGAACTTGTTAGGAGAACAACTCCTAGCGAAAAGGAAAATTTCATTAGTAGGAGCTCGAAAAGGACGAAGAAAGGTTTATTCACTGTAAAATTTCATTTGAACTCCGGAGATAATGGTTGGGAAGCTTTAGGATTAGAGATGAATTAAAGGGGTTTTCTGGGAGTGGTAGGAGGTGGAGAGATGCAAACACAAAAGGAAGGGACGCTGACAATACTGCGACTCAAGGGGACCGAACCAAGGAACGGGTCCTTCCTCTAGAGAAGCATTCCCATCAAACCAACCAACCACCTCCCTGCCCCTTATCAACCCTTCCCTCTCAACTTAATCCGCAAACTGTTCCTCCCAGGTTTCTCCCTTGAAGCATTGAGCTCTTGTAATTATTAACAACAATGCCACATTGTTTTGTTTTGTTAATAACTTCCACCTGAAGTTGGGTTCTGGGCTCTAAGCTACTGGCAGTTCTCTCTGTATCTTTTACGCCCGTTTTCGCGGTCCTTCGCTTTTACGGTATGAACCGCCAAAGCAGGTTGAAATTGTACGTGTAAACTCCCTTCACTTCTATTCACCTCTTCTGTACAACATTTTGATTCATTTTTGCCCAGGACTTTTCTCCTTTCCATTATTATTGAACTTAACTACGGGTAACGTAACTATTGATCCATTTGAACCCATTAAGTCCCTTATCTATTTATTTCCGATCTTTTTGGTGAAACTTTGGATTCTGTCTCCAATTGTCTTCTAATACGTGGAAAAATATAAGGGAAAAAATCATTGCACCAATTTTGAATCCATATGGACCCCGTGGGCTCACTAAGTACTTTTTCCAATGGAGTAATAATAAGGTTGCATCCTATCAAATGTACACCATTTATAACATGAGTCAGTCTTGATTCATCAATATTGGTATGCTTCATTGTACGGAATCATAATTGATACATAAAAGTAGCGAATTGTTTAAAAATTATTTAGAATCAGGTAAATTCAATAGATTGTAGAATCAGTTCGAGTGAAATACGTAAAAGTGGGGTACTCAAAGTCCAATATTGCATTTCCTGCAAACTTTTTATTTTTTTATTTTCATTATTTTTTAGTTTGTTTTTAAATTACTTCCGATGTCATTGCAGGATTTTTAAAGTATCTGTACGAAGCATGACTGTTGCTCTCTCGAACGAAAAGATCCACCAAATTATCAGTCAAAAACAGTTGTATAGTTGTATCGGTCAAAAACAGCTGTACAGGTGTCATTCCTTTGACCATTTCATAACACTCTGTAGATAGTAGACACGCTGGCGATTGGTAGCTTCCTCCTTCAACCAATCATGTGACAAACGGAGCAAACGGTCACAACGATCAACCATTTCAGAAGTTACTGATGTTTAGCATTGAGAAGTTATAACATGGGATGTAGCAGGACCAGAGAGAAATTAGGTTCAACGTTCGAGATTTGGGAATGGTTTACAGGAACAGAAATGAGATTGATTTCTGAATCATCAGCTGGTCCTCCCACCCGTCCAGCATCGAATACAAGCTCAGCAGGAGCAAGAAGATGATTTCCCAGTAAATGTGTAAGCTCACCCACCTTCATCCTCGTCACCTGACTCTTCATCTGCGAGACTACTAACTTGTGGTGGTTCAACATAAATCTCGTTTGGAGGATTTAGGCTTGTATCATCGACCACGAGCGTCTCAAGTGCCCCCTGAAGTGAAAAGCCAGGCCTTTAAAGACGGAGAGGAAGGAATCAGACACAGAGTGATTTGGCGAGGGAAAGGGGCCCATGGGGGAAAGGGGCTCATTTGGCGAGCCTTTAGGGGCCCATGGGATCCATGAGGGTACGGCTACGGAAAACCATGAGTGGATCCTATCCAGTAATATCTATATCAATCCTAAGTCTCTGAAATTATGAAATAACATCCCAGTATTCTAAAAACCAAAGGGTTTTGAAAATCTAGTCAAATAAAAGAACATACCGGAGTAAAGATCGCAGCTGGTAGAGGTCGCAAACGTCACTTATCTAGACTGGCGTGTACCTGAAGGAAAAAGGTGGAACCCAACGATTGGGACAACGAAGGAACAAATTTCAACTCAAATACTTGCATTAAAACAGGAACAAACCTCTCTCAGACCTCCCTATGCACCTTCAAGGCGATTTGAAAACAGTTGTTCTTGCGTACCCATATGCGCCCCGTGGGCTCTAATGGGTTAATACCTGCATACCAATAGGTTTAAAATTGATCTGAAACACCAAACAAATTGTGGATACCCTGATTGGACCAGTTCGTCCACTTGGTGGATGGTTGTGGGGTGGGGGGCTGGCATCAACGAGGTTGCTACAAGAACTGTTCTGGTTAAATTTAGAACTTTCTTTTCAATTTCGTTCTCTTATTTTTGAAGATGTAGTACTAGCAGCTGCTGAAAAATCTCAAAAATCAAATTTACCCTCGCTTTTGTGTCTCCGAGCTTTCTGTCTTTGATTCCATGTCTGAGAACGTCAATTCTTATCCAGAACATAACAACTCAACGTCAATGTCCGATTTTGGTCATAGTTGATGAGAGTTGATTTCGAGACTTAAATCAAATGACTAGTATGATTGCTGGGCCTGAAAAGGTGTTGGTAAGTACCTACAGCTTCCCTCCAGTTGCAATCGTCCTCTAGCTTCATCCTCTGATTCGCCTAGAGTCGATTGTCATACATTCAATTTACAAATTTAAATTTATTTTCAATTCTCTCAATTTCAATTTGTTTTTATTCGATTATGATTTTACCAAGTTGTGAAACTACCATACTAAAATATAACTAGTCAAAGTGATGAACTGTCATCCGTGTTGATCTTCCTTACTTCATTTGTCGTATCCATCAACACAACAAAATCCCACTTCTATCCCATCAAGTTCCGATCCGTTATTACCACAGAACATGAGAAATCAATGAAAACCCATCTTTATAGTCACGAGTGACTTCTCAAGGGTCGCCCTAATAAAGAAAAAAGAAATGAAATGTTTAATGAATAGACTTTTCATCGGAATGCGCATGCTCGCCTGTTGTCAGTGAGCCTCCAAAATGGTGGACACATTCGGACCACCGTCTTTGTTATAAGGACGTCCCACAGAAAGACTTGGGCGTCCTTATGCGACCGATCAGAGGTAAAGTAGGACAACACTCAACAGAAAAAAAAAACACACACAGTAATCCTTCTTAGACCATTGTGAATCCGAATCTGCGAAAAAAATCCATAGGTGAATCTGTGTGTGTGTGACAAAACCTTGTGTCGTCTGCAAAGGCCTTAGTTTTCAACCGATTTTCGTGGTTCTTTTTTTATTTGACTCGGAAAACTATCTAGTTGCACATCGCCGGAATTTCGAATTTTGCCTTTTAAGGGGGGGAAGGGGAGGGGTTAATGGTCTTAAAAAGTGCGTTTTTGGGCATAATCTTGTGTACTCTGCCCAGGCCTCAAATTCCAACCGATTTTCATGGTTCATACGTTCCTTTAGGTCACATTTTATTATTTATTTTTTGAACTAATTCATTTAAATTTGAATTTTCGTTCTTATAACTAGCAGAACTCACTCATACATTTCAATGAAGTCTGTCAATTCAAAAGCTATCAACCTGATCGTGACAATAGTGGTACTTTAATAATTCAATTATTTGTACACCAACCTTCTGTATACAAGTTGTTCGAAGTGGAAAATTAATGCAATCTTGACAGAGTTTTGCAAGCTCCTGAATAATAAACAGGAACGAATGGAGGATCAGGCGAAGCGACGAGGGGTCAAGCGGAATACGGGAATTAAAGTATGGATTGACACATCTCGATAAATAGTTACAGTAAATATGAATAATCAAATATTGATGTTCTCGAATATCCCAATGGACCTTTATCCTATCATTTATGGATTCAAATGCATGAATAGTGGAGATGGATATCGTGCATTAGGAACTGCTTCACTACAGGAAACATAAATATCCCGCCATAGTCATCATATTTCAAGGATTCGCTCTCCGTTACATTTCCCCATTTTCAACAGTTAACATATTGATGAGTTGATGCGCACATTTCAAGAAGTAATTCAAAAGCCAGACGAATTATTTATTCGTATTGATTGGTTGGTTAACTTTCGAATCGTTCATCCTAATACCCGCTTCGATGTTCCTCTCATTCACTTTGAAGCCCGGAATATGTATATACTATACCATTATGTAGACAGATATTTCCCAGATTTAGATAGGCCTAATTTTCCATATGCCGGTAATAGTAAGTGAAGCTTCGTGTATTAGGTACGTTTGCCAAATTTGTTGGTCAGTATAATGAATAAGATAATGTGAATCAGATAATAGATAGGATCTATAGATATCTATAGATAGATAATAGATATCTCATAATATGAATAAGATGATGAATATTATCTTCAAACAGATTATTGTTGTTCGAAAATGTGGGAAATCACCAAATTCATCGGCTCCGGATAGTCTCATTCGATCCTGAAAAAGTATGTTCTTTTCGGAGGGAGGAAGTAGAATGTGGCGTATTGTTATGACATTGATATTATGTTAAGAAATAATGTTACATTAATATATAATAGTAGGGCTTGAATTGATCATACTCGCTAATATTAAGGAATGGGAATTTTTTACATATACATAACTGTATATACAAAATTGCCCATTTGTGATGTACCGTTACATGCTGACAATTAATTTGTAGTATTTGTTTATGTGGAATTTGGAATTCAATTATTTAGGTCAGTGCTCTTGTACTGTATATTGGAAGAATATTGCCAACCCGGTTGTCTACTCAATGGAGTCAAACCGCTTTTGGTTTATTATTTTTAATAATGAAATTTTGGAATCGACCAAGAACAAAAAACGCTGCAAATTATTACACAATGGTTTATTATTTTTCTATATAGATCACTCGTCTACAAAATCACCAACCATACAATATGAAGGAAGGAAGGGAAAAAAAACCATCGATTGCATTTCGGTCAGCTCTAATTTGAACGGAGATTAGGCCTCTTTTGAGATTCACACTCGTGTTTTGATTTATATATATATAATATATATAAATTGAGATATGACATATTGAGATATGACACTATTGCATTAAATGAGCGATATATTATAATATAATATGTCATATCTCAATTTATATATATTATATATATATAAATCAAAACACGAGTGTGAATCGCAAAAGAGGCCTAATCTCCGTATATATATTTATATCCGTATGGTTTATATCCGTATATATATTTATATCCGTATGGTTTATATATATTTCAATATAAACCCTTAAATTTTCGTAGGGAGCGAACGGTTTGTACTACAGGGCTACGCTTGGTCTGAAAAAATTCTAAAATTCTATAGAATCTTAAATTGAAGGGAAAACAATACCTACCTTTATATCGAAATTTTTTGAGTTAGGGCGTTTTCAAAATTTCAAAATTAATTTTGGAACCCTTAGAAGTTACCTACATCAACCAAAAGCTTCGGGGCACAACTAGACCCCAAATGGAGCATACATATCAAATTTCATCAAAATCGGTCAATGCTAAGTGGCAAAAGTGACGCGTACGGCGGACAGCGGACGGGCGGCCAAATTTTTATTCGATTTTGGTTTATTATTTTCAATAATAAGCCTTTGGAATCGAGCAAGAAAAAAAAATTTTTAACCCCCCCTCAAAATTTGATGTTTTACGTATCAAGGTACGTAGAGTACGAAAATCGAATAAAAAAATTTCCGTCCGTCCGCCGTACGCCGTACGCGGCACTTTTCTTAGCAACACTGGACCGATTTGGTTCAAATTTGGTATATGGGCTCCATTTGGGGTCTAGTTGTGCCACGAAGCTTTTGGTTGATGTAGGTCACTTCTAAGGGCTGAACATTAAGGGTTGAAATTTTCAAGAGTGCCCTAGCTCGAAAACTCTCGAAATAAAGGTATCGTTTTTCCACCAATTTTAAATAGCATTGAATTTTAAAAAATTTTTGAGACCACCCGGAGCTCTGTAGGACAAACCGTTCGGTCCCTACGAGTACTTGAAGGTTTTCCTTCGATAAAACAGAATCATGAGTGTGAATCGCAAAAGAGGTCTAATCTCCATTCAAATTTTATCGGACTAAAATGCGATCGCTGTTCATTTCTTCGATTTGTATACAGTTTTGCCTTCTGCGTAACCAGTAATCAAATTTCCATATGAAGCTTTCTATTTTTCGAGTCGAGTGTGAAGCGTTTAGTTCTTTCTAATAAACTTGATTGTGAAGGTGTGAAGCCAGTATGGTGTGGTAGGTAGCACCTAGCTGGTAGGTAAAAAAAAAGTTGGTAGGTAAAAAAAATGTTGGTGGGTAAAAAACGCTGCAAATCATTGCTCAAAGGCTTCTTCACTCTTCAGATCACTGATCAGCTGAGTGAGCTCCGAAGCCATTTTCAATCCTATTCAACGGAAGTGCTCTTCCAGGCGTCTCCAGCATTCGGGAAGATCTTCTTCACTCTTCAGATCACTGATCAGCTGAGTGAGCTCCAAAGCCATTTTTACTCCTATTCAACGGAAGTGCTCTTCCAGGCGTCTCCAGCATTCGGGAAGATCTTCTTCACTCTTCAGATCAGTGATCAGCTGAGTGAGCTCCACAACCATTTTTACTCCAATTGAATGGAAGTGCTCTTCCAGGCGTCTCCAGCATTCGAGGAGATCTTCTTCACTCTTCAGATCACTGATCAGCTGAGTGAGCTCCGAAGCCATTTTCAATCCTATTGAATGGAAGTGCTCTTCCAGGCGTCTCCAGCATTCGAGGAGATCTTCTTCACTCTTCAGATCACTGATCAGCTGAGTGAGCTCCAAAGCCATTTTTACTCCTATTCAACGGAAGTGCTCTTCCAGGCGTCTCCAGCATTCGGGAAGATCTTCTTCACTCTTCAGATCAGTGATCAGCTGAGTGAGCTCCACAACCATTTTTACTCCAATTGAATGGAAGTGCTCTTCCAGGCGTCTCCAGCATTCGAGGAGATCTTCTTCACTCTTCAGATCACTGATCAGCTGAGTGAGCTCCGAAGCCATTTTCAATCCTATTGAATGGAAGTGCTCTTCCAGGCGTCTCCAGCATTCGAGGAGATCTTCTTCACTCTTCAGATCACTGATCAGCTGAGTGAGCTCCAAAGCCATTTTTACTTTTATTCAATGGAAGTGCTCTTCCAGGCGTCTCCAGCATTCGAGAAGATCTTCTTCACTTTTCAGATCAGTGATCAGCTGAGTGAGCTCCACAACCATTTTTACTCCTATTGAATGGAAGTGCTCTTCCAGGCGTCTCCAGCATTCGAGGAGATCTTCTTCACTCTTCAGATCACTGATCAGCTAAGTGAGCTCCGAAGCCATTTTCAATCCCATTGAACGCAGGAAGCTGAAATTTGAGAGGGAAGGTCAAGGGAGAATACAGATGGTGGTAGGTGCTATTGATGGAGAACCAGTGATCTATACAGAAGGGTGATCTATACAGAAAATAATAAACCTTTGAGCAATGATTTGCAGCGTTTTTGGATTTTACGTACCTTTAAACGTTAACTATCAAATTTTGAGGGGGTGTTAAAATTTTTTTGTTCTTGGTCGATTCCAAAGGTTCATTATTGAAAGTAATAAACCAAAAGTACTCCCCCCCCCCCAACACGACTCAAAATTTGTTGTTTTAAGTTTCAAGGTAAGTACCTAGAATCCGAAAATCGAATAAACAATTTCCCGTCCGTACTCCGTCGCCGGACGCGGCACTTTCTTAAGTTCCCATGGACCAATTTTGATGAAATTTGGTACACGAGCTCCATTTGGTGTCTAGTTGTATCCGAAAGCTTTTAGTTGATGTCAGTCTCTCCTAACGGGTGAAGATTACCTAAGGGTTGAAATTTTAAAGAGTGCCCTACTTCGAAAACTCCCGAAATAACGGTAGGTATTGTTCTTTCTCCAATTTTAAAAAGTATTTAATTTTTAGAATTTTTTGTGACCACGCGGAGCTCTGTAGGGCCATCAGTTCGCTCCCTACGAGAACTTAAGCGTCGGACTTATGATAAATCAGAAACACGAGTGCGAATCGCAAAAGAGGCCTAATCTCCGTTCAAATGTTAGCTGACCGAAATGCGATCGATGTTCTTCTTCATGTTGGTTGGTGGTCACAATGGCAAAGCCGTGTTCTTTGCAGGCGAGTGATCTATATAGAAAAATGATAAACGTTTCTTTAATCATTTCCCCCTTTTTTCCTTTAGGCTGAGGAGATGCATCACATGAGCAAGCAGCCCAGGCGTGAGGGAGTCCTTGGCTTGCGGTCAGAAAGCGCCGGTTGAGACCGCAAGTCAACAACGGCGCTTCAGGCCGGAAGTGGCGCTGCGGGGAGCCGCTAATGGCGCCGCCTCGTGCGAATAAGCGGCTAACGGGATTTTCTAAAGCTCTTCCGCATTTCCAGTCGTTTTGATTGCCTTCCACCCCGCATCGTCAAGTGCTCGGAAGCGATCGTCATGATTCCCACTGAAACCTAGACGTGAACAATATTGCGGAAATTAGAGGATTTACCTTTCAGATAAATCGATAGTTACAAAATCTTCGAAGCTATGGTTTAGAAAATTAGATATTAGATTTACTAACGTAGGTATTTACTTTAATTGCTCTACTTTTATCGAATTTCCAAGGGATGTGTTTGCAACATACTAAGTAGGTAATAAAACATTTTTAGCATGGACTTTTGGTTTATTATTTTCAATAATAAGCCTTTGCAATCGAGCAAGAAAAAAAGAATTTTAACCCCCCCTCAAAATTTGATGTTTTACGTTTCAAGGTACGTAGAATCCGAAAATCGAATAAAAAAAACGTACGCGGCACTTTTCTTAGCAACACTGGACCGATTTGGTTCAAATTTGGTATATGGGCTCCATTTGGGGTCTAGTTGTGCCGCGAAGCTTTTGGTTGATGTCAGTCACTTCTAAGGGGTGAAAATTAAGGGTTGAAATTTTCAAGAGTGCCCTAGCTCGAAAACTCTCGAAATAAAGGTATCGTTTTTTCACCAATTTTAAATAGTATTGAATTTTTAAAAATTTTTGAGACCACCCGGAGCTCTGTAGGACAAACCGTTCGGTCCCAACGAGTACTTGAAGGTTTTCTTTCGATAAAACAGAATCATGAGTGTGAATCGCAAAAGAGGTCAAATCTCCATTCAAATTTTATCGGACTAAAATGCGATCGCTGTTCATTTCTTCGATTTGTATACAGTTTTGCCTTCTGCGTAACCAGTAATCAAATTTCCATATGAAGCTTCCTATTTTTCGAATCGAGTGTGAAGCGTTTAGTTCATTCTAATAAACATGATTGTGAAGGTGGTGAAGCCAGTATGGTGTGGTAGGTAGTACCTACCAATAGTTAGTAGGTAAAAAAAAGTTGGTAGGTAAAAAACTCGGCGCTTTGCACCTCGGCGGGGGGCTCCTCCCCCCTGCACCCCCCGGTTTATTTCTTTTTCCATACTCTGTATGAAATCATAGGAACACAGAATGTAATTTTGCGATGCTAGTCATCCGTTAAATAAATGTGGAGTCTTTGGCAATAGTAAAATAAATAATTCTCAGACATTTAATTTGGTCTAAAACCCTATAAATGTTATATGAATAAAAATGTAACTACAAGAAAAATACTATATAAATTGAGAGCTTTCCAACGAATGGTGAACAATTTCTGTGCAATGAACACTGCGGGAGTTCTATTTCCTTACCAACGGCTTGGTAGCACGTGAAAATCATTATAAAAGGCGCGTAACGGTTTTTTCTGTCGCTTTTTCGTGACGATTTTTTTTCGGTAGGTCATCGCAAAAACACATTCTGTGTTAAAATGTTGGTAGGTAAAAAACGCTGCAAATCATTGCTCACTGATCAGATCACTGATCAGCCGAGTGAGTTCCGAAGCCATTTTCAATCCTATTGAATGGAAGTGCTCTTCCAGGCGTCTCCAGCATTCGAGGAGATCTTCTTCACTCTTCAGATCACTGATCAGCCGAGTAGGCCCCGAAGCCATTTTCAATCCTATTGAGTGAAAGTGCTCTTCCATGCGTCTCCAGCATTCAAGGAGATCTTCTTCACTCTTCAGATCACTGATCAGCTGAGAGAGCTCCGAAGCCATTTTCAATCCTATTGAATGGAAGTGCTCTTCCAGGCGTCTCCAGCATTCGAGGAGATCTTCTTCACTCTTCAGATCACTGATCAGCTGAGAGAGCTCCGAAGCCATTTTCAATCCTATTGAATGGAAGTGCTCTTCCAGGCGTCTCCAGCATTCGAGGAGATCTTCTTCACTCTTCAGATCACTGATCAGCCGAGTAGGCCCCGAAGCCATTTTCAATCCTATTGAGTGAAAGTGCTCTTCCAGGCGTCTCCAGCATTCAAGGAGATCTTCTTCACTCTTCAGATCACTGATCAGCTGAGTGAGCTCCGAAGCCATTTTCAATCCTAATGAACGCGCGAAGCTGACACTTGAGAGGGAAGGTCAAGGGAGAATACAGATGGTGGTAGGTGCTATTGATGGAGAACCAGTGATCTATACAGAAGGGTGATCTGTACAGAAAATAATAAACCTTTGAGCAATGATTTGCAGAGTTTCAAATTGGTTTGCTGCTGAGTCTACCAAGGTAGTGGAAGCTTTGTCTCACTTTTCAAGGCTGAAAAAAATGTTCTCCAAAATCAAAATTTCCACCGGTCTCTAACGTTTCAGACCTTCCTGAACAAATTTGGTCCCGTGTCTGTCTGTGTGTCTGTAATGAAATCCTGCCACAGTCATAACTTCTTCAATTCTCATGCGATTTCGATGACCTCTTCGGAGATTATGCAGGTTAGCATATACTGGTTCCTTTTGAAAATAATCACCTCCGGACTGATAGCAGCTGCTGCGCACGCGTAAACGTGATTTCCTTGTAGCAGCCATAACTAGTCCCCTAAGAGGGAAGTGCTTCTTGTCTACTCTACAATCGGATTATGGATACGAGGAAGCTATGTGCCACACCCACTTGGCAGACGTTTTTGTTTTGTATCACAGAAACGTGTGTCTGAGTCTCTGTCTGTCACAAATTTCTTGCCACAGCCATAACTTCTAAATTTTGCATTCGATTTCGATGAAATTTTCAGGGATTGTGCGGCGTTTGGATGGTCCCCTATGAAAATCATCGCCCCCAGACTGATAGTTGCCACTGGGCATGCGGAAAAGTATATTTCCTTGTTACATTCATAACTTCTATATTTCCCAACAGATTTCGAAGAAATTTTCAGGAATTATGTGAGTTGAGGTGGAAATGGCTCCTTATGATGATGATCATGGCCCCCAAATTGAAAGTATTTTGTACGCATGCGCAAACGTGAAATCCACGTTTAACAGCCATAACATCTACAATCCATCTCCATCCGATTTCAAAGAATTATTCATAGATTGTCCACGTTAACGTGTAGAATGTCCCCTATGTGGGTAGTGAGATTAAATACTATCCATTGGATCATCTTTACAATCTACGGATCGAGAAAACTATGTGCCATATCCAATTGGCAATTTTTTTTTTTTTTTTCATTGAAATCCGTTGTGGGACTTCCAAAACTATTCTTGAGATTTTCCAAAACTGTGCGTGTGTGTGAGTTTCACTCCGGGCAATAATGAAGATCCCAAGAAAATCATCGCCCTCAGACTGTTGGAAGTCGCGAAGCATGCACAAACGTAAAAACCTTGTAACAGCTTAACTGTTGTAATCTCTACGAGAATGATTTGAAGAGTTCTCTTTCAAACGGGCTTATAACCATTTACTACACTTTTTTTTTCGCGGATTCTGAATCTTTGGGATAAGGCCTATCACCTCACGAGTTGAATTCCTTCCGAAACGGATTGTATCCCGCTTTGAAAGCTGGCTAAAAATCGGGTTTGCCGACAGATCGGCTTATACCCATCCCGTTGTTTTCAATTTACACTTTTTTATTCGGTTTTCGGATTCTACGTAGTATTTTAAAACGTAAACCATCAAATATTGAGAGGGGTTAGAATATTTTTTCTTGCTCGATTTCGAAGGTTCATTATTGAAATTAATTGGTAAACAAATAAAGTAAAATGAAAATGAGACTTCTCTTCGCACAATTTCCCACAAAACATTCCGTTTGAAAGAAAACTCCTCAGATGAAAAATACGAGAATAATCCAAGCATTTTTTGAATCAAGATTCGTTTGACCCTTCAAAAATATTGTACCTCCTGTTTTTCAATTAAATAACTGTGATTGATCGATAAAATTAGGTAAATATCATGATGAGCTCAGTTTTTAGGGAGGTGTGAAATTGACATCGAGCGATTCCAATAACTACCTCACGAAGAACGATTCCATTCTAGGGTTGAGGAAGTGAAGGTTTTTTTCGAAGCTCTACGGTGGCCACGTATGCTATCATCCTCAAGGTATCTGCTTCCACGGGTCTCAGTCGGTCGCCGTTTGTTTCTAGTATTTAGCAAAATTGAAGGCGCAAAAACTTGAGAAGTTGTACTTAAATTTGAAATTTTCGAGGATTTTAGAAATTTATTACTGCACGGAACTAGGGAATTGAAAAGCAGAATTATTGCCGCCGGAATCATCAAAATCGAACAACAATAATTATTGCCGAACAGCAATTATTGCCGAAGAAAAATGGAAAAACTAGGTGTTGAATAAACGGTTTTTCCCAACTTTTCCCATATTTCTCTGGCAATTATTGTTCGATTATGATGATTCCAGCGGCAGTATTTCATTTTCTCAATTCCCTTGGGCCGTGCACTAATGAATTTCTATAATCCTTTGAAAATTCCAATTTTAGTTAGTTTCTTAGTTTCTGCCCGTTCAATTTGGCGAAATACTGACCCGGAACGAGGATCGAACGTCGAACGACTGAGACCCTCTTGAACTTAGTGCACAAAAGAGGAACGTCCGGACAAAGCTCCAGTGTCCACAACGCGATTGAATTACAAAGCTATCTATTTGGGACATGGAACCATTGTGCATCCCTCTTTTGGACAAAGCACCGAATGCCATTAACGATTTTTCAAGAGGGCACATAGAACTCGGTCAGTTTCTCCGTTTTTAAGCAACTACCAAAGTTTTGGACGCTACAATCATAAAACTAACAATGAGAGGCCCGGATGCACAAAAACTCACGCTGCCGGCGATGAGATTTGAAACCTCGACCCCCGCAAGAGTCAGTCCCAATTCCACCGCAAAACAACGCTCGCCTCAACGACTGAAGCTACACCGGACCCTCCACAATCAGCTTGGTCGTCAGTAATTACCAGAGATGGGCATGATCATAATTGTGATTACAGTTACATCGTACGAAAAGTGTACGATTACGCTGTAAACATACGAAATCGTATGATTAGTGTTACGGTAATAGACGAAGGACAGTTTTGACGTCCTGCGTGCCTTTAATGACCCTGAGAATACGATTGTAATCATACGATGATTACAGCGTAATCATAAACTTTTCGTAAAATGACAGCATAATCATACAATTCTCGTATGAGTATAATCGTAATCGTAATAACGATTATGATTACGCCCATCTCTGGTAATTATCAGGCATGTGAAGTCTGAAGTCTCATTAATCTCAAAAGTGACATTTTTGGACATAGCGCCTTTGTATCGATAAGTTGAGGAAACTGATCTGAACTGAAACTTTTATAGTTGATCCTTGAATCCTAGGACTAGGTAAGTCATTTATAACAGCATTTTACATGATAAAACCTTTCATGAACACGCCCTTAATACATCAAGGCCGGCAGGGAAGGGAGACGGTATTTCACAAATTACAGGCTTTTCCGAATAAAATGGGTAGGTAAGAGGGAGAGAGGAGAATAAGGTTTGGACAGGAAGGCAAAAAGTATTACCACCGGGAAACAGGGGTGGGCTCCAAGGCATAAATCTCAGCCGTACCGATTCTTTTCTTTTTCTTAATTTACCAGGTTTAATAGAAGGGTTGGAGATAAGGTTGTGAGATTTATTCAATTGGTCTTGGAAAAGATGGCGGAAAGACGGTAGAGGAGGGGATGAAAGCGGCGGTAAGGAGGCGGGAGATGGTAACGTGGTGTGAGTGGGCGTATAATGTATAGGTGGCCGGCCGTAGCGGAGTACAGGTGGTCTATTACCCGGCGAGCTTATCTTGGGCTGGAGACTTTGCCCCTGATAAGTCACAGCCTCTGTTCAACCGTCGAGGATTTATATGGGAACGTCCGTTGGGTTGGAGCGGGTTTCTGGGTTCTCCAGAGATCTCCGGGCCTTTTCCATCTCCTTCAACCGAGGCGGCTGTCAGACTTTTCCTGTAGATTCAAGGATTGAGGTAAGCTGATACTGGCGTCTGACGATCGTAACTCGATGTTCTTGCTCTGGTTCTGCAAGATCCTACAACAATACCGCCGTTTGAAGAATGGAAAGGTCAGCTTGAGGGCTTAGGAAGGAAAGATGGAGTAATTTTTACTCCCACTTACAGAAATACTCCATTCGGTTCTCCTCTTCGTTTGAAAGTGACAGATTCGGACAAAATATCAATTAACAACGATGTAAATACCTCATACCAAGCAATTTAAACGATACCTACTCCATGATTCTATTGAATAATGTAAATAATAAGGAAGGCACATAACAAGATATGACAATAACCTCCACGAGGTAGGTAGTTATAGCCTACTATTCGCCGGACCAAGTTCCTACAGTTACTGTACCTACTTTCAAATACTTGCGACTCGGGGGTTACACGACAGTGCGGCTAATAAAAGACATCGTATTTACCATCTATAAGTCGTGATGTTTTTCCAGTAACGGAACTATTTCAAAGTAGAACAATATTCTTAATAACTCGAAAATATATTTGGGTAGTTTCAGCCTCAACAACAAAATGTTTGTATCCAACTTCCTTTCGAAATAATTATAACTTCTCGTATCTCTATAATAGATTCACAGTTGGATATGTAATAGGAACTAATGATTTCAACAAAAAAAGTCTGCCACGTGGGTGTGGCACATAGCTTCCTCGGCACCCTAACCACTATACCTATACGTTAATGAAAATACTTATTCATTAAATTTTCTCAATCATGATTTCAATTATCAGTTCGGAGTTGTGGATCAGGATAGAATGTGGAATGTAGTTTGGTTATTGTTATGCAGAAGCATAACACGAAAAAGGTGAAAATTTATTTCATTGTCGTTGAATTATGAAATGACGAAGGAGTAATTGATTAAAATGTTTCATTTCTGGAAGACCGTCAACCCCAGGTTACCCTGATACGCAGCACATTCCTCAGCGTTGATCAAAACTGGATCAGAATTGGGTCAAATCTGTAACATCCCTGAAAATTTCATTGAAATCGGATGGAAAATGTAGAAGTTATGACCGTTACAAGGAATTCACGTTTGCGCATGCGCATGCGCAGACGCTTCCATCAGTCCGGGGATGATGATTTTCATAGGGGGTCGTCTACACACCAACCCGCACGATCGCTGAAAATTTCATAGAAATTGGACAATAATTTCGTATAGTTATGCCCGTTACAAAGATTTCATGACAGACAGACAGACACGGAACCAAAATTGTTCAGAAAGGACTAAAACGCAGAACGCGAGTGAAAACTGTGATTTTGGAGAACTTTTTCTTTAATCCTTGAAAAGTGAAAACAAAGCTTCCACTACCTTGATAGACTCGGAAGCAATAAGAAATTAGTAGGTACCGAAGTGCCAAATAATCGTTGAAAAGAAAACAAAAAAGTCTGCCAAGTGGGTGTGGCACATAGCTTCCTAGTATCCATAACCCGATTGTATAGATGATCCGATACATAGTAGTTAATCTCAAAACACCAATCTCTGAGTACCTTCCACTACCCTCATAGGGGACCATCTACACGCTAATTTGAACAATCCTGGAAAATTTCATCAAATTCGGATGAAAAATGTAAGTGTCATGGCTGTTACAAGGATTTCACGTTTGCTCATGCGCAGTGGCTACTATCAGCCCGAGGGTAATGATTTGCATACGTTTCTCGTAAACTAATACGTTGTGGTTAGTTGTTCTTAATGGTGAACTCAATACTTTTTGTTAGTCCTAAGTAACCATGACGGACAGAAACAAATGAAGACTACAGGGGAAAAACGGGTTAACTCGATTTTTTGGGAAAGGTTATGTTTTTTCTTGTAGATTTTCGGGTGGCGAACACGATGAGCTCATCAAACAAAGGAAAAAACAAATCCAAATGGTCGAAAATCGCCGGTGAATAAAAAGTGTGCAAGGGAAAAACCGGTCCCTCTGGGTGGTTCAGGGGAAAAACGGGTCAACGCCAGTCGCCTCGTGTTGAATTTTTATTTTAATTTTAAAAATTTTAATACATTAATATTTTAATGCGATGAGACCACTCTGAGCTCTGTAGGACCAACCGTTCGCTCCCTATTATAGGGGCGTTATTATTATAATAATATTTGGGTTGGGCTTATAATGATAAATCAGAAACACGAGTGTGAATCGCAAAAGAGGCCTCAACTCAGTTAGAATTTTAGCTGACCAAAATGCGATCGTTGTTTGTTTCGTCAAGCTGTACCTACTGAGTTTTCCGTCCTTAGCAACCAGTAATCAAATTTCCTGATGAAGGCACCCACAGCTCTTACTGTGTTTATTGCAGGCGAGTGATCTATACAGAAAAATAATCGACCTTTGTGTAATGGTTTGCGCCGGTTTTTCTCAGAGAGGTCAAGGTGGAGACCTTGAACTCGTACTTACATGAAGGGCGTACGACTAGAAAAAATGGTTGTAGCTTGTAGGCCCATTTGCTTGCAGATTTACGATAGATCTCGTCATGCAACGCCGCTTACAACGAGCGTTAATCAGTTCCTTTACCTTTGTGTCTTGTTCCACATCCCCATTCCTCCATTATCACAACAACAACAACAACATCAAAACAGAGAAAAATTGGACCATTTTATACAACGAGAGCTTAACGAATTCGCGATTCCAAACGACCCACCTTCTCGAAGAGCTAGAATACATACAATCGGGAGTTTTCCAACCAATCAACAAGGCATTTTTCATGCAGGTATATTTCGTTGGGGGCCTAAACGGTCTCTAGACACGCAAAGCGAACAAGTAGTTTATTCCCACTCTGGTTATAATCGGAACTTGCCTCAACAGCAGAGCCCTTCTCCACCGAAAAACCCAAATTGCTCCTTAATGTTACACAACGCCCCCGGTGTTTTTCTCCAGGCTATCTTTTTTTTCAATTCTGCTCCGTTTCTCACGGCACCGGAGTAATTTTTCAAGGGAGGGATAATGGGGGATGGGAATTGGGGGTAAATGGTATCGAGGTGATCCAAGGGCGTGGAGAAGTTGGGATGACTGATGGCGACGGAAAAACGGAGTGGTCGTGATTTTATGGTAGAAAATACTGGAGTATTGACAATTATTCCAATATTACGGAATTACACCCGTACTTGGGACGTATATTAGTGATTCCTCAAGGCGCCACTCCACCCAAGGTTTCCTTTAAGCTATCTTTACTCGAGGATTCTTCACTCTATTCATAGACGAAATGATATGCTAGCACTTGAAGGTCGACTCATCCTCAACTCGAGACCTTGAGTCACCAATCGAGACTTGAGGAAGAATAGGCAGCCTTGATCATGCAGCAGCTCATTGAAGGTTTAACAGAAAAGGTTTGGTTGTAGTTATTTCAGAGTTTAGAGGTGAAAATACACCTGTTTTGGTTTATTATTTTCGATAATGAACCTTTGGAATCGACCAAGAAATTTTGCTTCCGAGTCAACCAAAGTAGAGGTAGCTTTGTTTTCACTTTTCAAGGTTGAAAAAAAAATGTTCTCCAACATCAAAATTCAAAAATTTATCTCAAATAAAAGTGAACAAAGTAAAGATTGAAAAACGAAAAGGAATAATACGAGTACAATGATTTATTAACTCGCTCCAATATTTTCATGAATGTCCTTCAGGAAAAGGAGTTTGATGGCCCATGTCGTTGGTCCTCTGTTTCCTTAAAATATGGCCAGTTTCAGGAAAAACCTTTCTGAAGGAACAGAAGTTGCCACTGCAGGCTCGTATTTCAAGGTGTTGTGTTTGCGTGTATTCGAGTGAGGACGATGGTCCTCTCGATGCGCTGATTTGTAAACTATCCTGAACCCTACTCAACGGAGAGATTGATCCCTAAGCCCTAAGTGCTTGAAATATCTATACGCAAACCTCGGCATCTGGACCCAGACTGACCGGCGGGAAGCGGAGCATTTACCTAATGAAGCCTAGTTGTTCTGAAGAGGTCCCTAAGGGGAGCTAGAGGTTCGGCGCCTTCATGGGGCAAACCGTTCCCTCTGCGGAACTGGGCCATAGGTAAGGTGAAGGCAAGAAATGATAAGTCGGATTGACTAGGTACGAATGCATGTGGGAAGACCTCCGAGTACGGCTTACATACTCTAGCTATTACAGTGAGGGGAGAGTGGAAAAGAGGTGACGTCAAATGACATGTTCTTTCCCTTCCTCACCTCATCCTTGTTGGTGATGACTCATGCCACTCTGGGGTTTTCCTACGCCTTACTTTATTGGAGAACTAACGACCATAGATATATGACATTACTCAGGAAAAGTCTCCGCCATCTGTTCCCAATGTGATACCAGGTTTTGTTGGATTTGTACAAAGTTATGACAAATGTATTTACACTAACGTAAGCAGGTAATACTAGTTAGAAAATAAAGTTACAGGTTAAGTAAGTAATAACAACAACAACCTAACTGATCACGTGAAGAGAGAATAACGTTGTCATGGATAACGTGAAGAGAGAATAATCGTTGAATAAGCGTTACAAATTATTAGATTACCCGATTGATCGAACCAAGTGGGAATCGATCAAAAAAGCATCGATCATTTGACAAATTGAACGATTACTCTGATTGATCGATCCCATCCCTTTGTTGAGCTTCCGGTAAAGCGTAAAACATTCCGAGGATCCAGCTCGTCCATGGAATGCTGGACTCCGTTGCTCATTGACCGATGTGATGGGAGGTTCCAAATCTGATCTCAGTATACTATTATGGGGGAGCGAACGTCGATAGACTGCCTGGAATGGAATGGCAAGCACAAACGGATGCATAACGCTTCGCAAATCGTGCATGGATCCTCACCATTTCAACTGGCACTATTCTAGGGAGGGAAGGTGGTATTGAATACTCTTAGGATGTAGTGCAATCTGAGCTTGTACACTGACAGTGTATTCATCTCTGTCTCCAGGTAGTACACTAAATAGTTCTGAGATGAAACAGCTTCCTGAAGATCACCAACTGTACACCCCCCTCCAAGTCATAGTCAAGCTTACCCCACATCTGAGCCTAACATGGAATAGCCCTGATAATGAACAGATATAATTCATCTCAACAATTGGATTATGGATACAATGGGAGAAATTATTCACATTCACTTGTTTTCCACCTATGATCGGGCATTCGTCCCACTGTGCTATTCTAGGGAGGCAGGATACCCGAAGCATACGGCAATTATTAATACTAATACCTCCCGAGCAAGTGAGGGGTCGAAAACAGTCGTTGTCAGAAGCAACACCGAGGTTCTGTATTTTGTGCCACCAACTCTGTGTCAAGTGAAATTTGCACCCTTGAGATGTTGCTGTGGGCCATGTTGTTCCAATAGCTTTGATTATCGATTCTTCGAAGTTCGAAAAAACAACATGTGTCTCTAAATTGTGTTGAACACGAGAGCATAGGAGCTGCTTTTCTTGTCCTTCAGAAGCAGGATTGGCAGTTTGTCAACATCGGTTGTTATGTCGGAGTGTCGTCAAGTGAAGGCGTCCGTCTTCTTGATGGCTTGACTGATTTTCTTTGGTCCCTACTCAACAGATAGATCGATCCCAATGCAAGGTGATCCACTATTTCTCCGGCACGTAGTCCAGGCCGATGGGAGTAGTGCAAGGAGAGAGCTATCTGCCATCTCCGGCGCCTTGAGCCAGGCCATTACCTAGTGCCTCTAGGCGAAGAGAATGCTGACGTTGGCGCCTTGGAAGGCAAACCGCTTGCTCTGAGGAACTAGGCTAGTTTTTAGGATAAAGGTAAGTAGAAATTATCAAATCGATAGACTGCATGAAGGGAGGCCCCTCAGTGTGACTTTTATACCCTAAATAATCACATTGAAGGGAGAGTGGAAGAAGGGTAACGTCAGTTTGACGTGTTTTCCCGGTACTGCACTACCTATGGGTGATGACTCACTCAGGGGTTTCCCTACATATTTCATCTTTTTCCCTATTAGTGGGTCTGGACAAGCCATTAGTCACTTAGACCATAACCTAGGACATCTTTTCGATTCATCACAGAACCATCTGTGTACCACAGAAGTGAACCTGGTTCATATTGAGGCATGCCTCTCTTCCAGCATTCACGATCATTAATGATTCTAAAGTGTAGGTGAAAGTTCATTCTCTCTGACAAATGTCAGGGACTGACTTAGCCACTAGATCAGAGTGGACTTGGTCCAGTATTTCCAGGTGGCTCCCTTTACAGGGGGGGGGGGGGGGGGTGAGTTGTCCCGAGTGCAGCATTCTGGTAGCCCCCAGGAAGGCTGTTCTCTGAACAAAGATCTGGGTTGTTGGGGTAGGGTAATAGAGGGTGTTTTTATCTCTTCGGAGCCCTTCTTATCCCTACCCAAGTCAAGGTCATGCGTCCCCGTCGCACAACCCGGGCCCCCTGGGATGGACAGAGGTGGTCCCATTAGGTTTCCCTGGTGGACCCCTCTTGAACTTCCAGGGGTGGCTGAATGACCCTCTGGCGACTAGGGAGGGGACCCCTGTTAACGGGTTCCCTGACCCTTCAATATTAGCGCCCCCCGTTATGATTGACGAAGCAGACCAGCCTCATAACCCCCGCCAGCCCATTGGCTCGCGGGGTATTAGGGGAGGCGCTCAGAGGCGCCCCAGGCAGGGGCGTCGGCCATCCTCTCCCTCCTCCTCTTCCTCATCATCCCTACCCTCTTCCTCTTCCACAGCCTCTTTAGACCACCAGTGTGCCCATTGTGAGCGGGCATTCACCTCCAGGTCTGGCCTTGGTGTCCACGTCAGACGGAAGCATCCTGTTGCTGCTAATGCTGCAATTGAAATAGAAAGAGTACAGCCTAGGTATGCTTCCGAGGATTTGCGCAGGATGGCGGCAGATGAGGTGGTGGCTGTGCGCAATGGGGTACGTAATATAAATGTTTATTTAAGCGAACGTTTTCCCACGCGCACAGTCATTGCCATCAAGAACCTCCGCCTGAAGCCCCACTATAAGCAGCTTGTCCAGGAAGCTATCCTGGCAAATAGCGGTGGGGCTTCTCCCGCATCTCCTATTGCTGGCGTGGACCAGCAGTCTGCCATTCAGTATCCCTCCCCCGGGACCTCCGGTCTTCTTGCCAATTTGAAGACCGAAGTCTTGAGGCTCGGGGGGCAGGTAGGTCGTATTGAAGGCTACGAAAGCACCTACCTGCAGGATCTGGCGAGGCGGGCTGCTGAAGGGCTGGACAACCTGGAGGACATGGTTGTGGCCTATCTAGGGAGAATCTTCCCGCGGGTTGGGGATGCGACCGTGACGCGGCACCAGGGGAGACCTCCTCCCAGAGTGGTGTTGCGTGGAGGTCGCAGAGCAGCTAAGCAAGCAAGACGGCAGGAGTACCACCGGGTTCAGAGTTTGTGGAGGAAGCATCCGGCACGTGTAGCTGCGGAGGTACTGGAGGAGCCTGGGGAAGATCAAGTTCAGCCCCCTCTTCAGAAGTTTGTGGATTTCTGGGAGCCACTTTTGAGTGCTCCCAGCCACAACCCTGGGGAGCGAGTGGTTCCCCCAGTCTCCACCAGGGATTCCTTACGTAGCATCTTGTGTTCGCCGGTGCTACTTGACGAGGCACACAAGTGCCGTGTCAAGAACTCCACATCCGCTGGACCGGATGGTGTTTCTGCCCGTCGCTGGAATAAAGCACCGAATACGATTAAGCTGCTCATCCTCAACCTGCTCATGCTTGCGGGAAGACCCCCGAAAGCGTTAACCCGTACCCGAACCGTTTTTATTCCCAAGAAAGGGGGAAGTGGGCCTGGAGGCTATCGACCGATCTCAGTGTCCTCGGTAGTCTTCCGCCACTTCCAAAAAGTACTGGCATCTCGCCTCCAGGTGGCTGGTGTCATTGGTGATGTCCAGAGAGCGTTTCGGCCAGCAGATGGCACAGCGGAGAACCTTACAGTTCTCCAAACTGTCATCTCGCTGGCCCGTATTAAACGCCGGCAACTCCACCTCGCCGCTCTGGACGTCGCTAAGGCCTTTGACACAGTCAGTCACTTTGCCCTGACTGATTGCCTTCGTGGTGTCGGGGCCCCATCTCGATTAATTGAGTATGTGGCCTGTCTGTACCATGAAGGCGTGACGGTCCTCGAGGCAGGGGGCGAGGTTTCAGGGGATGTACGGATCGGGCGTGGGGTACGCCAGGGGGATCCCCTATCGCCACTCCTCTTCAACCTGGTTGTGGATACGGCCTTGGGTAAGCTGCCCACTGAAGTAGGGTTTGATCTCGCCCCTGGGGTGCGAGTAGGAGCATTGGCTTTTGCCGATGATGTTATCCTACTCGCAGAAACCCGTGAGGGCTTGCAGATCGCCCTCAATGCATTTGCTAAGCAGCTAGCCAGGTGTGGACTCGTGGTTAACCCCGATAAGTGTGGGTCGGTCTCCTTGGTCCCGTCGGGTCGCCAGCACAAGGTGAAAGTTGTGGATGGGGGTTTTGTCGTAGGACAGTCCCCCATTCCATCTCGATCCGTGCTGGAGGTTTGGCGGTACCTTGGAGTCGACTTCATGGGGGTGGCCACCATTACCACCAGCCGTGTGGACCTTGGTAGAGCGCTAGCTCGCGTTACCAAGGCTCCATTGAAGCCACAGCAGAAGCTGCGCCTCCTCCGCACGTACTTACTGCCAAAGCTGACCTATGGGTTAGTCTTTGGCAGGCTTACGGCGGGGAGGCTGCAAGAGTTAGATCGACAAGTTGTGCGCTGTGCGCTCTTGGCTGAAGTTCCCACCTGGTGTCCCAAGTGCCTATTTCCACGCACCGGTCAAATCCGGTGGGCTTGGCATTGTGTCTCTCTCGGCATGTATCCCTTCCCTGCGCCGCCAGCGCCTGCTAGCCCTTCAAGGGTCGAGCTGGGAGGTCGCCCGTGCGGCTGCTGATCTTGATTTTGTCAGGCAGCAGTTAGCATGGTGCGACCGAGCAACACCATCTGCTCCGAAACCCAGTTCGTCTGCTGAGTTTGCTGCTGCCCTGCATGAGTCAGTAGATGGTAAAGAACTCCGACAGTGCTCCGAAAGCCTTGTCTCATCCCAATGGGTAGATTGGGCTTCAGAGGGCATTGGGGCCCGTGACTACCGACACTTTCACGCCGTCCGCATGGCAACTCTGCCAACTGCGGTACGGTGTTCGAGAGGTAGTCGCGGGACAACCCTACCCCTTTGCCGTGCCTGTCGGAGTGGAAATGAACATCTTTATCATGTAGTGCAGCAGTGTCCTCGGACTCATGGGGGCCGCATTCTACGTCATGATGCGGTCGCCAAGCAGATAGCAGGTGCTTTGTCATCTAGCGGCTGGGATGTTGAGAGGGAGAGATTGTATCACATGCCAAGTGATCAGGGTAAGAAGCCCGACATTGTTGCCGTCAAGCCCGACCAGTCTTGCATTATCCTGGATGTCCAAGTTGTCAATGGCAGCTTGGACATGGAGCAGACTTGGCGGGCTAAGATAAGAAAGTATGACAGATATGATTTACGGCAAGCGGTGTCGGAGCTAAAAGGAGTGGTACCCAACAACATCAGGGTGATGGCTGCAACCTTGTCATGGCGCGGGGTGTGGTGCGGGAAAAGTGCCACGGAGTTGCGCGAGTTGGGCATCTCGGTAGGCGTACTCCGTGGTATCACCACCCGCGTCCTGCTCGGCTCGTATTTGAACTGGTGGTCGTTTTATAGAGGCACTTCCCTTCATCCCTCTCTCCCACCCCCACCTTCCTCATCTTCCCTCATCCCCAGGGCCGGCGTCGGGTGAGTCCTGGGCGTCCTCCCCATTATATTTGATTTATTTATTTATTTTCATTTATGGCGTGCCCCCTCCGTCACAAAAGACATTTTGTCTTTGAGGGGAGTTTATTTAAAAAAAAAAAAAAAAAAAAAAAAAAAAATGGAGAGTGGTGAGGTCAAGAAGAACCTCTAGTGCTGCTGAAGGGGTGGTACTCATTGCTCCAGATATACGAAGGCATGCTTGCCTTTGTAGTTTTGTTAGCTGGAGCATAGATGTAGCTTGGTTTGTTTTTTGCCACCATACTACTGAGGCATAGGTGACCATGGGTCTGACAATCGCTTTGTACGACCAGGAGGTCATTTTAGGCGTTAGACCCCATGTTTTTCCGAGCATTATGTGACAAGCCCATGATGCTCGTGTTTCTTTATGTAGGATATGCTCTAGGTGCTTGTTCCACAAGAGTTTATGGTCCAGAACAACCCCCAGATATTTAACTTCATTGGAGAACGAAATCCTCTGCTCATGAAGGTAGGGAGTTTTTAGAGATAGTTTCCTTCTGTTCGTGAAGGGAACAATGGTGGTCTTTTTTGGGTTACCGTACATATTTTTTATTAGAGAACCAAATAGGTAATATTTGATTTAAATGGAATAATTTATCAGTCTATCAGAGGAAAGGTGATCACATACCTCCGAGAGGCAAATGCACATCACCTATCCATTTACCTGAACCTTGAGAGGCTTGGGGTACATCACCCCTGGGGATGAAGCAAGGCGAGAGAAACCCCTTCCGCCTGCCTGCTTCGTGACTCTGAGTATCAAAATGGATTCAAATTACCGTCCATCTCTCGTTTGCAAAGCAGCGCCAAGTTAAACCATTCTCGACTAGCGCGAGCAACAGGCGAAATGAGCGTCGAAAAATTCGTCAACGTCAGCGGCAAAGCTCGGTGTAATTGAGATGTCCCGCCCTATCGCCGTCGAGTTCACTTTAGTCCGCGAGAGTGCAGCCGGCTGAGAAGCGACACAAACAGACTGTTATACTACGACTGGTGGAGGGTTATCCTCTCCAAACACGGCATTACTCAGGTGATCCCGATTCAGGCTAGTCTGGCATCCCGTCCGTGATAACCTGACTGTCTCCACTCCTCGTACGTAAATGTCGCTATGGTCGATGACGTGGCCTGCTCATATATTACATAATCTTAAGGCATATAAACTTAACAAACACTACAGGTACCGCACTGCCAGACTTTATGGTAAATTCAATGTACTTATTGTGAAAAATGTGTTTTTGCTTCAATCTCGTATTCTTGTTCACAAAACGGGCATTCGGTCTGAAAATGCTTGAAACATTGTCTCTGACAGGACTGCTCTGGCTTCCAATTTATCAATACCACGTTGCCGTACTGAATTTTATCGAAGGAATTCTTATGTTGCTGCGATGAAATTTTTTTACCACCACATGATTGAAGTGTCTAGTTTTGGTTTATTATTTTCAATAATAAGCCTTTGGAATCGAGCAAGAAAAAAAAAATGCCAACCCCCCCTCAAAATTTGATGTTTTACGTTTCAAGGTACGTAGAATCCGAAAATCGAATAGAAAAATTACCTTCCGTCCGCCGTACGCGGCACTTTTCTTAGCAACACTGGACCGATTTGGTTCAAATTTGGTATATGGGCTCCATTTGGGGTCTAGTTGTGCCGCGAAGCTTTTGGTTGATGTAGGTCACTTCTAAGGGGTGAAAATTAAGGGTTGAAATTTTCAAGAGTGCCCTAGCTCGAAAACTCTCGAAATGAAGGTATCGTTTTTTCACCAATTTTAAATAGTATTGAATTTTTAAAAATTTTTGAGACCACCCGGAGCTCTGTAGGACAAACCGTTCGGTCCCTACGAGTAATTGAAGGTTTTCCTTCGATAAAACAGAATCATGAGTGTGAATCGCAAAAGAGGTCTAATCGCCGTTCAAATTTTATCGGACCAAAATGCGATCGCTGTTCATTTCTTCGATTTGTATACAGTTTTGCCTTCTGCGTAACCAGTAATCAAATTTCCATATGAAGCTTTCTATTTTTCCAATCGAGTGTGAAGCGTTTAGTTCTTCCTAATAAACTTGATTGTGAAGGTGTGAAGCCAGTATGGTGTGGTAGGGAGTACCTACCAATAGTTGGTAGGTAAAAAAAGTTGGTAGGTAAAAAACGCTACAAATCATTGCTCAAAGGTTTATTATTTTCTGTATAGATCACCCTTCTGTATAGATCACTGGTTCTCCATCAATAGCACCTACCACCATCTGTATTCTCCCTTGACCTTCCCTCTCAAATTTCAGCTTCCTCCGTTCAATAGGATTGAAAATGGCTTCGGAGCTCACTCAGCTGATCAGTGCTCTTCCAGTCGTCTCCAGCATTCGAGAAGATCTTCTTCACTCAGATTGTCCTTGTGGTGAGCTCCTTGGATCTTCTTCACTTTTCAGATCACTGATCAGCTGAGTGAGCTCCGAAGCCATTTTCAATCCTATTGAACGCAGGAAGCTGAAATTTGAGAGGGAAGGTCAAGGGAGAATACAGATGGTGGTAGGTGCTATTGATGGAGAACCAGTGATCTATACTGAAGGATGATCTATACAGAAAATAATAAACCTTTGAGCAATGATTTGCAGCGTTTCGTAGTGTGTTTGGATTAAAAAAGTATCTGTTCGTTTGGTGAGAGTGGTGCGTATGATTTAAATTTATTGTTGTAATGAGGGTGTGTATTCACATTGTATGGTATATTAAATATACTAAATATACTATACTTTCTTTCTTTCTAAATATACTATACTATATATTAAATATACTATACTTTCTCTTACTCCAATTCGAAATTTTGCCTCAGAAAAAAAAAGCTTAAGTTACGTATTGGAGGCTGTCCAGACGTCCCGAAGGCCTTTGGAGAATATTTAGAAGTACCGGACACCTATTGCAGGCTATCCGACACCTTGCAGGACGTACTGGACACCTTTAGCGGCTGTCCCGACTTATTTTGGTTTATTATTTTCAATAATGAACCTTTGGAATCGAACAAGAAAAAAAAATTTCAACACCTCAAAATTTGTTGGTTTACGTTTCAAGGTACGTAGAATCCAAAATTCGAATAAAAATTTGGCCGTCCGTCCGCCGTACGCGGCACTTTTGCCACTTAGCATTGACCGATTTTGATGAAATTTGGTATGTAGGCTCCATTTGGGGTCTAGTTGTGCCCCGAAGCTTTTGGTTGATGCAAGTCACTTCTAAGGGTTCCAAAATCAATTTTGAAATTTTGAAAACGCCCTAACTCAAGAAATTTTGGTATAAAGGTATTGTTTTTCCTTCTATTTGAGATTCTATAGAATTTTTAGAATTTTTTGAGACCACCCGGAGCTCCGTAGGACAAACCGTTCGCTTCCTACAAAAATTTAAGGGTTTATATTGAAATATATCTATATATAAATCAAAACACGAGTGTGAATCGCAAAAGAGGTCTAATCTCCGTTCAAATTAGAGCTGACCAAAATGCGATCGATGGTTGGTGATTTTTTTTTAATTTTTTTTTTTTTTTTGGTTGGTTGGTGATTTTGTAGACGAGTGATCTATATAGAAAAATAATAAACCATTGTATAATAATTTGCAGAGTTTTTTCCTTGATTTTTGTATACTTTTTTAAAATTTTTCTTTCCAATCAGATCATTAATCTCTTTTTTTGTTATCCGCTGTCTTCTCTTCAACTCTTCAAGGGCTAGTTATCACCTTCAATTGTTTGAAAAATTCGGCAATGAACGTTAAAATCGTCGTAACTCGTTGGAAAACTCGAGAGGAACGACCTCTTCAAAGGCTTGTTTCCACCTTCGAATGTTAGAAAAAGTCGATAATGAACGTTAATATCGTTACAGTTTACACTGAGTTACCCTTCACACAGGTTGGAGGAAGCTGTAACTGTCAGGTGGATGTAACTACTGTAGGCTGGCTGTACTCGTGAGATAGCTGTAACCGTCGGGTAGAAGTTGAAAGGAAAGATGTCGAGAGAAACTGAGGAATCTGTAAATGTTGAGAGCGGGGTTTAACTAAGCCCCTGAGGGCCGAGCAGCTGCTCGAGGACTCGCTAATTCTGAGGACGGAGGAGTCCAGGGCCATTATCAACTTCGAATCCCCGGGATTTGAGGGGGCGGAGAGTTGCGGACGCGAGGTTGTTTAGTTGGTGAATAAATGTCAAATTCCGAAGGGAGGAAGGAGTGAGTAAGAGGAGTGAGTGGGAGGAGTGAGTGAGAGGAGGAGGGCCCGTACTCCTCCCGGCAACTGTTCTCAAACATCAGAAGCCCCGAGTGCCACCGCCAATCCTCGAGCCGCCAGCTCTGAATCAAATTAATCGGGCTCTTGGGGTTTACCTGTGAGGGAGGAGGAGGAAGGAGGAGGGGGAGTAGGTGAAACCGGTTTTGACGTTTGCCTCCTCCTCCCCTCCCTAACACCCCACAAACGGTTATCTCCCCCCCCCCCTCCACCACTACAAAGTCCGTGTTTCCCTCTCGACTACCCCAGTTTTCCCAGGAACCCGAACTCCACTGATTAGTCCGGGGAAAAGTGACTTAGCCTAGGAGAGGATTATTACGTTTTGCTTTCAGGGTAAACAAGACAGGGCGGAGTGAGGAGGGGGGGGGGGGAGAAACACCTCGGAAGGGCGCACTCAAGGACGGAGCAAAACATACACTCAATAATAGGGGCAACTGAGATAACTCACTCAACAAATCCAACTCTCATGACATTCATATGAAAACACGTCAAAGACGTGCCGAACGAGCAGTGTGATTTCAGTGAGAGACCAGCTGCAAAACCCATCAGTGGTTCCACCGATTATCAGTGAGAACAGAAGTAATAATGAGAGGGCTGTGATATACCAGGATCGGCCATCTTCTAGTCACCTATCTCAAGGCAGGTGTTCATTTTGCTTCCGAGTCTACCAAGGTAGCGGAAGCTTTGTTCTCACTCTTCAAGGATGAAAAAAAAGTTCTCCAAAATCAAAATTTCCACTCGCGTTTTGCGTTTTAGACCTTTCCGAAAAATTTTGGTTCCGTGTCTGTCTGTGTGTCTGTCATGAATTCCTTGTAACGCGCATAACTATACGAAGTTATTGTCCGATTTCAATGAAATTTCCAGGGATGTTACAGATTAACTTGTTTCGATGTTTTGAAATGGGGAATTTGCCTCAATTTTAGATTCTGGAATTTCAAGTCAAATCCTATAATAGGGCCCCAGAATAACGTTTAACACTAGGAGTAACCAAGGGGAAAAATTACCGTAGGAGAAAATGCCTAAACAAGTGAAGCCTCTGTTACAAAACACCGCGAAAATCGAGGAATATTGTTGACGTCATACGAAAAAAAAACGACGCAAAACAACTCCGACAACAGACAGAGTTCTAGCACCGCCACACAAAACGATCCAGTGAAATGGCTACTCGAATAATGTGATTCAAATCTTGAAACTAAATAAGAGAAGATGAAGACTAATAATGCTTGATAAACTAGTAGGTAGAATCGTATTGTAAAAAAGTGAGTAATATTGTTTCTTTTGGTCACTTTTGTGTCTTGAGTTCTGCGTTCTGCCCTCCCTCCTAGTTCACACACCCTTGTGTTATTCCTTGTAAGCTAAAAGTTCGTGTATGTTCCGCTTCTGTGGTAAGCTCCGCAGAACCTCCTTTGAAGTCAGATTGGTAGAATATCCGTTACGTTTCAAACATGGCTGCCTCTTACACATTGCCACCACATTTAAAATTCCCATCTTCCTTAAATTCTCTAAATTTTTTGGATGCGTTTTCGAGCAGCTCACTATGGTTTTATTCCATGAAAATAAACCCTCATTCGGAAAAAAAAAATGTGAGGCAAATTCCCCTTTAACTACTATGCATTGGATTATCAATGTAATCGGGTTATGGATACGAGGAAGCTATGTGCCACACCCACTTGGTAGACGTTTTTACTCTTTCCAACCCTCTCTGGCCCTCTCTACTTTTCATTAACCATCACTAATACTCTCTAACCCTCTCTGGCTCCCTCTACTACTCTCTCACCCTCTCTGACTCACTTTAACCCATTCTGACCCATCTCTAACCAATCTGTCCCTTTTTAACCCTCTCTAACCATTTCAGACTCTCTCTAATCTTTGCTGACCGTCTCTAACCCTTGCTGACCCTCTTTAATCCTTCATACCCATATGTAACCCTTGCTGACCCTCTTTAATCTTTCTGACCCATTTCTAACCCTCGCTGACCCATTTCTAACCATCTCTGACCCTCTTCAATCTTTCGGACCATCTTCAATCTTTCTGACCCAAATCTGACCCTCTCTTACCCATTTCTAACCCACTCTGACCCTCTTCAATCTTTCTGACCCTCTTTAATCTTTCTGACCCATATCTAACTCTCTCTGGCCCTTTCTAACCCATATCTAACTCTCTCTGGCCCTTTCTAACCCTTTGTGACTCTCTATAATCCATACTGACCGTCTCTAACACTCTCTGACCCTTTCTAACCCTTTGTGACTCTCTATAACCCTTACTGACCGTCTCTAACCCTCTCTGACCGCCTCTAACTATTTCTGATTCACTCTAACCCTTTCTGATTCATCTCTAACCCTCTCTAACGCTCGTTGACCCTTCCTAACCCATTCTAATTTTCTCAATTTCATTCTAACTCTCTCTGACCTTTTGTAACCCTTTCTGACTCTCTCTAATCTTTACTGACCGTCTCTAACCCTCTCTGACCCTCTTTAACCTTTTCTGACCCATCTCTAACCCTCTCTGACCCATTTCTAACCCTCTCTGACCCTTTCTGACTCTCTTTAACCCTTTCTTACCGTATCTAACCCTCTCTGACTCTCTCTTATCCTTTCTGTCCGTCTTTAACCCTTGCTGATTCTCTCTAACCTTGCTGACCCTATGAAACCCTTGCTGACCCTCTTCACCATCTCTGGCCCTCTCTAACCCTCGCTGACTCTCTCTAACCCTCGCTGAACCTCTCTAACCCTCTCTACTACTCATTAATCCTCTTTAACCCTCTCTACTACTCTTTGACCCTCTCTAACCCTCTCTAATACTCTTTAACCCTCTCTGACCCTATTTACCCTCTCTGGCCGTCTCTAACCCTCTCTGACCCCTTCTAACCCTGTCTGAGTCTTTCTAATCATTACTGACCGCTACTAACCCTTTCTGACCCGTCTCCAACCCCATCTGTTGGTTTTTCACCCTCTCTGACCCTTTCTGACCATCCTTAACCCTTTCTTACCGTATCTAACCCTCTCTGACTCTCTCTTATCCTTTCTGTCCGTCTTTAACCCTTGCTGATCCTCTCTAACCCTCGCTGACCCTCTCTAACCATCTCTGACCCCCTCTACTACTCATCAACCCTCTCTTCTACTCATTAACCCTCTCTACTACTCATTTACCCTCTCTACTACTCATTAACCCTCTCTACCACTCTTTAACCCTCTCTGGCCCTCTCTAGCACTCATTAACCCTTTCTAACCCTCTTTACTACTATGTAACCCTCTCTGACCCTTTTTACCCTCTCTAACCATCTCTGGCCACCTCTACTACTCTCTACTACTCATTAACCCTCTCTACTACTCATTAACCCTCTCACTACTCATTAACCCTCTCTACCACTCTTTAACCCTCTCTAGCACTCATTAACCCTCTTTACTACTATGTAACCCTCGCTGACCCTTCCTAACTCTCTCTGACCCTCTAAAACCCTTGCTGATCCATTGTAACCCACTCTAATCCTCTCTGACCCCTTCCAAACCTGTCTGAGTCTTTCTAATCCTTACTGACCGTCTTTAACCCTTTCTGACCCATCTCCAACCCCATCTGTCGCTTTCTAACCCTCTCTGACTCTCTCTGATCCTTTCTGACCGGGTATAACCCTTGCTGACTCTTTCTAACCCTCGCTGACCCTCTCTAACTTTCTCTAACCCTGGAAGTTTAAAAATAGAGTTATGATCGAAATTTCCTGAAACATCGATGTTTATTACCTTGTAGGGGGGAAGCTAATATCCTCTCACTCTACAAATAATAAAAAATCTGACTCCAACAGATAATGAAATGTATTACGAAATATGAACAAACTTTTAGCAATTTAGAACGAAAGGAAATTGAATTGACACGGATTGAGTAGCAGCGAGAAAGCGCGGAAAAAAACGGCGGCGAAAATTGATGCAGAACAATCAAATCTGAAATTTTTGTAACATGTGTTCTAATTGGAAAATTTGGAATTTTGTTAACAACAACTGTAGTGACACTACAGACACTCCCTCCCGAAGAACCAAACTCGTCGTGATGGAGTCGAGCGTACTGTAGGCAGAAAACTGCTTGGCTCGGGTGGCTCGTCTATAGTCTCCACAGTCTGAGGTAGAGGTGCGAGGACATAAGCCGGCTTCAGGCGGTCTATGGACACGGTGTTTTCTTTGCCGCGCATCGTCACCTTGAAAAATTTGTCGGCTCGCTCAACCACAGAAAATGGTCCGTCATATGGTGCTTGCAGAGGTCGTCTTGATGCATCATGTCGTACAAAAACGTGCGAACATGTTTGCAAATCTGGATGGACGAACGTATTCTTGGCCCCGTGTTGTGTAGTTTGAACGGGTTTCAACTGTTCCATAGTGCGTTGTAGGCCTGAAACGAACTGCGAGGCTTCCTACACAGCTGGAGTGTCGAAAAATTCCCCTGGGAGGCGAAGCGTTGTGCCGTATAACATCTGAGAAGTAGTAGCTTTCAAGTCTTCATGAAAAGCTGAACGGACCCCTAAAAGGACAACTGGCAGACGATCAATCCAATTTGGAGATGCATGGGCTCGGAGTGATGTCTTCAGGGAGCGATTCAGTCTTTCAACCAGGCCATTGGCTGCAGGGTGAAAGGATGTCGTATGAATGTGACGCATTCCTAGTATCTTCGACAGGGAACGGAACAACAAGGATTCAAACTGCCGCCCCTGGTCGGTTGTGATTTTCAGCGGTACTCCGAAACGACTGATCCAACCAGAAAGGAGAGCCTGAGCAACCGACTCAGCCATTGAATCAGCAACAGGAATGCATTCTGGCCAGCGAGAGAAACGATCAATGCACGTTACACAGTAGGAGTAGCCTTGGCATGATGGAAGAGGGCCAATAAGATCAACATGGATATGAGCGAATCTTTCGCCAGGTACCACAAATTCGCCAGGAGGGCTGACTGTGTGCCTCTGAACCTTAGCACGTTGGCAACTGGTACATGAACGGGTCCACAAACGACAATCATGTGCCATTGACGTCCAAATGAACCTCGTTTTCATCATCTTCTGAGTGGCTTTGTTTCCTGGATGGGAGAGATTGTGAACAATATCGAAAGCGACTTTGCGAAAATTGGGTGTGATATGTGGCCTCAAACGACCGGTAGAGGTGTCGCAGTACACAGGAACGTTCGAATCAAACATGCAAAGTTTGATTAAGTTCAGGGAACTAGAAACTACCAAGGCTTTCAATTCGTCATCAGCTTCTTGTTCTTTCGCGAGTTTGACCCAATCAATCTCAGTCACATGAGTAACAGCTTCAACTCGGGAAAGCGCATCTGCGACTATGTTATCCTTTCCAGATATGAAACGAATATCAGTGGAGAACTGCCCGATGAAATCGAGGTGTCGAGCTTGCCTTGGACTTGATTTTTCCAAATTTTGTCGAAAAGCGAAAATTAGAGTCTTGTGGTCGGTAAAAATAGTGAAAATTCGACCTTCCAACAAGTACCTAAAATGCTTAATGGCTTCATAAATGGCGAGCAGCTCCCTATCATAGGTGCTGTATTGAGTTTGGGCTGGACTCAATTTCTTGGAGAAGAAACTCAATGGTTGCCAATGCTCTTCGACTAGCTGCTCAACAACAGCTCCGATCGAAGTGCCTGATGCATCAACTGACAATGAAAGAGTCGCATTGTGGAGTGAGTGAGCGAGGAGTGCTGCACCTGCCAAATCGTCTTTGCACTTAGCGAAAGCTTGCTCTAGCTCTGGTGTCCATTGAATGGGAGTTTTGTCACGATTTTTGTAACCGTCATGAAGTGCATGAAGCATGGCTTGGCTCTCAGTGGCGTGTGGAACAAATCGCTGGTAGAAATTTAGCTTCCCTAGGAAACGACGTAGCTCCTCAATTGTTGTTGGCTTGGGGTAGTCTCTTATTGCTGCTACCTTGTCAGGGAGTGGACTAGTACCTTCAGCAGTGATCAAATGACCCAGAAATTTAACTTCTGTCAGGCCAAATTTGCTCTTTGAGGTGTTCACTACAACTCCATACTGGCGAAACCTATCAAAAAGTTTCTCGAGATGTTGTAGATGCTCCTCCTTGTTTGCAGAAGCCACGAGAACGTCATCAATATAGGGAAAACAAAAATCGAGACCTTGAGTGACAGCATGAATGAAGCGCTGGAAACTCTGGGCAGCATTTCTGAGACCAAATGTCATCACGGGGAATTCAAACAACCCAAAAGGCGTGACAATGTCTGGTTTGGGAATGTCAGCTGGCTCCATGGGGATTTGATGGTAGGCTTTTACCAGGTCGACCGTGCTAAAAACGCATTTCCCTGCAAGATTGTGAGTGAAATCACGTATGTTGGGAAGAGGATAGCGGTCTGGTATCGTAACGGCATTCAAAGCACGATAGTCCCCGCATGGCCTCCAGGTACCATCCTTCTTTGGGACCATATGCAATGGGCTGGACCATGGGCTGTTGGATGGTCGGCAGATACCCTGTTCGAGCATGTACGAAAATTCGGCTCGTGCAATGGCCTCTTTTTCGGGAGACAATCTCCTTGCTCGTGCACAGATGGGAGGTCCCTCAGTCAGAATATGGTGCGTCACGGAATGCTTGGGCGCAATTTTTCCAACAGAATTCGGATTTGTCAAATCAGCGTAACGATGAATCAGGGCTTGATAAGGAGAGTCGATTGTCGGGCCTACAGTAGAAATTCCAACGCATGAAACGTCTTGGAGTATGCCGGAAACATGAAGAGACGTGCAGTTATCAACTAGTCTCCGGCCCTTGATGTCGATCAGTAAGCCAAAATGATGTAAGAAATCAGCACCAATTATTCCCTTGTCTACTGCAGCGACGGTAAATGGCCAACGAAAGGAACCGCGCAAACCAAAATCTAATTCGAGAATTTTTCGCCCATATGTGTTGATGATGGTCCCCTTAGCAGCGTACAGTTGGAACTCGCCTGCTTTTGGAGTTGCGTTAGCACGATTAGTTGGAGGGATGACCGAAATATCCGCGCCACTATCGACTAGAAACTGGTACCCTGTGGACCTATCGGAAACAAATAGGCGACGTTGAGTGAGGGCCGCTGCATCTGTCGCCTCTAGCGACGGCCTTGGAAGTTTTCCGAAGACTCATTAGGATTTTTGGACTGATTGGGAGAAGATTTCGCCTGAAAGGTACATGGTGTTATACATTTGAAAGCTTTTTCTCTGTAACGATGGTGAAATTTGCACACACCATCAAAATGGGTTGGTTCTGCCCCCAGTCGAGAGCGTGAGGAACTTCGCGCACGAGGCATCTTCTCGCGTAGAACTGCGTCAATTCGTGTTGATAAGTTGCGAATTTCAACCAAAATTTGTTCTAGAGTAGTACTACTTTCCGTTTTTTGTGGTGAATGCAAGCAACTTGTTGTTGCAACTTGTGGTTGTTATTACTCGAACTACTTGTACTTGGCTTGTGTTGAGCTATGGCACTTACAGCAAGAGTAGACATAGAAACAACTTCATTTATTTTGTCTGCCATGCTAGTGAGTTGACCTAGGTCGTCCGTACTAGTGGTGAGAATGGCCTGAATTTGGGTCGGAAGGCGCTGTAGCCACAAAGACTTAAGTAAGGCGTCACTCACTTCACCTCCTGCAAGATCTTTCATCTCACGTAGTAGCTGGGAAGGGCGCTTTTCTCCGAGCTCCAGGTCGCTGAGGAGTTTCCGCAGTTGTTTCTCTTCAGAATCGGAATAGTGGTCTTCCAGGCGCTGACGTAAGGTGGTGTATAGGTGTTCGGCTGGAGGTTCTAGAATGATGTCGCTCACGCAGGCTAGAACGTCACTCTCCACAGCTCCGACCAACGTGTGATACTTGGGGACATCATTAGAGATTCCCGCGTTGAAAAATTGAGAATCTAATTGTCGAAACCAAAGTTTTGGGTTTTTCTTCCAAAAAGGCGGAACTTTTATGGCCACTCGATTCACCTGTAACGGTGCCTGAAGTTGAGCTCCAGCAGGTAGTGGGGGATTCATACCGCAAAACGAGTCACAGATCACGTCTTGGGTCAACACTTTAGTAGGGGGGAAGCTAATATCCTCTCACTCTACAAATAATAACAAATCTGACTCCAACAGATAATGAAATGTATTACGAAATATGAACAAACTTTTAGCAATTTAGAACGAACGGAAATTGAATTGACACGGATTGAGTAGCAGCGAGAAAGCGCGGAAAAAAACGGCGGCGAAAATTGATGCAGAACAATCAAATCTGAAATTTTTGTAACATGTGTTCTAATTGGAAAATTTGGAATTTTGTTAACAACAACTGTAGTGACACTACAACCTATTATTTGAAGCTTTTTTGCTTCCGAGTCCACCAAGGTAGTGAAAGCGCTGTTTTCAGCTCTCAAGGTAGAAAAAAAATTGTTCCTCAAAATCAAAAATGTCCACTCGTGTTTCACTTTTGAAGGCATTTCTGGACAATTTTGGTTTCGTGTCTGTCTGTCTGTGTGTCTGTCATGAAATCCTCGTAACAGAAGAACTATGGAAAGTTTTAGTCTGATTTCGATGACATTTTCAGGGATTGAGTGGGTTGGCGTGTAGATGGTCCCCCTCGAAAATCATCGCTCCAGGATCGCTCGTAGCCTCTGCAAACAAGCAAACGTAAAATTCTCGTATCAGTCATATTTTCTACATTTTCCAGCCGAATTCGAAGACATTTTCAGGAACTGTGCTGGTCGAAGTGTAGATGGCATCCTAGAAGGGCGGTTCGAGAGATTGATGTTTGCAGATGAACTACGGAATAACTATCGGATCATCATACAACCGGGAAGCAATGTGCCACACCCAATTGGAAGACATTTTTTTCCATGTTGGAGTTACGGAAGACGTGTCGGTGTTGGGTCTTGTACCCTGTGTGGCCATCATTTCGACTGTGCTTGTATGAAGGATTGTGATTGTATCGTAATTATACTCGAGTGATCACACATAATTGTTTGTTATATTCCCACACATACCAGTATCAACTAACAACGTCTCACACCAACGGGGAGGAGGGGAAAAGGAAAGGATCAATTTCAAGAGGGCTTCCATTAGAGCGGGGGGCGCCACGTAACTTCATATAATATTGCTGTCTTCGAATTTCTCGAAGGTCTTGATGACACAACGTTATGAGGTCGATTGATTTTTCTCCCTGCGTTCTCCCAAGCAACAGCCCTTTACTGCAGGGTTCGACCCAGATGTGGAAATGTCAGGTTGGCATATTCATCCGTTTCAGAAATAGTACGCCCACCTCCAGTCTTCCTTTCAGATGAGGATTGGGACCTCCGAGGTCGGCAAGCAAGACTCGTGTTGTAGAAATGAGCCTCCCACCTCTCGGACTACTCTATTATTTAAAAAAACTGATCACGGTAAAATGAAAAAAAAAAGAAAGAAAGTTTTGTTCTCTTAAAATACAAAAAAAAAGTTTTTTTTTCTTTTAAATGGGAAAAAAGTTTATTCATTAAATGCAAAAAACGTCTGCCAAGTGGGTGTGAGCTTCCTTGTATCCATAACCCGATTATATAGATAATCCGATGCATAGTAGTTAATCTCGAAACATCAATCTCTATCAAGTATCAAGTACCTTCCACTACCCTCATAGGGGACCATCTACACGCTAATCTGGACAATCTGAGAAAATTTCTAGATACTACTTTCTCTTACTTGTTTTAAATATTCTCGTGAATTTTTCACCACAAGGGGGATAATGTAGGAGTAAATGGATGTACATTTGAAAATAAGCCGCAGTTTGAATCTTCGCGATTTCGATTGTCGCATGTTCGAGAGTTCCGCTCCTTTAGTTTGTTTTCGTGAACAATGACAATGATCAGAGATTTTTTTATAGAGTCCTAAGAAAGAAGTTATGATCATGTGATTAATTTGACATCAAGTGCGTTTTATTCTTTGTTAAAACCGCAGGAAATCACGAGCCTACATAACCATCAAATTTTGAGGGGGTTAGAATATTCTTTCTTGCTCGATTACGAAGGCTCATTTTTGAAAATAATGGGTAAACCAATAAAAGAAAATGAAAATGAGTCTTTCCTTCGCTCAACCAAAAACTCGCTTTTAAAAAATTTGGCTCATATCCATCGTTTGTCATCATATCATTATATTCGAATAAGAAATGGCCGAGTCTCCCTCAAAACGCATGCCAAAATTTCGAAATTTGGTTTTACAATCAAAAGTTCTACGAAGAAACTATTTGGAAAATTTGGGAACCCTAGACAACTTACTTCGCCATGAAATAAGTTTTTCTCGATTTCCCACAAAAGAATCCCAAGCGGATATAAGCCCTTTTGAAAGAAAACTGAAGAGCTCGGCCGAAAAGGGGTACATGTCACTTTTTACGATAAAAATTTTTTTGCGTCAAATTGAAGCTTGAGGTTTCCTCTACACGGTTATAGAATAAAATATCGATATTTTTAACTTCATGGTTGTTTTTTTTGCAAAGAGAGCAAGTGAAAATGTGACGCCTCCAATAGACGAATAGGGATACATGTTCCCGTTGCTAGGACGATCACCCGATGAGTTACTCAAAACTAGGGGTGTGTCGGTCCAGGTATTTCCCTGGAACGGTTCCAACGGTTACGGTGACAAAGAGGTAACCGTTCCAAATTACCGGTACAGTTCCATTACAGATACAGGGGATCAAATCCCACTCACATGGCATGGATGAAGCAGGCAGTCAAATCCCTATCGTCCTTCTTCCATGCTTATGATCTCAACTTGCAATACAATAGCATCATTTTCCTTGACAATTCGCTAAAAGGAAGGAATTTGAACAAGTGTTACAAAAGAGAGAATTTATTATAAATAATAGTTACCAAACAATTCAAGGAAAGAATAATGATGTTGCGGTTTAAGAACTTAACATGACAATAATAAATTAATAATACTGGAGACAACTTCCATGCTAACCAGTCCAGAAGATAACTTCCCGCTCAAGAGCCATTCCATGAACCATTCTCAGTCCATGGAAGTAGTAAGGGCGCTTCCAGGTACAACATGGAACAGAACTGAGAACAAGATCCATGCTTACCAGTCCAAAACCCTTCCCGGTCCAGAGCCATTGAACCATTCTCTATGATATCTTATCGGTCCGGTTCCAACCTTACCGGTCCAGTTCCATCCTCACCAATCAGAATGATCAGATTGATGAGATGATTGATCAGATCATTCTGATTGGTGAGGATGGAACTGGACCGATGGAAAAGATTCTCTTCCCAGTCCAGAGCCATTTCAAGATATCTTATCAGTCCGTGGAACTGGACCGGTAAGTGTCGAGTTTTTGTCACTGCGTGGAGCCGTTCCAACCTGATACTCGGTTCCACAGTCCCGGTACAGCTGTACCGACACACCTCTACTCAAAACCCGACGACCGCCTGTTTTCTTCTCGCTATCAAGCTAAGGATGGGTATCGTTGCAAAAGTATCGATATTATGTATCGATACTGTATCGTATCCGAGTATCGATATCCCAAGTATCGTTGGACATAAGTATCGATATTTTGGAAAATCGAGTATCGATACTTTAGTGTCACAAACTATCAATATTATCCAATATTCCCAAGAAAAATAATTTTTTCAACAATTTTTATTCATTTTTCACAATCTAGAGTCCAAGCAGAGTGATTTTCTCCATGATGTTAACGGTATTAAATACAAATTAGGTACAAATTTTGTGCAACCAAAGAGTAATGACCTGAAAGCCTCTCTACCTTCTTCATTTTTTAGCCATTCAGTTGAATTTTCATCAATATTCGATATTTAGAAATATCGGATCCAGAGTATCGATATCCAAAAATATCGGATAGTGCAGTATCGATACAAAAATATCGAGTATCGGTGCAAAAGTATCGATATTTTAAATTATCGAGTATCGATACCCATCCCTATATCGAGCTTTCAAAGCTATCAAACGTTTTGTGTTCAAAGTGTTTTGTTCAAAGTCTATCAAAGTGTTTTTCGTTCTATCAAACGTCTTGTGTTCAAAGTGTTTAGCTGATGAGGTAATAGCTGATTCCTTCCCGACCTTCTTCGCATGGTTCCATTTTTGCCTCCTCAATACAGATCATTTTATGAATCACTTCCTTCCTCGACTGAGATGTAGTTTAAGTAAACTTTTAATATTTTGCTGTTTCAAACAAGAAGAATAATTCATTTCATTTGAATAATTCATTTCATTTGAATAATTTTATATAAAAAATATTTTACCAAAAAACAGTACAAATACAATGATTTTTTTATTTTAAAATCTGTTATTCTTATTTCTTATACTTATGAAAAATGAAAACTTATTGTTTGGAAAAGTATGAATTTCAGGGAACGTCCTTCAGATATAAAATGTAAAGATGTATAGTATTTACAAATTTATTTCAACCCTTTACAAAATTATTTCAACCTTTTAGAAATTTATTCAAACCCTTTACAAAATTATTTAAACCCTTTTCCCCTTTATATGTAAAAGGTTGAAATAATTTTGTAAAGGGTTTAATCATTTTGTAAAGGGTTGAAATACATTTGTAAATGCTATAATGTGTAACTGCGCCACAAATAGATAGCTTTCTTATATTATTATACGGTACGTATTAATATATTATTAGCTTGTGGGAAATCTGATGGAACAGGGGTACATGTTCGATTTAGCTTGTAAATTCGTGACCGCATGATTGGGATTCGTTTTTTGGCTCTCCTGTAAAATTCAAAAAAGGAACATGTACCCCTTTTCGTTGAACATGTACTCCTCAGTTGAAGCTCATCTAAGTCGCGAGCTTTTTCTAAGTTTCTGTCCAAGTCTATATGCGTAATGAAACTTTTGCTCCAAGTCTGTTTTACCACCCATTTAGTTAAAGTTAAGAATAGCAATGACAGTTGCATTTTGCACTATTGTACAAATGAAACGATTAATTGATATAGTTCAACTACCAAAGTACCATCCTTTTTAACGGTAGGTACCTGCTAATTCTGACTTTGTGGTATAAATATGATTGTGGGTTGGGATTTGAAGCCATAATTTTTCGATGGAGAGGAGAAAGGATTTTCTAATGAAGAGAAGAATAAAGAAGAGTTCATCAACAATTGCATTCCTCAACCCTCCATCATCAGTGTTCCACCATCAAGAGTTCTGAGACAAATTCACATCAATAGCGTTGTTTTTCTCAGCTGCTTCCGGCGAAGTCAGCTCAGATACATTTTCGAACGGCCATGATATCAAGTATACCTAATTTGAAGAAATTCAAACCATCGTCATTGCAAAGCATTGCCCAAGCGGCAGACGGTATGGTGGTTGATGAAAGTCTCTTAGTATTGCAGGTAGGGGCGCTGCAGTCGCGTTTCGGACAGATCAGGAGCCAGACACTCCCAGAAGCCATGAGCGAAATCATCAGAACCAATTCCGATCTTCCCTTTAGAAGACAGCTGATGACGTCCGCAGTGGCGTCTCCTCCAGGCAAACATAGCAAACACTGTTTGCCTTACTACAAATATGCAAAATAAATAAATAAATTTTTGTTGAGATTCTTCTATATTTCCATTTTTTGTAAGTAATATTTAGCTGATTTTGGAAAACTTTTATAATATTTAGGGACTATTTCATTATTATCAAGGAATTTAGATTAAATAGGAGAATGGAATAAGAAAGTATGTATTTTGCCTTGGATACTAGCCCGCAACACACCAGAGACTTGGAGAGGTTGGTAATGTAGATTATTGCGGATGATAAGCGAACTAGTGCAGGGGCTGGTCCTCCTTGCATCGCTGGATGCAAGGCAAGCAGTTAAAAAAATTGAATTTTTCGGGACTGTTAAGAGTGAGAGGTGACGATCGGCGGGGCGGCGGGGGGTCAGTGCGGGGTCTAGTATTGCTATACCCCCACTACCATGCTATCAGCTGTTGCAAACAGTTGGAAAACTGTTTCGTGACCTTGAATGCAGAGAAGATGAGCCATGGATACTAATTAGCCCACGCATGAAGCATAACATAGCCATCCACCCACATTATCTCAAAGAAGGAAAGCAGTTCGTTTTTTCGCCGCCGCAAATATCAGCTGTATGACGTTGACTGGTGTCCCATTCCCGATTTTACTGTATTTCACTGTATCTAATTTTTAACAATGGCTTTATTTTTCTTGAAAATTCGCTGTTTTTGGCATAGATAATCCATCTCAGGGGAAGTTCTTGCAGATGCTTTGTATCCCATCAACAATTTCCACTGTTGGAAGTGTGGCTGTTGGGACGGAGATAGAGTGCCCAGCTAAGGGTTGCATTTAGCCAAACTAGGTATCTAATTGTTTTTCTTGTTGATAGACACTAGGAAATAATTGCAAAACATTGTAGAATGAAAGTTTCACATCTTATTAGATCTAAATTTAGAGTCTCCCTTTTTGGTTAATTATTTTCAAGAAAAAAGTTTGACCACCCTCAAATTTGATGGTTTACGTTTGTGGTAGGTAAGTACGTGTGGGTTTTGAAAATCGAATATATAAAAAAAAATCCGTCCGTCCGCGGATCTTTCCTTAATTATCATGGACCGATTATGATGAAATTTGGTATGTGGGCTCCATTTGGGGTCTAGTTGTGCCGCAAAGCTTTTGGTTGATGTAAGTCACTTCTAAGCGGTGGAACGGAAGGGCTGTAACTTCCAAAGGCACCCTCTCTCGAGAACTCTCGATATAAAGGTATTGTGTTTTCACAAATTGCATTTTTAGAATCGAATGAGACTACCCATAGCTTTGTAGGACAAACTGTTCGCTCCCTACGAGAAGTTAAGGGTTGGACTTACGATAAATTAGAAAAACGAGTATGAATCGCAAAATGAATCGCCCTTCAAATTTTAGTTAACCAATATGCTTTCGCCGATCGTTTCTTTTAGGGATGTCCCAAAAGTATCGATACTTAAAAGTATCGATACTTTTTAAAATAAGTATCGATACATATCGATACTTTTTTTCTCTGATATATATCGTAGTATCGATACTTTTTTTCCAGTATCGGAGGCGATACTTTTTTTTCTCTCACATTTTATCTGTTTCAACACCTACGACATGAAGGTACCTACTTGACAGTACCTCTATTTCTACATAGATTGTTGGGAGACCAACCACTTCAAATTGAACAAAGATGATGAACCACCACCTCCAGCTCTCTATGATAACCTGCCGTCCTCCATGATCTAGAAAGGACCACCAAAATGTTAACCCAACCAAGTGCGTTAAAAAAGTTAACCAAAACTAGTGCGTAGACAAAAAACAAAAAAAAAGATAAAAAATGGGTGATTTATTGTTTTGTTCATTCTTCATTAATTATTATCCTCGCGATGGAGAGATGTCACACTGATGGAGAGAAACTTAAACGACATTTTCACCTATTTTTTTTTAAAGTATCGGAAAGTATCGATACTTCAAAATATCGATACTTTTTAAAAGTATTGTATCGATACTTTTTGATACTTTCTAGATGTATCGATACGATATTATATCGATACTTATGAAGTATCGGACATCCCTAGTTTCTTTGGGATGTACTCGGTTTTGCTTCCTTAGCAACCAGTAATCAAATTTCTAAACGAGGGAATTGTTTATTTCTTCCAGTGGAGTGTGGAGCGTTTAATTCTTCCAAATAAACTTGATTGTGAAGGTAAAACATGGTTGGAAGGTGGTGACAATGCCAAAGCTGAGTTCTTTGCTGGCGCGTGATGAATACAGAAAAAATGAACCTTTGTGTAATAATTTGCAGCCTGGCTGTTTGCCTGACGAATATTATCACGCGACGCCCCTGGACGTCCGCGACGCCAGGAAAATCCAACCTGAAGGGTGGTTTACTTTACTTCACATTTTACTTAGTGATTTCAACAGATGAAATAAAAAGATACAGATACAAGTGATATAATATATCACACATGGTTCATGAATTTCTGTATATTATACAGAAATTCATGAACCATTGTGTAATAATTTGCGAAATTTTTTTGAAAAAGGAGAATGGATGACACAATCGCGGAGGACTCACAATGACGGAATATAACGATGGCATCATATGATAACCTCGTATCTCAATTTTTGGCCAAAATGGTTCTTTTTGGATTCTCTGAATGAAAACCTCGTATCCCACCCACCTGTAATTCAATTGTTAGCGGGAATTGCATTTTCTGCTCTCTAACGCCCTAAATGATAACCTCGGTTTTGATCAAGAGGGCTGAGTGTCACTGATAACCATAGTTTCTTATCGCTAAAAATTGGATTACAGGTGGGTGAGATACGAGGTAATCATGTGATGCCATCGATAAGTTGGTTCATGAACTAAAATAATTTGCTTCATTCGTTGAACAGGTTTGTCGGTAAGAACGTCTTTCACGCGGTAGCCCATCAGACAACATTGCAGTGCGAGTGGGAGAGTGACGAGTTGTGACAACCAACAAGCGACAACCAAAACAGCCCCCCAGGTCTATCGCCCCCACAACTTGCTTCACGTAAGCGTCATAACCTTCATCCCCTCCCAGCACCCCTTCGAATGCCACCTCAATTGTATGCGCCGACATCCCGCATACAGTCTCCTCTTGTATAAGTTCCCATTTACATTTACATGAGAGGAGAAATCTTGCTTACCCGATATCCATGTAATATTCATCGCACGGGCTACACATCCCCTCCTCACCGGTTTGTGCCTTTTTTTCACGGCTTCTTTTTCAACCTAAAAAGAGAAAAGTGAATTGCATATTTGAATTATTCCATCATAAATGAACCACTTGTACCCCCACAACCCCCCCCCCCCCACTTCAGAGAGGATCCCACCACAATAAACGGTTCACTAGAATCTTCTTTGCTTACCATGTATTTCAATGTTTATTCATACGTCGCAGGTGCTTACGTTCCCCGCCTCAGCCTCGACTTTCAGAATAGCACGTTATCGAATCGAAAACGGATCATACATTTCACCTCTAAATATCCTAATGACACAGAATGATACCAAATCTCCAAGAGTTCTATTTGGAACCAAGCAAACAAAATCCCTTCACCCCATTACTACCTACCGAAATGTGATAGTTTACGTTTCATGGTCTGCAGAATCCAAAAATCAAACAAACAAAAAAACTGGAAATCATTACACAATGGTTTATTGTTTTCAATAATGAACCTTTGGAATCGATCACGATAGACAAAATTTTAAACCCCCTAAAAATTTGTTGGTTTACGTTTCAAGGTTCTTTTTGCTTCCGAGTCTACCAAGGTAGCGGAAGCTTTGTTTTCACTTTTCAAGGATGAAAAAAAAAGTTCTCCAAAATCAAAATTTTCACTCGCGTTTTGCGTTTTAGACCTTTCTGAACAACTTTGGTTCCGTGTCTGTCTGTCTGTGTGTCTTTTTGTCAGTGTGTCTGTCCGTCTGTCATCAATTCCTTGTAACGCGCATAACTATACGAAGTTATTGTCCGATTTCGATGAAATTTTCAGGGATTGTGCGGGTTGGTGTGTAGATGGTCCCCTATGAAAATCACCACCTCCGGACTGATAGTAGCCACTGCGCATGCGCAAACGTGAATTTCCTTGTAACGGCCATAATTTCCACATTTTCTACCCGATTTCAATGAAATTTTCAGGGATGTTACAGAGTAGTGTTTAGATGTTCCCCTATGAAAATCATAGAGAATTGTTTCTCATAGAGGGACTCCTGTGAGAGTCTCAAATCGTATACAATGTATACAATGTATACAATGTATACGTCATGTCATGACGAGGCTTCAATAGCACAGAGTCTTGATTTGTGCTCTAAGGATCGCGGGTTCGAATCCCAGTCGACGCCTAAGAATATTTTTGATCCAATCACATACATCTACTCACTTAATTTTCCATCCGATTTCGATGAAACTTCTCAGGATTGTTCAGATAGGCGTGTAGGTGGTCCCCTGTGAGGGTAGTGAAAGGTACTTAGAGATTGGTGTTTTGAGATTAACTACTATGCATCGGATCATCTATACAATCGGGTTATGGATACGAGGAAGCTATGTGCCACACCCACTTGGCAGACTTTTTTTTTAAACAAACGATAACTTTATTGTAGTAAATATATACATTTCAGTTTTGATGATACAGATTACAGTAGATTCAACTAATTGACATGGGACTTGTTAGAGGGTCGTGACCAGTGTCACTCCTCAAAACAAACATAAATATGGCTAGTTTTTATAAATTAATAATTGATACATACTTAGGTCGTTTTTGGTGATTTGTATCAACATAAATAGGCTAGGTGGGTAGCAAATCGACGTGTCTTTTCCTTTTCAGGCGACGTTCAGTAGGCGGAGGAGTTGGGCGATTCATCGTATCTTGGAGCTGCTGGTTCTGATGTTGTTCAAATGTGGAATGCAGTTTGGTATATGATTCGCTGAAAATTTCGTTGATGAGTGGCAACTGCAGATCCTTGTGGATGTCCGTATTTCGGACGTACCACGGGGCGTTAGTCATGATGCGGAGGAAACGATTTTGGACCGTTTGCACTTTATTCAATTGCGACTTGGATGCAGAGCCCCAGATGCTGCAGGAATAAAGCCATATTGGCCGAACAAGCGAGGTGTAGAGGAGTCTCTTTAGTTGTAGTGGCATTCTAGAGGATGGTCCAAGTAAAGTTTTTAGGAGGTGGAATCTGGTACGCAACCGCTTGACAAGGTATGGGACATGTTGATTCCAAGTCAGTCGCTTGTCAAGAATTAGACCCAAGTACCGTACAGAGTCTGTGTAGGGAATGGTGACTCCAGTTAGTGTTAGTGGGAACTCAGTTATGTTTCGTTTGAGAGTGAATTTCACCAGTTTGGATTTCAAAGGATTCATGGCCACTCGCCATTTCTCACACCACTCATCCACTCTATTGAACAGTTCCTGTAGCTGCTGGGTCGAAGACTCGCACGAACCCCTGCTCAGCACAGCGACATCGTCGGCAAATTGGTCGACCACTATGTCCTTCAAGGTTCTGCGAGCCGTTTATTACGCATGTTTCCATAGTCGCTTATCCTATTGCAAATTACTATAGGGCAATTCCTCTCACTCTGTCGGTGTACTCAAGCAACAGAAAAGAGCGATTAGAACACTAAAATATATTAGATGGCGAGATAGTTGTCGTGGACATTTTAGTCAATTTAGTCAATTCTTACCCTACCAGCTCTGTACATATACACGTGCCTAATTTATATGTCAGGGAATTTAGGCAAATTTAATAAAGGTACCGACTGCCATAATTATACCACGAGGAACCGCGTTAACCTGCGTCTCCCTCAGGCTCGACTTGATACTTCTTTGAGGATCAGCCCGGCTCAAAACGGAATTCGTTTTTAGGACGTCCCACAGTAAGACTTGGGCGTCCTTATGCGATCGATCTGGGGTGAAGTTGGACAACACTCAACAGAAAAAAAAAATAACCACACAGTAATCCGTTTTAGACCATTCTGAATCCAAATCCGCGAAAAAAACCATAGGTGTATGTCTGTGTGTGTGTGTGTGTGTGTATGTGTGTGTGTGTGTAACAAAATCTTGTGTACTCTGCACAGGCCTTAGTTCTCGACCGATTTTCCTGGTTTTTTTTGTTCGTCGCGGAAAACTATCTAGTTGTGCACTACGTCGCCGGAGTTTCGAATTTTGCCTTTTAAGGGGAGGAAAGGGGGGGGGGGGTTAATGCTCGAAAAACGTGCGTTTTTGGGCATAATCTTGTGTACTATGCCCAGGCCTTAGTTCTCAAACGATTTTCGTGGTTCTTTTTTCGTTTGACGCGAAATACTATCTAGTTGTGCACTACGGCGCCGGAATTTTGGATTTTGCTTTTTAAGAGGGGGAAAGGGAGGGGTAATGCTTAAAAACGTGCGTTTGCGTGCGTAATCTTGTAAACTCTGCCCAGGCCTCAATTTCCAACCGATTTGCGTGTTTCTTTTTTTGTTTGACTCAAATAACTTCCGAGTTGTACATGATTTTACCAGAGTACCAAAATTCGCAAGGGGAGGGGGTGAGTGGGGGGATAATATTCACAAAATATCCGATTTTTCAATATTTCGGTTCCTTTACTGCTTACTAATAATTAGTACAGTACAATTATTGTACCCAAGCTTTGAAATTGAGGAAAAATTCTCATTATACCTCCGGATTTTCATGAATTATTCTCTGTACCACCATGGAACTAATAGTGGTGCCACCATGGTGCAAGGACATGGTGCCATGATGCCATAAACCGCTTATTTCGTGTTTTTTTTTTTTTTTTTTGTGTTTCACCTTGAATACGAATGTGAACTTCGACGGACTGCCTACCAAAACTAACAGATGAAAGTTCAATGTTACGACGTATTTCCGCTTTGGTGCCAGACTGGCACCATTGTTGGCGTTGGGAGGTGGCGGTGGGGGGGGGGGGGAACTCGAATTCGCATGTTGGGTATCGTAGATCATGGATTTTAAAATGCTCTTCAGATTCGAGGCTCCCATGCCGCCAGAAATGTTTTGGTAGATAATGGTGGTGGGGGGGGGGGGGGGTCAGTATTTCTTGCCTAAAGTAATAAATAAATTACATCGAGTGAAACAGTTTTATCACTTAACACCTGGTTGAACTGATCTAATGCTTATCCAATGGGACGTCCCCTGGAATGCATGCATTACTAAACAATATGTTTTTCTTACCATTTACCTCACCACATGCGAAATCTTCCCATCACTCTCCTGAAGAAGAATCTTAAGAAAATATTATTTGCTGATGAACTGTATTATGTTGACGCTTATTTTACCATTAACTTTGATGAAATTAACCTGTGATGCCTGTTGTATTAATTTATATGTTTATTTTGTACTGTGATATGTTTATTCATATGTTTATTTATATGTATTTATATGTTTATTTTTTACTGTGATACCTGTTTTGGTTCCAATATTAATCAGTTTAATGCGATTGTTATAATGTTTTGTTATGCAGTGTGAATGTAAATTATTATGAATGAATGTGATTGTATAGTTTCGTCCCTTAGTGTTTTGGCCGGGTGATGCTGGTCCGGCTGGTCTCGGGCGGCTGCCCCCATTGCACAGTACTGTGAGTTTATGGGTCAAGTGATCAAAAATCAAATTGTGGAGAGTTCTGTTAGATAAGGTTGCTCTGATCATGAATTTCATACTACTTCATATTTCAAGGAAAGAAAATTGCACGATAAATAATATTAGAAGGAGTTTATGAAAAATATTGAAATTTTACATTCAAAACAAAAGTAACATTTCACCAATTTTACAAAAGTTTAGGTACCGAAACATAGGTCATAATTAGATGTCTTTAGAAGTGTATTACACTGATTGATGAATCTAAATCGTTGCTGATGCATGAGAGAGCGCTTCCACAGCTCAGTTCCATAGCGTTAGATGTGCTTGGTACAGCATTAGGTATCAGTTCTGTGGATGGTGGTCGTGTCAATGGAGTTATCCCTAATCAGATACTGGTTAATGACTTCATAATCTTTGCTGTTCTATTCTGTTGATATGAAAAATGCGAGGATATGTTTTTTTTTTTTCTCTCCACACTTTCCTGCTACTTTAATTTTTCATAAAGCTTTCTATTAGGATTGAAAATTTCATAGAAAAAAAAGTCGCGGCTAGTCGCGGCAAATTCCAGAGGGATTGAGTCAAAGGATAGTGCCAGAAAACATTCATCAAAATTTGAGCATTTAATGCTCCAATTCCTCATTTCTCCTCTTTTTGAGAAATTCACTATTTAATGTTAAGGTTTAAGAAGAATAATTGGGAATTATTATTGTGACGATTTTACCGAGTTCTTAGGGGAAATTCTTACTTCAAAAATTATTAAAAAATGTGAATAAAGCACATACTTATGCCGTGACTCGTCATGAAGAGCAATAAGACCCAACTTGTTGATATGACGGTATCCGCACTCATAATGAGCAGGTAGTTCATTGTTAGCGTCTTGGGTGAAATGAGTTATTAACATAAATGATCGCGGAACTTGCCCTCTGGTGTTCCGTAAGAGGCTTGTGACGTCAGGAAACCTATTTAAACGTGCTCGAAGACTATCTGGGGATAGGTTCTTGCACTCCTTTCCAATACTAATAGACGTTGGTTTTTTCGATTTTTTACACATACTCACAGTACTGTTCATTGGTGCGTTTGGATCGGGCTCGGTGTCCGGTGTGGTGGGGAGTTGTCTTTGACACCTCTTTCCTTTGTTGGTGGGTGGGGCCCGGGGCCGGTCGGGTGGCACCCGGCCGGCACGCGGGAGGTAGGTTCCCCTCACACTCCAGCAATTCGTTTATATTTTGATACATACAATGAGTATGTTATTATGTAATTGACTGTTGTCATTGCAATTATTAATTGTTACGACAAATAAATAAAAGGTACGTAGAATCCAAAAATCGAATAAAAATTCTGCCGTCTATCCGCTGTAAGCGGCACTTTCCTCACTTAGCATTGATGTGATGAAATTTGGTATGTGGGCTCCTTTTGGGGTCTAGTTGTGCCCCGAAGCTTTTGGTTGATGTAGGTCACTTCTAAGGGTTGAAAAATAAGGGTTAACATTTTGAAAACGCCCTAACTCAACAAATTTTGATATGGTATGGTTTTTCCATCAATTTAAGTTAGTATTGCAATTTTAAAATTTTCAGAGACCACGTGGAGCCCTGTAAGACGATCCGTTTGCTCTCTACGAGAAGGTTGGACTTACGATAAATCACAAACACGAGCGTTAATCGCAAAAAATCCTAATCTCCGTTCAAATTTTTGGCTGACCGAAATGCGATCGATGTTTTTCTTCAAGTTGGTTGGTGGTAACAATGGCAAAGCCGTGTTATTTGCGGACGAGTGATCTATATAGAAAAATAAAAAAATTTTGTAATAATTTGCTGCGTTTTCTATAATATAGAAAACGTAGCAAATTATTACACAATTTTTTTATTATGGATAATAAAATGGATATTATATGGATATCCATATGGATATTATATGGATTTATGGATATCCATATTATGGATTACTAAACTGCAAAGAACGCGGCTTGTCTGTAAGCAGTTCATAAAAACCATATTTTCGCCGTCAACTTCATTTTGACAGAAAGTACCAGCGAAACATCGTTATCATAGAAATTTTCGTTCCTTCATATTTATAACAAAATTTGATTCTATATTGCTAAGGATGCAAAGCTGAGTACAACTCGGAGTAACCATAAATCATCGCATTTTGGAAAGAAAAAGAAAAAGTTTTAAAGGAGAAAGAGGCCTCTTTTGCGAATCACACACGCGTTGCTGACTTGAGGAATTGTTTTAATTCATAGCGAAAAACGCCTAGAAAGTAACCTTATTTAAGTACCTTCTTCTCCAAACGTACTGAAGATATCAATTTTAAATTTTGAGAAGCTGTTATAGTTATTATTATGTAACTTTCAGTCGGACAACTTCTCGAAATACTGCAAGTACACCAAAAATAGTGCCTTATTACTCAAACCATGAAAAACGCTAGTGAAAGTTGAGTTTAAAAAAATTACATTTTCAGATCCGTTACAAATTTCAAAATGTAGCCTGACTTAAATGTGTATCGATAGTTTGTACACATTGAAAAAATTTCGTTCAATTTTATTGATTAGAGCTAGAGAAAAAGGTAATCTTGTGATGAAAAATGTAATTTTTCAGGAGAGGCAAATTTTGAAATCCAAGCTTTCTCGCTCGTTTATGTCGGTTACTGTGTAAAATTCATGGTTTTCGAGTATCCATGTATTATCTAAACCTTCGATGATTCAAAGAAACCTCCTGAGTGGCTTTGTTACCATAACTTTGCTTTTCAAAACTTCCCATGTGATTTGTTGTCGTCGTGTAGTGAACTCGTTTTTCGTTATTTTCGCTGACACAATGCCGACAAAAACGTATTTAAAAAAAAAAAACTGTTAGGAAACCACCAGGTAATCGTTTTTTTTTTTTTTTTTTTTTTTTTTTTTTTTTGTAGGATTCGGTCGTCCACGAACCTCTCAGGAGGTCTTAGACAACTGAGTAGTGGAGTACGTCCCTGATGTGAACCTAGAAGAAGTGAATATTTGGTTAGTACTCCTGCCTCAGCCCCCACACCATCATCTTAAAACGAAAATTATCATTACTCATCGCTGAATATGATAATTATGAGACTAAAAACACACTTTACATTGATATTGAATCCTACGAAGTGTGTGGCATTTGCTGTGGAGGAGGGCCTGTGGTGCTGTTGGAATCCGACATTGGAATCCGACTTTAAACGTATTTTTAGCCCACTTCCCAATGTCATTTTTAAATTCCTGGAGCAATCAATTCAGTGCATTGTTTAGATTGATTTAAAGATATTTAAGATGGATTTTAACCTTGAAAAGGTTTTAGCGATGGGACCCCCCGCCAAAAAACGACAGGAAAAAGCGACAGTAAAAAGCGACAGGAAAAAGCGACAGGAAAGTAGCGCTATGATTTATCAAAATGCTTGACGAAAAATATGCTTGACAACCTGATGTTATTATTTTAGTTATTATTATGAATAAGGAGGTATCTTAAATATTACAGTGAAAGAAAGATAAAGAGGGAGAGGGAGCAAAAACCTTTTCAAGGTATGTCACATTTTAGCCATTAGGCTCTAAGCGGAAATCATCCGATTAGTAAATATACAAATTTTGTGGAGAGGTTAAAATTTTTCAATATCTCTATTCCAACGTTTTATTATTGAAAATGAACCAAATAAATAAACCGAAATTTTCCGTCCATGAGCGGCACTTTCTTTTTACCGGATAAACACATTTTGATGAAATGTAGTATGTGAGACCCATTAGGGTCTAGTCGAGTTAAAAGTATTCATGATATACACTCCTGCTCAAAATTAGCGCACCACCATCCATTTTTTCGTATATCTCTTTCCTTCTTCCCTTATAAATTTTGTATCCTGGACTGGCCAACAAGGAGCCTAAACATGAATCCGATAGAGCATGTTTGGGACATGCTGAAAAGAAGAATTCGAGCCAGAGATTCACCATCAGACAATCTTCAGCAGCTGAAAACAGCAGCGAAAGAGGAATGGGACAATATCCCCAGGAAGGTATCCAAAACTTGATTAGAGGCATCGGTCGATAGCTGCAAGCCCTCATCCTAGCTAGAAGAGGTAATACCAAGTATTGAAAAGCTAAACTGGCTTAATTCAAACCTTTTCTTCAATTTTTATAATTTTACCACAAGAAGTACATTTTTCTATAATTCATTAAAAACATATTTTTTCTCGAATTTGTGCCTTTTTTGGTTACATTTTTTTTCTGAGTTTGCAAAAAATGTGAGCAAATAGATAAAAACTTGATAAAGGAAAAAATAAGGGGGCAAACGAAGAAAATTTCTTCGAAAATTAGTGCACCACCATCTATTTAATAGATGGTGGTGCACTAATTTTGAGCAGGAGTATATAATATTATTTATAATTAATTCTATAAAAGGAATAAATAGCTTGAAAAATAGGAGGGGTATGTTAGAGGTGAGCTGCAGGCGCAGAACTCCAGGAAGGAAGTGGTTTAGAAATAAGTAGGGCTCTGATCTCAGGTGACAAGTAGATGAGAGTACCTGTCAGGATTCTCATGTACCGGTACCATAATTTTTATGTTCACATGATCTTGCAGCTCTGAACCTAATAACTCTGGAAGATACTCTTATTTACCAGAACAAGGAGGAACTTATACCGAAAAATATCCATGAATTTGAGTTTTATCTTCCTAACCACGTACGGAGACTGAATGAGTATGGTTGTAGTCCTGTTCACAAGATAATTTTCGATTGTACGAGTTCTCTTTATTGAATTTTCCAATGATTTAGGGCGTATTGGAAAGTTGGCTTGTGGGAGTTCAAGCCTATTAATTCTGGGAGGCTTGGTTAATTTATCAAGTGAAACGGTGCGGAGGTGGAGGTGTGTGGAGGAGGGGGGAATAAGAGAGAGACTTTGGGGAAGACTTGCGGTTAAGGCATGTATGGCAAGTGGAAGGGCACTACTCCCTTTGCCCCCCTTTCAACTGAGCCCTTCCGCCGCACAGCCCTCCGCTATGGCGCGCGCTACGCCTCCTCACCGCAAGCCTTTCCAGCCCTTCAGGCAAAGCTTTGGGCCCTTTCGCCCTTCCCTTACGCCCCCGCGCGGCTCTTGAACTAGGGAGCGCACTCGAAAACCTAGTATGAAGGGACGAGGAAGGGCCCTTTTTCCTCCTTCCCCGACAAACCTCGACAACCCCCGCCCCTGAAAGGCCCTTCGCCCTACACCCTCGGGCCCTTAGCTTTTATTGGCAATGCGCCCTTCTTCCTTTCTACTGGGTTTGCCCGCTCTTCCACCCGCACATCCCTCCTCCTTGTCCCATATACGTCCAGCACTCTGTTCTATTGCCTTGAACGCCCGTCCCATTTCGAGTTCATCGTAAACAAATCTCGATCCCACTACTTCTTTTCGAGTCAACACTTCTCATATCCGACATTAAATTTATTACCATCTTCACCAGTACCTTCTATACGTGTCTCCGCAGGTGTACAGTCCGTCTCAATGACTCAAACAAATTCTCGGCACTCAAGCAATTTTTGGCATTTCCTTAGCAACCATGGACCGAATTGGTTGACATTTTGGTATACGGGCTCCCTTTGGGGTCTAGTTGTGCCGAAAAGTCTCTGGTTGAGGGTTGAAATTTTCGAGAGTGTCCTAGCTCGAAAACTAATAGCGATATTGATTTTTTAATATAGTATTGCATTTTTAAAAATTTTTGTGACCACCCGGAGCTCTGTACGATAAACCGTTCGCTCCCTACGAGTACTTAAGGGTTGGACTTACGATGAATCAGATACACGAGTGTGAATCGCAAAAGAGGCCTAATCCGTGGTAAGTAGGCATAATTTTGGTTTATTATTTTTGTATGTTGAACAGGGGACTGTATGCTATGTATGCTATGTATGGGAAGAGCGGTTTTCATGAAAGCGAATATTAGGAGCGTGAGTACGAGATAGAGGGGTTTCTCGATAATTAAAAGGAGTAAAATGAAAAATTAGGTCGCCAAGTATTACAAAAGGTTTTGATGAGAAATAACTTGGTGAAATACGGTGATCCCGTTGAGAAGGGCCCTTCTGCTGGTATATAGGTACTCGAGCTGCAAGCTAGGAAGTTGGACGCCCGGTTCCGCTCGGTCCGAAACTCGCCGTTGTCGTAAACGAGTAAAAACCAAAAATGCACTACTTTGCGTTTAAAGCTAATGTTCGAAATGCGAATCAAATAAATTAATTGAAAAACTGAATAAAACTGGAAATATGCAAAGCGGGGGAGCGATGGATGCGGTGATGCGCGTGGTCTCAAGAGAAAGTTGTGACTTGACTGGCGAATGGGAAGAATAGAGCTATTTTTACTGAACTTGATAAGATAAAGGGTTGAAAGGTGAGGCGCACGGTATCTAAGAGATGTTAGGTGAATTATTTACTTCGGAGAGTTCACTCCACGAAACTGTTAGGAAGAATTATTGGATTGAACAATTTTCAATAATGAACCTTTGGAATCGACCAAAAAAAAAGTTCAACACCCCTTCAAAATTTGATGGTTTACGTTTCAAGATACGTAGAATCCAAAAATCGAATATAAATTTGGCCGTCCGTCCGCCGTACGCAGCACTTTCCCTACTTAGCATTGACCGATTTTGATGAAATTTGGTATGTGGGTTCCATTTGGGGTCTAGTTGTGCCCCGAAGATTTTGGTTAATGTAGGTCACTTCTAAGGGTTCAAAAATAAATTTTGAGATTTTGAAAACGCCCTAACTCAAAAAATTTTAATGTGAAGGTATTGTTTTTCCTACAGTTTGAGATTCTTCAGAATTCTTTGGCTTTTTTGAGACCAAGCGTAGCCCAGTAGAACAAACCGTTCGCTCCCTACGAGAATGTAAGGGTTTTACGTACGATAAATCAGAAACACGAGTTTGAATCGCAAAAGAGGCCTAATCTCCGTGCAATTTAAAGCTGACCGAAATGCGATCGATGTTTTTCTTCATGTTGGATGGTTGGTGGCTTTGTAGACGAGTGATCTATATAGAAAAATAATAAACCATTGTGTAATAATTTGCAGCGTTTTTACTGCAAAGTCTGCCAAGGTAGCTGAAGAAGCTTTGTTTTCACTTCTCGAAGTTGGAAGAAAAAAATGTTCCCCAAAACCAGAATTTCCACAAGCGTTTTACGTTTCAGACCTTCCTGAATAAATTCAGTTCCGTGTGTTTGTCTTTCTATGTGTCAGTCAAGAATTCCTTGACACAGCCATAACTTTTACATTTCTCACCCGATTTTGATGAAATTTTCTGGGATTGTGCGAATTGGCACATGTTTTCCTGTGAAAATCATTGCCCCTGGACCGATATTAGCCGCTGCGCAAGCGCAAACGATGAAATTAGGATAAGATACTTCAAAACCAGTTATTTCCTTTGTCTGAACCTACCACCCCCCCTCCCCCTTCACCCAGACTATACAGGGTGTAAGCCTAACTGGTCTGCCATACGGTACCAGTCGAGTCTATATCCAATTTGCACAAAAATTGTCTCGTAGCAATTTTTTTTAACCCTTCGTTTTCGAGTTATTTAAAGTTTTTTCCCGCGATTTTCACCTTTTGTCATTAAATTGGTCATAACTCCAATAATTAGCTGTGTAAATTACAATTTGAGGATACTGTCGGAAAGAGCATTAAATTTCCAATGGGATAAATGCCTCAACTTTTTTCAAGTCCTGAGTTAAGTCCTGAGTCAAGCTTTGAGACATGAAAAAGTCCTATAAAAAGAAAATTTTACGTAATTTTGGAAAAATTGCATTTTTTTAATTGCGAATTGAACTACGAGAACCCATATTTTTCCAAGATGCCGGAACCGCAAAAACTGCGCTGAAATCTCAGCTTTCCAATGGTATATTTAAAAAATATTTTACAACCAAATTTAGGGGAGATATTCGTGTTTGAACGCGGAAAAACGTACATTATATCAACGACATCAGCGCTCTGGCCCTCCTGTTTCCGGAGGCCTTGCGGTCTACCGCTGCGCCGTCCCACCCACTCACATCGTCCGACCCCTCAGACCTTCGAGGTGGAGCGCTGAATTCGTTGAAGAAAAGCACGCGTTCAAACACGAATTTCTCCCCTAAATTTGGTTGTAAAATATATTTTAATTGTACCATTAAAAAGCTGAGATTCTAGCTCAGTTTTTACTGTTCTTGCATCTTGAAAAAATATGGGTTCTCGTTGTTCAATTTGCGATTGAAAAAATGCGATGTTTCCAAAATTACGTACAATTTTCTTTTTAGAGGACTTTTGCATGTCTCAAACCTTGACTCAAAAAAAAGTTAAGGCATCCGATAGGAAATTTAATGCTCTTTCCAACAGTATCCTCAAGTTGTAATTTACACAGCTAATTAACGGAGTTATGACCTATTTAATGAAAAAAGGTCAAAATCGTGGAAAAAAGTTTAAAATTAAAATAACTCGAAAACGAAGGGTTTAAAAAAGATGCTGAGACATTTTTTGTTGCAAATTATTTTTAGAATCGACTGGTACCGTATGGCAGACCAGTTAGGCTTACATCCTGTATAAATAATGCAACCGGCCACATACTTTAGTTTGTACCCTCTCTACGGCCTGAAGATGATGTCCTCCCATCGAAAGCACACTCCTTCTTTACTCGACTTACTGGTTACGACGGATTCTCTAAAAAGGTGCGTAGACAATAATTATGAGGTCTAATTTCATGCGCGATTAGATATTCAGTAAAATGCTTTATTTATTTGGAGAGCCAGACTTGCTATTGTTGTTTGAATCTTTTTTACCTCCTTGTGAAGCACCACTGTTCTTCTTGTCTTTGTGGTTACTGCTTTTGGTTTGCCCCGGAACTTCTTCTTTGGTTGGTGAAATCTTGGGTCCAGCCAATGGAGGAGAGTCCTCCAGGTCGGGCGGAGTACCCCCAGTCGGCTGGGTTGTCGGGGAAGGTGTTTGTCGATCTTGTAAAGTGACTGATTGCTGATTGTTAAGAATTGGTTCCACTTGTGGAACAAGCACTGGATCATCCTGAGGATTAGGAAGTGTGGTCACTTGCTGGTCTCGTTCGGCCTGTTGCAACGATAGTTGTATCGCCAGAGCGAGTTGTTCTTCGTCCGATAGCTGATTCCCGTCCTGAATCCCAGTTGGACAAGGTGCAGATGGAAGAAAGTCCTGAAAAAAGTGCAAACAATCAGGGATGAGAAACAACATTATGCTGCAACCCCCGGAGACACTATCATTGTGATCTTTACAACATAGTTTTACATTTACGTTTCTTCATTCAGGAACCAACTAAATTAATGTGTTTTGGAAGTATATTTGTTCCAAAATGTTGTCCATCTTTACAAAGAAGACAATTTTTAATTCAGCCATACTAGGGTACTGGTCAGGTTCTACATCATTGTTAAAAACATCAACAGACCTGTGCTCCACTGGAGGCTCCGGTTCCTGGTACTCCTGACTCCCTCATCGACATTTCCAAAGCCGCTCTGAGGTCGTCGTCGTCATCGTCAGCGAAGTGAACCGTCTCTCTCCTATAGACTGTCCCCACGACGTTGGAAGATACCAGCGTATCCGTCAAGTTCATACCAGGAAGAACGAACACAAAGTTGTTATTTCCTCCACTTGGACCATTCACTATCGAAACGAGCTGCTCCATTTCTTTGGAACCTGCCACTTCACCTCCGAATCGGATCACGTCCACACTTACGTTTTCCTTCTTGAACCTGAAGATTATATTGAAATTTCATTTTCGATCATCTGGATCTTATCAAAAGTTTGATAATTCATATAAACAAATCATATCTTCACTTAGTAACAGTTCTTTGAACTGTTCCTCGGATTATACGTGGGGACGCTCCCCTTGATGGAAGAGACGAGGCCTTCAGTCACCTTGCAGACCTCGCTCTAGTAAGTGCCCTCCTTTCTTATTCATATTTTGCGGTTTTTCTTTGATACCAAAAATTCCATTTTGACATGGATATGTCTTAGTTCTGGGGGTCATTCCAAACTTTTCGACACACAAAACAATGCAACGTTTTTTTTCTGATGCTATTGAACGCAGGAAGCTGAAATTTGAGTGGCAGGGTCAATCGATACATGTATCGAAGAATGTTGTATAGAAGTATGTATACTTCTATATAGAAGTATGTATACTTCTATACATCATCGAAGTTGATGATCACTGATCAGCTGAGTGAGCTCCAAGGCCATTTCCTCTCCTGTTGTACGCAGGAACCTGAAATTTGAGAGGGCGGGTCAATGACTGAATGCTGAAGGCGCCTGAGTGGTCATTGATCTGCTGAGTGAGCTCATCATTTAAATTGCCATCATAAGATATATCCATGTACAGATGTATCTGCATGCTGTGTAGATACTTTTTGTTTATTTAAATTCGGACCTATATACGATTAAAGATTCAATCTATATAAACCACACTCCGATTTGTTATTGAACCATACCCGATTCATATCTAAATATATTTAGTTAATTAATAACTTTAAATTATATTCAAATCATTGGGTAGAAATACGAAAAAAGAAGAAAAGAAGAAATACTTTCCATCAGAACATTTACAAATCTATTTCTACTTCTGGACAAGTGATTACCTATTTCGGGACCTAACACTGAATAAACTACACAGGTTTAGAACTAACTGGTTGTATTTAACAGAACTAATATAGTATTTCAATGAGAAAATATGAGAGCTCAGAGTTAAAAAGTACAGATAACGATGGAGTAATGGCGGAGGCATCGGGACCGCGGAGTGGTTTCTTCGTCGCAGCCATCTTGATCGGACGGGTGCATTCATTTTCTGTGTTGTTCTTAATTATGATCGTCCTTGCTTTATTAGTTAATTAATTTTTATAGATCTAATACTGGCCTATTTATTCTGAATGCAATAACACATTGATGGTACGAGAAGATCTAATTTGGTTCATTCTTAGCTGAATCCCTTAGTGGTGGAAGTTGGAACTAGGGAACTACTTTGTCTTTGGGCCAACTGCTCAATTTTGGGCGGGAAGGTCCAAACAACAAGCAATGCTAGAATATTAAATATTCTGACAACTTTTGTTAACAATAACACATTTTTTTATTCGTCATCTTGCTAATGATGAATATTGTCCTACTACTCGTATATTCTCGCGCTTCCCCATCGCGTTTCCATGTAGAGAGCTTAGTCCAACTACCCTTGTCACTCATTTCTCCCAGCTATTCTCTATCTTAGGAAACCCTTCGTACATCTATTCTGACAAAACTGGTACCTTTATACCACGAGAGTTTACCGAATTTCTTCACTCCCACGGAATCGCAACTAGTCATTCGTCAGCCTACAATCCACGGGGAAACGGTCGAATGTAAAGATATTACGGTATAATCTGGAAGTCTGTCACATTAGCATTGAAATCACGCAGTCTCGATTCTAAGGAATGGGAAACCGTACTCTATGACGCGCTACATTCCATTAGATCCCCAGAAGGGGTGATTGTTTTGCTGAATTGTGCTACGAGTCTGAAATAAAAGCTAGTGAGGTCAGTTATTTTAACGAGCAACTGGAAGTCTGAAGGATATCATTTGGCGCTATGCTCATTAAAATTCAAAGGTTCAACCAAATCCATCATTCCACCACATTTAAACCTGACTCACACAATAAAAGTGAGAAGCGACAATGGAACCCATCTGTCATTTCGCTTTCAGTCTCAATCTGCGTGTGGATGAATAAGGTGCCTCATATGTTACCTTTTCCCCATATTTTGCATCTCGACCTCCGAAACTTCAACTGGACTTCCGACGAAGGCGATGATCCTGCACTTGTGAGTCTTGACGAGGCGGTGCTTGAGGATTAGCTGGGCGACACTCAACCCCTGCTGAAACCGGACTGCACCACCAATCTTCACTTTGTACATCTCTGTCAGCAATTTAGTTTGATTGGAGGTCAGGTGGGCCACCACTTCGTGATTTGAGAGTGTCACGAGGGCCACTTGATTTTCCGGGTGTGATCGTAGTTTCGCCTGGAAAAATTATAAAAATCAAACATTTTACCTTAGGGACCTTGTATTAGCCCATGGTGTGTGACCATATACCATCTACGTCATGTCGTTATGTTGGACACGTTTCCGGACCTGCAAGGCCAATTAATAGGTTGGAACTAGAAGAACTCCAGTGCGAATATAAATATGAATTAAAACATGTTTACAACACAAGTTTTCGTTTTCCCAATCACAAGGTTTCACGTATACTACCATGCTAAGCTAGAAAGTCGTAACGTGAAAATTTGACCAAATTGAGTTATAGAAACCCGAAGGTTTTGTGGGTCGATTTCTATCGACTACACTACAAAGTAGACGTACAAGGGTGAATTGAAATCCCCTTGTGAAACAACCAGTAATTTAGGCATGAGTCGAACTGCGGGTGGTGACACCACGGAGCACATTTGCCAAAAAAAGTAAGTGACTCCATGCACGTGAGCACTCCCCCAACGTAGGGTAAGGTGCTGTACCTCGCACATCCTTGTACTTGGAGCCAACCATGACTTTCCAGGTTAGGAGTAAGTAAGGATGAAAATCTGTTGAGTCTTTGATTCCACAGCCTTTGCAATGTCATAAAGTGGGAAAATTCCGTCCGCCGTAAGCGGCACTTTCCTCAGTTAGCATTGACCGAATTTCATGAAATTTGGTAATCAGGCTTCATTTGGGGTCTAGTTGTGCCCCGAAGCTTTTGGTTGATGTAGGACACTTCTAAGGGTTGAAAAATAAGGTTTTAAATTTTGGAAACGCCCTAACTTAAAAAATTTTGATATAAAGGTAATGTTTATCTTCAATTTAAGATTCTATAGAATTTTTAGAATTTTTTGAAACCACGCGGAGCTCTGTAGGACAAACCGTTCGCTCCCTACGAAATTTTATACGCTGAAATTTTACTTTTTATCGGGCAGGACACAAAACCTCATTTTCCCTATTTTCTTTATTGGACGGTAGTTTTGTGGCCAACTAGTTTTCCAATAGATGTAGACCAAAACCACATAAATTTGATGATAACTGCTTTCTAGAAGAATGATAATCTAAAAAGTGGCTTAAATTTCAGCACTTTACCAAACTCACCTGTACTATGAAATCTGCTGCCTCGCATTGCGCCATCAGTCGCGAAGGAAGATAATCTTCGTTTCGCATGTATTCGCTGTTGTCCATGCAAATCACAACGCATTCAATCACCATTGTGACTTCCTCAGGAGCGCGTTTGGTGGGCGAGTAAGAGCAGACTCTTTTCGATGCTACGTCACATCCCCGTCAGTCATACCACCATCCAGCATCGATTTTTCCTGTGGCCATCTAGTGGCTTCAGCTAAGTTTTAGGTTATGATTCTGTTGAATTTTTACATATTTGAATGAATGGGTGCTACAATTTGCATTCACTGTAGTCATTCCCTGCATACGAAACCATAGTTATGAACAATCCACATGTTCACTTTGTAATAATTATGGGAGATTATTTTTTTAAGTACCACCAGTGAATCAAATGAACGAATCCAGAAGGCTTTCAATCGCCCAAGAGTATTGTTACAAAGGTACATACCTTTACGCCTAAACAGTCCACAGAAAAAACCGTCCTTGTTGGATTTCGTGGGGAATCATGTAAATCACAAACCCCACAGTTTCTGGATATTTCAGTGGACTGAAGGAGATGATTTTGTTACCAGGATTACTCAATTCGTCGTTGCCCCAAGCGCCCTGAGAAATAATGAAGTTTGAGGATAACCGGGCAGTTAGAAATTTGAAGTGGGCAGGTTGAGTTTGTTTAATGCAGCGATATCCTTATGAGTGTTTATCAGCTAACTAAGTCTGATCGCTCGATGAACCAGCTCCTGAATACCTCTGTATTATCACCCCACTGGAAGTATTACTAAGCATAAATACTACTAAACTTAATGACACCACAATATATAAAGACCAGCTGCATTTTGGTATTATTGAACGACATTCGCCATGTGACTTCTTCATGCCATATAATGTTCTGAGGTCAAGCCTAAACTTTTCAAGCATCAAGGGATTCTCATCAAAGCAGCATCCCCACTAGAGAGATTGAATATGGACTTCAAAGGACCTCTGCCTTCCAATTCTTCTAACCGTTACATTCTCACAATAATTAATAATAATAATTTTTAATTCTCATTTGCATTCGCCTGCAGGGACTTCAGTTCTCAAACTATTAGGAATAGCTTGGAGCAGCTCTTCTCTATTTTTTGTGTCCCGGCATATATTCACACTGGTCGTGGATCATCATTTATGTCACAGGATCTCAAAGCGTTTATAGCAACTTATGGAACTGCTACCAGCCGCACCACCCCATATAATCCGCAGGGGAATAGGCAGGTAGAGCGACTAAAAGGGACCCTCTGAAAAACCATCGAATTGGCAACCAGTGGAAAATGGGTTACCTATCTTTCAGTGGGAGTCAGTAACTGCAAGGCGTCCTGCACTCAATTCGATCGTTGCTTTGTACAGCAACGAATTCCACTCCCCACGAACGATTCCTCAATTACCCCTGGCGATCTGCAAATGGGAGCTCAACTCCAAATTTTAACCGCTTGTGGAGGAAGTCACACTGCTGAATGGGACTCATGACTACCCACATCAGATACCCTAATGGGCGTGAGTCTACTGTGTCTACAAGACATTAGGCGCCACTGGGTGTCCCAGCTGAAGGCATCCAAGACCCAGCTCCATCCAACCCTGAGATTCAAGAGGAATACATCGACCCTTCGATCCAACCTATTCCCGATCTTCACCCCCAATCCCCTTCTCCGCTATCTCACCCTCCACGTCTGTCTCCTGCTCCACATAACGAGGATCTCGTTCGAAGAAGCATTTGGACTCGCCGACCTCCAGCCTACCTAAAGGACTACGTCCTATCCTGAGAGTGGGGTGAATGTAGTATTATTTAACCTCATCAGGTGGTTGTTCTTTATGTACCCAAAAACGCTATTTATTTAGTTATTTAATTTTTTTATTGTCTTGTAGGCGAATAAAGCCTTCGAATTGGCTATAGACTCTATATTCATTTATACTTCATGCATACTACTACTACATCCCCACGGTTCCTGCTGAGGCCAATAAGTATCGAATACCTATCTCTCAAAAAATGATCTGAAACAAAGACTTACTAACTACTTTAAGCAAATCCAGCAGAAGTTCTGATAAAGCTTAATGTTTCGCGAAAGTGCACTCAACTAATAAACACTCATAAGGATCATCTAGCCACAAAGATAGTCAGACACGCTCGTCCAGACACAGAATCGAAAATGTTCACGAAGGTCTAAAATCTGGACTACATCAAATCAGCATATGAAGACACGAATCTTGAAACTTTGGTTGAGGACAGCAGTTGATCAACAGTTGATCAAACAGTATTTGATCAAGATAATAGTGATAGTCCGTCAGGAAGAACCCAGTTATTTCAAAATTTCGATACAACATTTAATTGCGACAAGAACGTTTTACTATGTAGATAAAAATACTTTTAAAAAATTCAAGTTTATGAAAAATAAATAAAAACAGTTTCGAAGATGATGCCATTCATGACACTCGACCCCCTCAATACACAATTCCTAACGTTCTCGGTAAGACACTTGGCCAACATCTCTCATACAGATCCTACTTCTCGCAACAATCACTCTATATCTTCCATAATTCTTCAAGTGCTTGTTGGCTTGTGTTGTTGGTGTTGTGGCTTGTTCTCATGGACCTCAGATACCAGGTACCCCGCAAGAAGAAATCACAATGTTGAAATGGTGGTGAAAGGACTGGAGTCACCAAAGCACGAGATGATACAGCCTGGGGATTATGTTGACATGATTGCCCAAATTTTATTATTCCGCGTCTACCGAGGAAGCAGGAGCATTGTTTTTACTTTCCATGGTTGAGTGAAAAAGTTCTCAAAAATCAAAATTTTCCTGAACAATCTGGATTTTGTGTCGATATATCTAAATCGTTCAATATATATATTATGTTGTTCTACGTATTGTTCTGTATCTATATAGGTATTCTATTTCGATTCTATATCGAACATAATATCATATACCATCGGAGTCACACCATGGTCGGAGGCACTCCGGACGATTACTTTTGTACCTACTTGAGTAAGTAAATTGTTTAGCAAAAATTGTTTAGTTTTCACCAAAATGTTCGTAACAACCAACAAAAGGATGAGTTCGTTAGCCAAAAATTTTGGACAACCCTAAGAGGTCAAAAACTCGAAAATAGGACAAAAAATGGGGTTTCCCCGGTTTTTTAGGTTATCAGCTTCACAATCATAGCATGGTACATTCGGATTCACCACAAATATTCCGTTGCCAATACGTTTTTCAAAGATGAAAATTGTCCAAAAATTTAAAAAGTCCATTCATTCAGCATGAATTAATGAGCGAATTTTCAAAGAAATCATTCAGTTTAAGGTGTGGTTAAGAAAAGGACCAATGGTGTTGCAATTTGTTGTAGAAAGTTTTTTGCTTCCGAGTCTACCAAGGTAGCGGAAGCTTTGTTTTCACTTTTCAAGGACGAAAAAAAAAAGTTCTCCAAAATCAAAATTTCCACTCGCGTTTTGCGTTTCAGACCTTTCTGAACAATTTTGGTTCCGTGTCTGTGTGTCTGTCTGTCTGTCTGTCTGTCTGTCTGTCTGTCTGTCTGTCTGTGTGTCTGTCATGAATTCCTTGTAACGCGCATAACTATACGAAGTTATTGTCCGATTTCGATGAAATTTTCAGGGATTGTGCGGGTTAGTGTGTAGACGGTCCCCTATGAAAATCATCATCCTCGGACTGATAGTAGCCACTGCGCATGCGCAAACGTGAATTCCCTTGTAACGGCCATAACTTCCACATTTTCCACCCGATTTCGATGAAATTTTCAGGGATAATGTGGATTAGGTTGTAGATAGTCCCCTATGAAAATCATCATCCCCGGACTGATAGAAGCGACTGCGCATGCGCAAACGTGAATTACTTGTAACAGCCGTAACTTCAACTGTCCCCCAGGGGTCGCGGGTTCGAATCCCAGCCGAGGCTAAGTATTTTTTTGATCCAATCACATACATCTACTCACTTAATTTTTCATCCGAATTTGATGAAATTTTCTAGGATTGCCCAGATTAGCATGTAGATGGTCCCCTATGAGGGTAGGGGAAGGTACTTAGAGATTGGTGTTTTGAGATTAACAACTATGCATCTGATCATCTATATAATCGGGTTATGGATACGAGGAAGCTATGTGCCACACCCACTTGGCAGACGTTTTTTTCGATTCTTGGTTTATATATATGTATATTTTTTTTTTACATGCTTTTACACCAATAATCGACGTCACGGAAGACGTGAAATCACTGGGCTGAAAGCTGAATCTGGGAGCCCGAGAAGCGTTCTGATTGGGGAAGCTCCTGGACGTACTTAAGGCTAAATGTCACGATGTTTTAGTGTGATTCTGAAATATGAGATGGCAGCACCATCGGGGCCAAATTTCGTTTACTCCTCAGTTGAGAACGGATCGAGATATTTTAGTTCTGCAAACGGATTTCTTTTCAAGATCACCGTAGAATTCCGGGTAATTGGTTTAGAAAGTGTGCAAAAATTTTTTGCACACAGTTCCAGCAAAAATTTGTTCAAATTTTGAACATTTTCAAAAAGTGGCCTTATAGCCACTTGCAGAACTTTCATCAGAATACGAATCCGTTTGCGGAATTTTTCTAACTTGATCATAGCCGTCGGATTCGCGTTTTTACGATATTGAGTGGGGCGAGGGGGGCGATCATGGGCTGGGGGGGAGGGCGGCGGCGATCAAACGCCCCGCCGCCGCCCGCCCGACCTCATTCATGTTTTGCTAATATGCACCCTTTGGTCACTGTTCTTTCTCCTGGCCACCTAATAGGTAGGTAGCTACCATCAACATTTTCCTTTTCCAACTTCTCTGTCTTGAGGTTGATCGAATTAGGCGAAATTTCCATAAAAAGCAAGACACTCAGCAGACAAATAACTTATGAGAAAGATTCTGATAATGTTAGGTATCATAATTTTGGTAGCATGTTATACATATTATTGATTGATAGTGGGGCGATGATTTTGATAGGGGATCGTCTACACCTCAACCCGCATAATACCCCTCATCAATTTTCATCGAAATAGGACATTAACTTTGTATAGTTTCGGATGTTACAAGGATTTCATGACAGACAGGCAGACACGGAACCAAAATTGTTCAGGAAGGTCTAAAACATAAAACTCGAGTAGGAATTTTGGTTTGGAGGTATTTTTTAAAAAGTTGAAAAGTGAAAACAATAGTTTAAGGATGAAGAAAAAAATATATCCAAAATCAAAATTTCCACTCGCGTTCTACAACTACAACTTCCTGAATTTTGGTTCCGTGTCTGTCTGTCTTTGATTCTGTCGTGAAATCCTTGTATCGGGCAGAACTATAAGAAGTTATTGTCCAATTTCGATGAAATTTTCAGGAATTGTGCGGGTTGGCGAGTAGATGGTCCCCTATGAAAATCATCACTCCCGCACTAATAGTAGTGACCGCGCAAGCGAAAACGTGAATTCCTTGTAACAGTCATAACTTCTTCATTCCCCATCTGATTTCGATGACATTTTCAGGGATTATGGAGATTGGGGTGTAGATGGTCTACTAAAATCACAGCCTCCAAATTGACAATAGCATCTGCGCATGCACAAACATTAAATCCTTGAAACAGCCATAATTTCTTCATACGAATTAGACGAAATTTGTCAGGATTGTTCACATTGGCATGTAGATAGTCCCCTATGAAAATCATGACACCGGAACTGATAGTAGCACCTAGCAGATTTTTTCCGTTGATTGTGTCCTCCTTTACCCCAGATTAATCGCAAATGGACGCCCTAAACGTCCTAAAAAACGATGTAGTGATCGCTGCACAATCACGGAATATTGAGGGGTAAAATCACCTACGCCGTGCTCAAGTACTACTACCTATAGTATTCGAACGTCAGCAGGGCCCGATGTTACCGGGAAACGCTAGCGAATGAGAAGGGTGTGCGACCTTGAACTCTTCTCGAACTTTTCGAGTAATCCGAAAAGGTAAACACGGAGGGTTGCCATCTGTATGGTAATTAGGTACCTTGTAAGACCACAGCACTATCCCTAGTTCTAGGGTATTTATTACAGTGTACTAACGGTAATTTTGGGACAGTCATGTTTGTAATTTGCGTTATAATTACTGAAATCAAAAATGACATTAAAAAACAGAGAAAATTGATAATTTAACTCTTAGAAGAGAGAATTCGAGAATAAAAATTCAGACACGGGGGATTTTAGTTTCAATTATTTAGATTTATTTTGATATTATTTCAAAGATATTTGAATTTTTGGTAAATAATGAACAGGTGTTTCTACCTTTTTCAACACTATTGCAGAGTGAATTAATTACTAATTATTTTTTTCATCGTCATTAGCTGTTCACAAAATTTGGAAATCAACGTCAAACGTCAAGAATTAGCTTCTCAAACCATCTATTGCTAGTGCAACTAGAACGTTGTGAGATGACTTTTGCAACTAGATTTTCCACAACGAAACTTGAACTTCTAAGTAGGTACCTACCTAGTCCATGTACAGTGAACTGAAATTACCAAAATTTCTGAACCAACTATTTAGTAGTGCAAACCATTATCTGAATCAAATTAACGCAGAATCTTTCTCATAAGTTAATTGTCTGAGTGTCTTGCTTTTTATGGAAATTTCGCCCAATTCGATCAACCTCGAGACAGAGAAGTTGGAAAAGGAAAATGTTGATGGTTCTACCTATTAGGTGGCCAGGAGAAAGAACAGTGACCAAAGGGTGCATATTAGCAAAACATGAATGAGGTCGGGCGGGCGGCGGCGGGGCGTTTGATCGCCGCCGCCCTCCCCCCCAGCCCATGATCGCCCCCCCTCGCCCCACTCAATATCGTAAAAACGCGAATCCGACGGCTATGATCAAGTTAGAAAAATTCCGCAAACGGATTCGTATTCTGATGAAAGTTCTGCAAGTGGCTATAAGGCCACTTTTTGAAAATGTTCAAAATTTGAACAAATTTTTGCTGGAACTGTGTGCAAAAAATTTTTGCACACTTTCTAAACCAATTACCCGGAATTCTACGGTGATCTTGAAAAGAAATCCGTTTGCAGATCTAAAATATCTCGATCCGTTCTCAACTGAGGAGTAAACGAAATTTTCTTCATTTTGGTGCTGCCACGTGGTGGCAGATTTCACAACTAAAGTCGGGACATTTAGCCTTAAAGAATCTTTAAGTACGTCCAGGAGCTTCCCCAATCATCTGATGAGTGCGACAGATCGCGTTCATGATCACTTGTTCCCAACCTCATCACAACAAGTCACCTTGTTTATCACATATTTTTCTCCTTGGTGCGTTACCTGCTGCATCTAAGTAATTAATTGAATAACATTTAAATATATTCGCGATATGTACGAAAAAATCGTGCGATTTTCAATAATACACTCGGTTTTAAACGTTTCTATCGGTGGCAGTTGTCGATTAAATATTTGAACGAGGACTTTTTTTTTTTTTTTTTTTTTGCACGTGAACTCATAGAGTACCCACACGGCTACTGCATTTCTGGTTACAACAAATATACGCACGTATTCATTATATATATATATATATATATATAGCTACAAACTTTTCTTAATTTTGGACAATTTTCATTTTTGAAAAAAGCATTCATATCAGAAATTTTGTGCTGAATCCGAATATACCATAAATTACCATGATTTTCAATGTAAAAACCACAAAAAACGAGAAAAACCCATTTTTTTGGAGTTTTTTTGAATTTTGGACCACTTTGGATTGTCCAAAATTGCTGGTTAACGAACTCGACTATGGTTTGTTGTTACAAACATTTTGGCAAAAACTAAAAAAAAATTTTTAAACAATTACTCAAGTTATTGTCCGGAATGACACATATATATACATATGATTTTTGGAAAAACTTCAGGGATCGTTTCAGAATGTTCCAAAACGGATTTCAGTATGAAAATTTTTCGAAAAAGTCGATTCTAAAAATTTTGAGGCCATTGCAATAGCTTCATTTTCTTTGAAAATTCGCTAAAAGTAGACATATACTTATATATATAATGAAAACGTGTGTATATCTGTTGTACCCAGAAATGCAGTAGCCGTGTGGGTACTCTATGAGTTCGTGGAGAAGAGTAGAACATAAATATGGACTTCTAACAGCTTCGAAGCAAACCCAGTGCACACAGTGTGTTCGGTTGGTATACTGAGAATAAAAATAAAACCCAAGAATAGTGCGAAAAAAAACTTTCCGAAAGAAAATTGCAACACCATTGTTTCTTTTTTTGGCCATACCTTCAACTGGAAGATTTCTTCGAATATTCGCTCATTAATTCATGCTGCATGATTGGACTTTTTCGTGTTTGTGTATTGGCAATAAAGTGTATTATACACTTCTACCTACCACTCTTGATAGCCCCTCTATTTTCATGTGCGAGTAGATTAATTGTAATGTTTCTTAGAGCTTTCGTTGACTTGAAGAAAACTTTAATGTTAAATCAAATTTATAAACAGGAAGCTGGTGACGCCAATTCAAGAGACACCTCAACTCTATTGTCGTCTCTAGGCAGCCAGTGGTAAAATCCATTTAAAAAGTTTGCTCTCGTGAACGATAATCCGTATTAACCGAGATAATGCATCATGAGAAGGCTAGTAAAAGTCATCCGAAGCGCTGATAAAGCAAAGTTTACAGGTAGACTGTCTCGCCGAAACTTTCTTCAATGATAAATAGCGGTTCGCGAGAAACGGTGTTTACTCTAAATCGCGTGGTTGAAAGTCTAACTATCTCGGATATCTCTTGAAATATGAACACTTCTTAGTCTTACCTCGAGCTAGGATATTATCATTCTTTTCTATTTAGACGTTGCTCACCTGTCTCGGCGGGGCAATCGCGTGAATTGGAGTTTTCGTAGCGGAGCAAGTTCGCCCTTATTTTTTCTAACGTTCACTTGAGGGGAAAAAAAGTCGAAAACTGATGCAGTTTCGAGGTAAGTTGAAACTCCGTACATTCATGGTTAGGTACTTACTTTACTGAAAAATATTTCTGGCGTTAGAGTGATTAGTTCCATTGATTCTGTTTTAAAGTTGAGAGGTGGGGGGGGGGGGGCTACTACTGGCGCATTTACTCCACCTTGACTCTATTGCTTCCGAGTCTACCAAGGTAGCGGAAGCTTTGTTTTCACTTTTCAAGGACGAAAAAAAAAAAATTTCTCCAAAATCAAAATTTCCACTCGCGTTTTGCGTTTTAGACCTTTCTGAACTATTTTGGTTCCGTGTCTGTGTGTCTGTCCGTCTGTCATGATTTCCTTGTAACGCGCATAACTATACGAAGTTATTTTCCGATTTCTATGAAATTTTCAGGGATTGTGCGGGTTGGTGTGTAGACGGTCCCCTATGAAAATCATCATCCCCGGACTGATAGAAGCGACTGCGCATGCGCAAACGTGAATTCCTTGTAACGTCCATAACTTCTACATTTTCCATCCGATTTCAATGAAATTTTCAGGGATTATGTGGATTAGGTTGTAGATAGTCCCCTATGAAAATCATCACCTTCGGACTGATAGTAGCCATTGCGCATGCGCAAACGTGAATTTCCTTGTAACGGCCATAATTTCTACATTTTCCATCCGATTTCAATGAAATTTTCAGGGATGTTACAGAGTAGTGTTTAGATGGTCCCCTATGAAAATCACAGAGAATTATTTTTCATAGAGGGATTCTTTCATAGAGGAATGGTCTCCTGTGAGAATCTCAAATCCCATTAATTGTAGGTCATCGGTAGCTCAGAGGATAGAGTCTTGATTAGAGAATTTTTTTGATCCAATCACATACACCTACTCACTTAATTTTTCATCCGAATTTGATGAAATTTTCTAGGATTGTCCGGATTAGCGTGTAGATGGTCCCCTATGAGGGTAGTGAAAGGTACTTAGAGATTGGTGTTTTGAGATTAACTACTATGCATCGGATCATCTATACAATCGGGTTATGGATACGAGGAAGCTATGTGCCACACCCACTTGGCAGACGTTTTTAAAAAACTGTTTTTTTCAACTTAATTGAAAAAAATGTTTTTATAATTTCAAGAACTTCTTTTGAAATTCATTATTTGAAAATAAATTTGGCTGCAAAAAATTACTTAACATATAGTTAAATTATACAAATACTATGGATAAATAAACACTTATTTTATTTTGTAATTCGAAATAAATCTTCCTATAAAAAAAAAACATATAAATAGAAACAAATGTTTTTGCTTCCGAGTCTACCAAGGTAGCGGAAGCTTTGTTTTCACTTTTCAAGGACGAAAAAAAAAGTTCTCCAAAATCAAAATTTCCACTCGCGTTTAGGTTTTAGACCTTTCTGAACAATTTTGGTTCCGTGTCTGTGTGTCTGTCTGTCTGTGTGTCTGTCCGTCTGTCATGATTTCCTTGTAACGCGCATAACTATACGAAGCTATTGTCCGATTTCTATGAAATTTTCAGGGATTGTGCGGCTTGGTGTGTAGACGGTCCCCTATGAAAATCATCATCCCCGGACAGATAGAAGCGACTGCGCATGCGCAAACGTGAATTCCTTGTAACGGTCATAACTTCAACATTTTTCATCTGATTTCAATGGAATTTTCAGGGATGTTACAGATTAGTATTTGGATGGTCCCCTATGAAAATCGCTACCTTCGGACTGATAGTAGCTACTGCACATGCGTAAACGTGAATTTCATTGTAACAGCCATAATTTCTACATTTTCCACTCGATTTCAATGAAATTCTCAGGGATTATGTGGATTAGGTTGTAGAAGGGCCCCCTATGGAAATCATCGTCCCCGGACTGATAAAAGCGACTGCGCATGCGCAAACGTGAATTCCTTGTAACGGCCATAACTTCCACATTTTCAATCCGATTTCAATGAAATTTTCAGGGATGTTACAGATTAGTATTCAGATGATCCCCTATGAAAAACCACCACCTTCGGACTGATAGTAGCCATTGCGCATGCGCAAACGTGAATTTCCTTGTAACGGCCATAATTTCTACATTTTCCATCCGATTTCAATGAAATTTTCAGGGATGTTACAGAGTAGTGTTTAGATGGTCCCCTATGAAAATCACAGAGAATTGTTTTTCATAGAGGGATTCATTCATAGAGGAATGGTCTCCTGTGAGAATCTCAAATCTCATTACTTGCAGGTCATCGGTAGGTCAGAGAAAAAAGTCTTGATTTGAGCTCCAAAGGTCGCGGGTTCGAAACCCAGCCGAGGCTAAGTATTTTTTTGATCCAATCACATACACCTACTCACTTAATTTTTCATCCGAATTTAATGAAATTTTCTAGGATTGTCCAGATTAGCGTGTAGATGGTCCCCTATGAGGGTAGTGAAAGGTACTTGGAGATTGGTGTTTTGAGATTAACTACTATGCATCGGATCATCTATACAATCGGGTTATGGATACGAGGAAGCTATGTATCACACCCACTTGGCAGAAGTTTTTTTTTTTTTTCATTTAACCCAGATACTTAACCCGAAAGTTTTTTTTTTACTAACTTTTTGAATTTTTTTCGTATGTTTGGTGTCATAGGTGTCTGAAGACAAATTTGGCACTCTTGCGAATTTTTCCCCATTGCCCATGGGCATGGGTTAATGAGGTCATAAATGGACATCCTTCCAGAAGGACGTCAGTAGAATATACAACCAACCTCTCTCGCACATTCCTTATTCTCATGAGATAACAAATGAGACTCAAGATTGAAAATACACTTTTGTATTCAATCAAAACTACATATAAAACCATGTATCATTTAAAATTGACAAACTTTATTTTGTGTGAAATGATAGAAAATGAAAAACGCTGCAAATCTTTGCCCAAAGGTTTATAATTTTCTGTATAGATCACCCTTCTGTATAGATCACTGGTTCTCCATCAATAGCACCTACCACCATCTGTATTCTCTCTTGACCTTCCCTCTCAAATTTCAGCTTCTTGCGTTCAATAGGATTGAAAATGGCTTCGAAGCTCACTCAGCTGATCAGTGATCTGAAGAGTGAAGAAGATCTTCTCGAATGCTGGAGACGCTTGGAAGAGCACTGATCAGCTGAGTGAGCTCCGAAGCCATTTTCAATCCTATTGAACGCAGCAAGCTGAAATTTGAGAGGGAAAATCAAGGGAGAATACAGATGGTGGTAGGTGCTTTTGATGGAGAACGAGTGATCTATACAGAAGGGTGATCTAAACAGAACATAATAAACCTTTGAGCAATGATTTGCAGCGTTTTTTACCAACCAATATTTTTTTTTAACAACCAACTATTGGTAGGTACTACCTACCACACCATACTGGCTTTACACCTTCACAATCAAGTTTATTAGAAGAGAGAGAGAGAGAGAGAGAGATAGACTTTATTCATGAAGAAGACAATATACAATAAAAAAATGATAATACAAAGCAAATTAATGAATAATATTGTTCGGCATTAGGCTAAGAGCCCGTGTCGCCGACACAAGAGTTGCGCTTTTTTAAAAATAATTTACAGACTTCTTCTCTTTAAATAGTTCTATTTTTTTCTTTTTTTTTTATAATACCGTCCTATACAACTAAATTAAAGAAAGAAAAAAATATATATACTTATATAATAAAAATACTCTACAATTCTTCATTATCTATAAATACTCATTAAAATGGAGTCACAGTTTTCTGTACCATTTTGAATGAGCCATGTATAAATTAATTTCTTATACACATTTCTCGAGCTGATAGTCGGATCTTTCATTCTTAAATCTATTTGATTGTAAATTAGGTAAATTAAAGGAAGAACTAAATGCGTCACACTCGATTCAAAAAATAGAAAGCTTCATATGGAAATTTGATTGCTGGTTACGCAGAAGGCAAAACTGTATACAAATCGAAGAAATGAACAGCGATCGCATTTTTGTCCGATAAAATTTGAACGGCGATTAGACCTCTTTTGCGATTCACACTCATGATTCTGTTTTATCGAAGGAAAACCTTCAAATACCTACTCGTAGGGACCGAACGGTTTGTCCTACAGAGCTCCGGGTGGTCTCAGAATTTTTTGAAAATCCTGTATTATTTAAAATTGGTGAAAAAACGATATCTTCATTTCGAGAGTTTTCGAGCTAGGGCACTCTTGGAAATTTCAACCCTTAATTTTCACCCCTTAGAAGTGACCTACATCAACCAGTAGCTTCGCGGCACAACCAGACCCCAAATGGAGCCCATATACCAAATTTGAACCAAATCGGTCCAGTGTTGCTAAGAAAAGTGCCGCGTACGGCGTACGGCGGACGGACGGAAATTTTAACACAGAATGTGTTTTTGCGATGACCTACCGAAAAAAAATCGTCACGAAAAAGCGACAGAAAAAACCGTTACGCGCCTTTTATAATGATTTTCACGTGCAACCAAGCCGTTGGTAAGGAAATAGAACTCCCGCAGTGTTCATTGCACAGAAATTGTTCACCATTCGTTGGAAAGCTCTCAATTTATATAGTATTTTTCTTGTAGTTACATATTTATTTATATAACATTTATAGGGTTTTAGACCAAATTAAATGTCTAACAATTATTTATTTTATTATTGCCAAAGACTCCACATTTATTATTGTTGTTTTTTATTTAACGGATGACTAGCATCGCAAAAACACATTCTGTGTTCCTATGATTTCATACAGAGTATGGAAAAAGAAATAAACCGGGGGGTGCAGGGGGGCGGAGCCCCCCGCCGAGGCGCAAAGCGCCGAGTTTTTATTCGATTTTCGGATTCTACGTACCTTGAAACGTAAAACATCAAATATTGAGGGGGGGTTGAATTTTTTTTTCTTGCTCGATTCCAAAGGCGTATTATTGAAAATAATAAACCAAAAACCAAAAAAAAAAAAAAAATCGAAACACTCAAGGGATGACAATTTTTGTTTGGGACCACGCATTGGTGACTACTCTCTAAGTGCAGTTGAAGGAGACTGGTTTTTTGTCCACTTGTACAGTTTTTTGGGCGGTTTTGGTTTACGGACTCGATGTTTCCCCCTCTTCTTGTTGGAAAAATTTTCATTGGATTGGGTTGATGGTTGGGGATCATCATCGCTTTCATCATCTTCATTATGAGAAGGAATGCTATTCAAAATTGCAGAAGCTAAAAGTTGACTGCGTGGCAAATTATCAATAACAGGGCTCATATCCGGTGAGGTCACAAAAGGCATTTGTTGGTGGTAATAAAGTTATATCGACTTCCCATTGACCTATTGCATCATCATTCTCCTCCAAAAAATCCAATATATTATTTTATGTGGAAGAAGCAACTTCTTGCAGAAAAAGTGAGAAATCCAAAAAATCAGCAAATGAAAAAAAACGTCTGCCAAGTGGGTGTGGCACATAGCTTCCTCGTATCCATAACCCGATTATATAGATGATCAGATGCATAGTTGTTAATCTCAAAACACCAATCTCTAAGTACCTTCCCCTACCCTCATAGGGGACCATCTACATGCTAATCTGGGCAATCCTAGAAAATTTCATCAAATTCGGATGAAAAATTAAGTGAGTAGATGTATGTGATTGGATCAAAAAAATACTTAGCCTCGGCTGGGATTCGAACCCGCGACCCCTGGGGGACAGTTGAAGTTACGGCTGTTACAAGTAATTCACGTTTGCGCATGCGCAGTCGCTTCTATCAGTCCGGGGATGATGATTTTCATAGGGGACTATCTACAACCTAATCCACATTATCCCTGAAAATTTCATCGAAATCGGGTGGAAAATGTGGAAGTTATGGCCGTTACAAGGGAATTCACGTTTGCGCATGCGCAGTGGCTACTATCAGTCCGAAGGTGATGATTTCCATAGGGGACCATCTAAATACTAGTCTGTAACATCCCTGAAAATTTCATTGAAATCGGATGGAAAATGTAGAAGTTATGGTCGTTACAAGGAATTCACGTTTGCGCATGCGCAGTCGCTTCTATCAGTCCGAGGATGATGATTTTCATAGGGGACCGTCTACACACTAACCCGCACAATCCCTGAAAATTTCATCGAAATCGGACAATAACTTCGTATAGTTATGCGCGTTACAAGGAATTCATGACAGACACACAGACAGACAGACAGACAGACAGACACACAGACACGGAACCAAAATTGTTCAGAAAGGTCTGAAACGCAAAACGCGAGTGGAAATTTTGATTTTGGAGAACTTTTTTTTTTCGTCCTTGAAAAGTGAAAACAAAGCTTCCGCTACCTTGGTAGACTCGGAAGCAATATTGGGACGGAACGATTTTGAATGTGTACTCTACTGACGTCCTTCCAGAAGGATCGACGTGAAAAGTGGTAATCATGGAGACGAAAATGGCAAAATTACATCAATAACATGTCGTAACCTTAGTAGAGAGTAGGAACAATAGAATATAAACGACGAAATAAAAACAAAAAATGAATAGGTACTTACCCATCAACTATGAATTCTGGGTGACCGCTCATGATTGAAGCTACTAGGGAAAAATCTGCACTGAGTACCTGTTGGTCGGTCGCATACTGAAGACAAAATCGGTCCCCACACCTCCGTTAGGATGTCAACAACAGTTCAAAGCCATACTGGACTACAGCGGTATCATAATACAGGAGAGAAAATTCTGAAAGTCCCTCATCCTTCCAGAAGGACTTTAGGGCTATCTGGTAATTTATTGATTGGGAAGCCAATATCACAACTGAGGAGTTTCCTTTCAAACGGGCTTATATCCACTTGGAATGTTTCGTGGGGAATTGAGATAAACTAATTACACAGTGAGGGAAGTTGTCTAGGGTTCCCAAATTTTCCAAATTTTTTTTTTCAAAGAACTTTTGATTGTAAGACCAAATTTCGAAATGCTGGCAGGCGTTTTGAGGGAGACTCGGCCTTTTTTTTATTTTGATGTAAACCCATTCGATTAAAAACGATGGATGAGCCACATTGAAAAAAAAAGAAAAGTTTTTGGTCGTGTGAAGAGAAGTCTCATTTTCATTTCCTTTTATTTGTTTACCCTTTGTTTTCAATAATGAACCATTGGAATCGAGCAAGAAAAAATATTCTTACACCTTCAAAATGTGATGGTTTACGTTCCAAGATATGTAAAACATGAAAACCGAATAATAAAAAATTTTAAGAGTGTTAATTGAAAACAATGAGATGGATATAAGCTATTTTGTCAGCAAACCCGATTTTTAGCCAGCTTTTAAAGGCGGATACAAAGCGTTTCGGAAGGAATTCAACTCGTGACGTGATAGGCCTTATCCCAAAGATTCAGAATCCGCGAAAAAAACAATAAGTGTAAAAAATGGTTATAAGCCCGTCTGAAAGAGAACTCTTCAGCTACTATGCTGGGCTTCTGCGAATACCTGCTTTGATTAAAGGTTGGAGAAAAATTGTGCAGGCCCGTTTGACCACAACGGGCCCCAATATTGGTTTCTGATCAACCTCAACTATTCGATGTCCAGGACTACTCCTTGCAGAACCGGAACGAGCTTTTCGTATCGCACGGTATCAAATGCCTTCACGAAATTTATTCAACAGGCATGCACTAAGCATACAATTGCTTCCTATGAGCAATTCTTGTACTATTCCATTAAAATGTCACGGGAACTAAAACACAATAAGTATTGTTTATGGCACATTACTATTATACAACCCAACAGATTTAATATCAAAGGTTGGCTCCCGATACGGCTGTCCGACACGACAATATGTCCGCCTGGAGTCTCTTCGATCATCCGTTGAATCTCTCTCAACTTGGGGAATTCACCGCAAATTCGATCGAAAACGTCGGAGGATGAGTTGAGATGTCCACAAACTCGGTAGACGAGCCCGGTGTCCATGATGTTGAGTGATTCCTGGGCACCGTCCAGGAGGAGGACGACTGGGTTTGCGCTGGTGCCGTGAGAGTGAAACTTTTGCCAGTGTACGTACCACCTGTAGGAAAAATTACTGAATCGGTTTTATTATAAAACGTCACCCTTGTAATTGTAAATCTGTTTCGATATTTCCTTGCAAAACCCCCCCTGAGCTCACCACGTTCTACCTTTCCATCCGTCGGACATAGACACATATCCGGGAGAGATTTTGTGTCTATCACCACGAGGGACAGTTGGGTCGAAACCAGTTGGAACTCATAAAACTGACGACTTCGGGATCGACACGTGAAGTAAAATCCACGATCGATCACGAATTCGCCACAGCGTGGGACCAACACACAACACCGAACATGCTTACACTCCTATGTGACAGGCTTTCGCCTACCCCACCTGAAAAAGTTCCGATCAACTGTAACAATATTTCTAATTTTCAGAAGATCAACTGAAGAGCATGACGAATTCTACACTGAAATCGCCAATTGGCCAACAAAAAATGATGGTCCAATTGACAGCAACGTTTTTGCTGTGATGGATGACCAACAAAACATGCTTTCCTGAACTGAACAAAAAAGTGATTTTTGAAAAAGTTTTAGTGTTTTGCTTCTTCACGTTTCATCAACGATCTAATCTGAAGCTTCTGAGTCTAGCGAGGTAACGGAAGCTTCGATTGCTTTCACATTTCAAAGTCAAATAAATGTTTTCCAAAATCAAAATTTTCATTCTCGTTTTACGTTTTGGATAATTTTGGTTTCCTGTTTTTTGTGTCTGTCTGTGTAATTGGCTGTACGTCATGGAATCCTTGAAAACTCCAATTTCAATGACATTTTCATTCGTGGGTAGATGGTCCCCCATGAAAATCATCGGCCCCGGATGGATAGTAGCCTCTGCGCATACGCCAAACCCTTGTAATAGCCATAACGTCTACCTTTTTCGACCGAATTCGATTAAATTTTGTGTCTTGTCAGGTACTTAGAGAATGCTGGTTTGAGATTAGCAACTATGTATCGGATCATCTATACAATCAGGGGTTGAATACGGGAAAGCCATTTGCCACACCCTTTGGCAGACGTTTTTCTAAAATCCCGAAAACTGGTTGTCGTTTTTTACATTTCTATAAATACTGTGTTCCATTATGATAAACGGAATAATATACCTAACATGATTTTAGAAGCCTGCTGTTCGTAAAAAGTGAGATAGTACATGATTGATGAAGGTTAAAAACGCTGTGTTATGACCCACATATCAGCAATACGTAGTTCTTAAATAAAGAAGCCGACGGGAGGATCCCTGAGTGAGTCACCACCCACCGGGAGAGACGAGGTACGGGGGAGACACCGACATGACGTCACCCTTCCACCTCTCTCTCTCCCGAGCTAACGAAATGAGTATATAAGCTCACTCAGGGATGACCCCTTATGCCAATCTAGTCAAGTCTATCGCCTTTATCATTTCGCTCTCAAACCTTCTCCTCAAACAGGAATCTCCTCGAAGTACTAGGCTCACTAGGTAAATATCCCGTCTTCCCGTCGGTGTGGTTATGAACCGCCGAGGCTGACGGGCTAGCCGCCTCCACAGTGCTTAGCACCTCGGTGTGGTTATGAACCGCCGATGCGACAGCACTTCATGTTAGGCTAGGGAACACTCTCTTAGTTGAGTAGGAGTTTAAAGAAGAAACAAACGCCGCAGCGAGAAGGTCAGCTCCTTCACTCGCCGACACGCAGACATAACAGTGGTGACCCCGCACGTTTTTAACTTCCTATTCGGCACAAGAGATGGACGACAACGGAGTTCCCGATCCACCGCCGCAGCCTGACTTCGCAGAGGCCGCCAAAGTGTCAATCCCCTTGACACTACCACCGTTCTACAGGGACGACCCTCGACTATGGTTCCTTCAACTCGATGCAGCTTACACCGGCGCGCACATCAACACCCAAAGGGCCAGGTTTACCAGGACGCTCCCTCTGCTCCCATACGACGTAGCAGTACAAACGGCGGACCTCACTGCAGCTCAACTCGTCAGGCCTTACGACGACCTCAAGGCTCGGCTCATCGACATCTTCGAGCCATCCCGTCATCAACGGATCACGGCCCTCACCCAACAACAACACCTGGGGGACCAGAAACCTTCCCAACTACTAAGGAAGATGAAGCATCAACTGGGGGACCTAATGCCACAAGACCTGACAAAGGCCTTCTGGATAAAAGCCCTCCCGGTTGAAGTACAAACAACCTTCGCTCCGTGGATGACGAAAGACGTAGAGTACCTCGCACCTATCGCCGACGCAGCCCACGAGATGTGCATGACAACTTCCGTCCACCAAATCGACCCTCACACCGAAACGGTCGATAGGAAGCCGACCTCTCGGGCACAACAGCCGGCGAAACGACGTCCGCGTAGCCGCACACCATCACCAGCACGGAAAGGAGGACTCTGCTGGTACCATTTCACCTTTAAAAAGAAGGCATTGAAATGTACGAAACCGTGCTCATTCAAATCTGTGTCCTGGCAGGAAAACTAGGAGGCCCGCCTGTTAACAAGGCGGGCACCTCCTACACCGACATTTCCAACCGACTTTTTGTCAAATGCCGGAAAAATAACATCCCATTCCTCGTAGACACAGGAGCCAGCATTTCAATCATCCCTAACAACCTTCTACATTGGAAACGAAGAACACACGACCAGCTTCTCTTCGCAGCAAACGGTACCTCCATCGCAACATACGGACAATTCCGTACAAAAGTAATCCTCGAAAATGAGGCTTATGAATGGTTATTCATCGTCGCCGACGTCAAACGTCCGATCATCGGCGCAGACTTTTTGAGTTACTTCGGCTTACATGTCGATCTCAAAAATAGACAACTCTACAATCCTCATTCACGACGCCCGATACCGGGATACGTGAACACGATCAACACCGGAGTATCAACCAAATCAACTCCTCCGGCCTTTACAACAATGCTGGCAAAATACGAACCAGCACAACGACCGTCTTCGCTTCTCTCATCGATAAAACATCATATCGAGACTAGAGGACCTCCAGTCACTGCAAAAAGCCGCCGCCTCCATCCGGAACAACTCCGACAAACGAAGGAAAGCTTCGAGCAGCTACTCAAAGATGGCATTATACAACCATCAAAATCTCCGTGGGCAAGCCCATTACACGCCGTCCCTAAACCAAATGGGACATGGCGCTTCTGTGGTGACTATCGCAGATTAAACGAGCGAACTATCGGTGACCGATACGCTGTCCCACACCTACGAGATTTTTCTTCACACCTTCACGGATGTACTGTGTTCACTACACTAGATATATCGAGAGCTTTTCACCATATCGACGTAAATCCAGCAGATATACCTAAAACTGCCATTATAACACCATTCGGCCTTTACGAATATCGTAAAATGAATTTCGGACTGAAAAACGCCGCTCAATCATGGCAAAGGTATATGGACCAGATACTCCGCGGTCTCAACTTCGTTTTCTGCTTCCTCGACGATATACTAATCGCTTCAACATCCATCGAAGAACACAAGACTCACGTACAACAGGTCTTAAACATCTTTGCGGCGGAAGGACTCACAGTCAACAAAGAGAAATGCGTACTGGCACAACCAGAAGTTGTGTGTCTTGGCCATCTCGTCAACAAAGACGGTATAAAACCACTTCCCAAAAAAGTGGATAACTTAACAACTTTCCCGTTACCTACATCAGTAACGGACCTACGGCGATTTCTAGGAATGGTAAATTTCTACCGCCGCCATATACCGCACGCTGCCATTCATCAACAACCATTGGTCGAAGCAATACCTCAACCATCAAAGAAAAAAGATAAAAGACCAATCGAATGGACAGAACAACGCCGAATAGCATTTAACCAATGCAAATCGGACCTACAAAAAGCGGCACTCTTGGCACACCCTTCACCTAAGGGCAGGCTATCACTCACTACCGATGCATCGGAGGTCGGAATAGGGGCGGTACTTCAGCAAACTATCAACGGGAATACATCTCCGCTAGGTTTTTTCTCAAAAACCTTAACGCCCGCACAACAGAAGTACTCTACCTTCGACAGAGAGCTTTTAGCCATCTTCGAAGGCATAAAGCATTTTCGCGACTTCATAGAAGGCCGCGAATTTTTCGTCATAACCGACCATAAACCCCTCACGACTTCCTTACATCAAGATCGGAAAACAGCCTCACCAAGACGCCTACGCCAAATGGAGTTCATTAGTCAGTTCACAACGGACATCCGCTTCACTCCGGGAACTTCGAATATAGTCGCAGACGCGCTATCTCGACCCTCACCGTCAGAACTTAATGAACTCACTGCATTCCCTACGGGACAAACAATTTCACAAGAGCAACAACAAGACAGCTCTAGTGAATTGCAAAACCTAATCAATAACAAAAGATTAGAGCAACAAACCATCCCGAATTCAACAAGCAAAATATGGTGCGATATCTCCGGGAATCAACCTCGCCCGTATATCCCCATCAAATTACGCCGAACAATTTTCCAGCACTACCATTCCCTAAGTCACCCGGGAATACGAGCAACCAGGGATATAATTCGAGCACGAGCGTTTTGGCCAAAGATGAACACGAATCTGCGTAACTGGGTCCAAGCATGCGACCGGTGGGCCAAGTACAAAGAATTCCGACACCCCAAAACGACTCCACAACAATTTGAGGAAAATTTGGCGTTCGAGCACATTCATTTAGATTTAGTCGGACCATTGGAATCTTCTGAGGGTTACAAATATCTATCAACCATGATAGATAGAAACACAAGTTGGCCAGAATGTGTACCAATGCGAACGATCACATCAAAAGCTATAATTGATAACATCATCAAACACTGGATCTCCCGATACGGATGCCCTCTCCTAATTACCACAGACCAGGGGAGACAGTTCGAAAGCGCCGAATTTTCGGAATTTCTCCGGAAATTTGGAATTCAACGAAATCGAACAACAGCTTATCATCCAGAATCGAACGGGAAGATAGAACGATGGCATCGTGATTTAAAAAACGCATTACGTACGGCAGCCACTTCACCATCATGGTCAAAAGACCTCCCAACAATTCTTCTGGGACTACGCACCACGGTAAGATATTCCGACGGATATAGTGCAGCAGAACGCGCTTTCAGAGCTCCGCTACGACTTCCCGCCGATATCTTTCAACCCCGGCCCACCGAAGTATCGTCCGACACCAATGCCGACAAACATCCCAAACCGAGACATTCATTCCCGAACGCCTTCTACACGGCCAAGAAAATATACCTGCGCGAGGAAACACTCAAAAAAGGATTAAAGCCTTTGTACGCAGGCCCATACGACGTCATCACTACCGACGAGAAAACCGCCACAATAGACATAAATGGGTCAACAGTAACCGTCTCCTTAGACCGATGCCGACCGGCCTACGGGTTTACCCCCACTTCGGAAACTACCGAGGTACCTCGAGATCCCGACGACTTGGTACCAATCGACACTCAGACACCATCCGAGACGCATCCACAAGGCAAAACGGACGAAAGTTCTACTAAGAATGGCAGCACCTCGCAAAGCAGCGGAGGATCAAAAACCGCCGGAAACTCCTTCGCCATTTATAAGGAGACCAACGAGGCCAATTCGCCCGCCTACCTCAACAGTAAAGGCTCGCGGACATACGCAGCAGTTGCACGAAATCAAAAAAGACTCAGCAACTGCCAACGAAGACGATAATAAATCATGCAAAGGGGGCCGCCGCGATGACAATATTCCGCGGCGAGCCACCCAAACCCAACTGGAGGAAATAGGGGAAATAAACGCGTTCAATGAGTTATTCGACGAAGCACTCCATAACTTCCTTTCCTCTACCCCTATTTCCTCCCACCCAAGTCCCGGGCCGAACAAACGCCGTCGTGCGAAACCCGCCTCAAATTCCCAAAACGTTCGGTCCGGGCAATTTTTATCACTATCAATGACATTCTCCAAAAGGAGAATGCGCTTCGGGCTCGCCGTGAGGAGCCACTGCGCTTCACGCTACGCGCGCCTTAGACGCCCGCCGTCCGGCAGCACGACCCTTCTCCACATCGAGATGACGTTTATCGACGGCGAGCTCTACGACATCAACATACAAACAGGAAGCAAACGAACATTTTCAATTCAAGAAACGCTGAAAATATCCATCACCTGTCGATTTATATAAGTTTCAACCAACAGAACATGTTGTAATTCTCAAAAACAACAATTGTAATGCATATATGTTTAAATTCCAAATTCAGTACCACCTTCTGTATGTTAAGAACTAGGGGGACCTATGTTATGACCCACATATCAGCAATACGTAGTTCTTAAATAAAGAAGCCGACGGGAGGATCCCTGAGTGAGTCACCACCCACCGGGAGAGACGAGGTACGGGGGAGACACCGACATGACGTCACCCTTCCACCTCTCTCTCTCCCGAGCTAACGAAATGAGTATATAAGCTCACTCAGGGATGACCCCTTATGCCAATCTAGTCAAGTCTATCGCCTTTATCATTTCGCTCTCAAACCTTCTCCTCAAACAGGAATCTCCTCGAAGTACTAGGCTCACTAGGTAAATATCCCGTCTTCCCGTCGGTGTGGTTATGAACCGCCGAGGCTGACGGGCTAGCCGCCTCCACAGTGCTTAGCACCTCGGTGTGGTTATGAACCGCCGATGCGACAGCACTTCATGTTAGGCTAGGGAACACTCTCTTAGTTGAGTAGGAGTTAAAGAAGAAACAAACGCCGCAGCGAGAAGGTCAGCTCCTTCACTCGCCGACACGCAGACATAACACGCTGCAAATTATTACACAATGGTTTATTATTTAACTATATAGATCTCTCGTCTGCAAAGCCACCAACCATCCAACATGAAGAAAAACATCGATCGTATTTCGGTCAGCTATAATTTGAACGGAGATTAGGCCTATTTTGCGATTCACACTCGTGTTTCTGATTTATCGTACGTCCAACCTTCAAATTCTCGTAGGGAGCGAACGGTTTGTCCTACAGAGCTCCGCGTTGTCTCCAAAAATTCTATACTATCTTAAATCGATGGAAAAACAATACCTTTATATCAAAATGTTTTGAGTTAGGGCATTTTCAAATTTCAAAATTCATATTTTGAACCCTTAGAAGTGACCTACATCAACCAAAATCTTCGGGCACAACTAGACCCCAAATGGAACCTACATACCACATTTCATGAAAATCGGTCAATGCTTAGTGGAAGAGTGCCGCGTAAGGCGTACGGCGGACGGACGGCCAAATTTTTATTCGATTTTTGTATTTTTGTTCGATTTTGATGATTCCAGCGGGAATCTTTCCGTTTTTCAATTTCCTAGACTGCTGCACTAATAAATCTCAAAAATACTTCAAAATTTCAAATTTAGGTACAACCTTTAAAGTTTGAGCGCCTACAATTCAGGGAAATGCTGACCCAGAACGAGGAACATACGGCGACCTACTGAGACCCCCGTAAAAAAAACAGATCGAGTTGAGTAAAGTTGATAAACTTTACCTACAAAAAAACAGTTGAGAAGCTATTCTTGCGAACGGTATTCTGGAAAATCTAGCAAAACTCCTTCAACGTACGAGATAACTCACCGCAAAGAAGTCCATAAATTAGTCAGGATTATTACGCGCATTACAATTCTTACTTGTGGTAAACTTCAGATATTACATTGTGTTTATCAAGTTCGCATTTCAACAATAGTCTGAGATCTCCTTTGACGTGTTTGATACAAGCTGGTGTGTACAGCGACTGCCCTTGCTGACACAGACCAATCTCCATGCAAAACTCGCAGTGAGTGAGGCAATTGAGTATCAACAACCTCTCCGTCTGAAAAGCGAAGGTCTATTCTCAGATATCGTCTACATTTCAGCCAAAATCTTTTAATTTGGTTGGTAGACTGGTATGTAAAACCTGTTTGAGGAACCAATGAGAGATGTATGAATTAGTGATGAATACAATTCAGATTATTTCAACCAGGTTCTCCAGAATTGAATCATGCAGCCGACCATGTCAACCACTGAGTTCAATTTTGTAATCTTGGGGTTTGAAGACTCTATCACACAACTCAAGTTTCCAGGATCTCCGAACTGGAGACATCGTCGTGATGTCAGTGTGGGGGCATGATGATTGCGCAACCATGTTTTGAACCCTTTGTGCCTGTACTGCATCTACCGTAATCTCAAATGAGTGGGCTGAGAGACACCATGATATACGCTGACCGTTACCTCAGGAGTAACTGTAGAGTGTTCTTGTTCTTGCTCTATTGGACATAAGGTTTTTACACAACGTAATTTGGTTAGTATTTCTAGTCTGAAATTATGGACTCCTCCCTTTCTTTTGCCTTTTTCCACTGTATCATTCCCAGCGACATTCAAGCGTCGAAGCCATGATTAACGATAGCCAACAATAAAATTTTAGTTCATCCCCTATACCAACAGCACCTCAATGCCATTCCGTAAAATATTACACCTGTATTCAAGGTGGTTTCTTGGTGGCACAAGCAATATTTTTAATGAAAAACCAGAGGTAAATTGAAATGCTCCCTCAATTTCAAAACTACGATACCATTAGTAAGCCTTAATAGGAAACGAAATGACTTTTTCAGACATTAACACATACAACTCATTGGATGATGTGGGTTTTTAATGAAATTAGATCATTGTGGGTGATTAAGATGCGTTTTATACTTGGAATATGTTCTTTAATAATCGTAGAAGGAGAAAAATTGATTTCATCAGAAAAATGATATTGTCATTACCGCGTAGGACCCCATCTATAGACTTATTTGATATTGCTAAGGTTTTTACAATTAAACTAACTAAACAAAACCTACTGTTGGAATTCTTCAGGGCACCTAATGTAATCGAAGTTTCTGACGCCAGAGATGCCGCTGCAGGAAATGTAATTGGTCCTAGACCTAGACTGACTCAGACAACGCATAGCTCGATCTTCATGCTACATTATGCTACATGGAGAAATTGTTTACATGTAAAGTCCCTAGAAGTTTGCTAGACCAAAGTACAAAAACGTTGCAAATTATTACACTAAGGTTTTTTATTTTCCCATATAGATCACTCGTCTGCAAAGAACACGGCTTTGCCATTGTTGCCACCAACTAACATGAAGAAAAACATCGATCGCATTTTGCTCAACTAACATTTGAACGGATATTAGGCCTCTTTTGCGATTCACACTCGTGTTTCTAATTATTTATCTTAAATTAATCGAAAAACAATACGTTTATATCAATTTTTGGTTTATTGGTTTATTATTTCTAATAATAAGCCTATGTGATCGTATCGCAAAAAATTTTTATAACCCCCCCTCAAACTTTGTCACTTTACGTTTCAAGGTGCGTAGAATCCAAATTTGCAATGTCCGTGCGCCGTCCGCCGTCCGCCGTCCGCCGTCCGCCGTCCCCCGTCCGCCGTCCGCCGTCCGCCGTCCGTGGCACTTTTCTTAGCAACACTGGACCGATTTGGTTCAAATTTGGTATATGGGCTCCATTTGGGGTCTAGTTGTGCCGCGAAGTTTTTGGTTGATGTAGGTCACTTCTAAGGGGTGAAAATTAAGGGTTGAAATTTTCAAGAGTGCCCTAGCTCGAAAACTCTCGAAATAAAGGTATCGTTTTTTCACCAATTTTAAATAGTATTGAATTTTTAAAAATTTTTGAGACCACCCGGAGCTCTGTAGGACAAACCGTTCGGTCCCTACGAGTACTTGAAGGTTTTCCTTCGATAAAACAGAATCATGAGTGTGAATCGCAAAAGAGGTCTAATCTCCATTCAAAATTTATCGGACTAAAATGCGATCGCTGTTCATTTCTTCGATTTGTACACAGTTTTGCCTTCTGCGTAACCAGTAATCAAATTTCCATATGAAGCTTTCTATTTTTCCAATCGAGTGTGAAGCGTTTAGTTCTTTCTAATAAACTTGATTGTGAAGGTGTGAAGCCATTATAGTGTGGTAGGTAGTACCTACCAATAGTTGGTAGGTAAAAAAAAATTGGTAGGTAAAAACAATGTTTGTAGGTAAAATACGCTGCAAATCATTGCTCACTGATCAGATCACTGATCAGCTGAGTGAGCTCCGAAGCCATTTTCAATGCTATTGAATGGAAGTGCTCTTCCAGGCGTCTCCAGCATTCGAGGAGATCTTCTTCACTCCTCAGATCACTGATCAGCTGAGTGAGCTCCAAGGCCATTTTCAATCTTATTCAAATCAGAAGGGTGATCTCTACAGAAAATAATAAACCTTTGAGCAATGATTTGCAGCGTTTTATTTCTAATAATAAGCCTATGTGATCGTATCGCAAAAAATTTTTATAACCCCCCCTCAAACTTTGTCACTTTACGTTTCAAGGTGCGTAGAATCCAAATTTGCAATGTCCGTCCGCCGTCCGCGGCACTTTTCTTAGCAACACTGGACCGATTTGGTTCAAATTTGGTATATGGGCTCCATTTGGGGTCTAGTTGTGCCGCGAAGCTTTTGGTTGATGTCAGTCACTTCTAAGGGGTGAAAATTAAGGGTTGAAATTTTCAAGAGTGCCCTAGCTCGAAAACTCTCGAAATAAAGGTATCGTTTTTTCACCAATTTTAAATAGTATTGAATTTTTAAAAATTTTTGAGACCACCATCCTGGAGACAGAGCTCCTCTGTAGGACAAACCGTTCGGTCCCTACGAGTACTTGAAGGTTTTCCTTCGATAAAACAGAATCATGAATGTGAATCGCAGAAGAGGTCTAATCTCCGTTCAAATTTTATCGGACTAAAATGCAATCGCCGTTCATTTCTTCGATTTGTATACAGTTTTGCCTTCTGCGTAACCAGTAATCAAATTTCCATATCAAGCTTTCTATTTTTCGAATCGAGTGTGAAGCGTTTAGTTCTTTCTAATAAACTTGATTGTGAAGGTGTGAAGCCACTATAGTGTGGTAGGTAGTACCTAGCTGATAGGTAAAAAAAAGTTGGTAGGTAAAAAAAATGTTGGTGGGTAAAAAACGCTGCAAATCATTGCTCAAAAGCTTCTTCGTTCTTCAGATCACTGATCAGCTGAGTGAGCTCCGAAGCCATTTTCAATCCTATTGAATGAAAGTGCTCTTCCAGGCGTCTCCAGCATTCGAGGAGATCTTCTTCACTCCTCAGATCACTGATCAGCTGAGTGAGCTCCAAGGCCATTTTCAATCCTATTCAAATCAGAAGGGTGATCTATACAGAAAATAATAAACCTTTGAGCAATGATTTGCAGCGTTTTTATTAAATTAGGGCGTTTTCAAAATGTCAACTCGTATTTTTCGACCCTTAGAAGTGACTACATTAACCAAAAGTTCAGGGCACAACTAGACCCCAAATGGAGCCCATATACCAAATTTCATCAAAATAGGTCATTGCTAAGTGAGGAAAGTGCCGCGTACGGCGGACGGCCGGCCAAATTTTGATTCGTATTTTGGATTCTACGAGTACGTACCTTGAAACGCAAACAACAAATTTTGAAGGAGGATAAACATTTTTTTCTCTTGATGAGTCTATTCCAAAAGTTTATTATTGAACATAATAAACCAAAATTGATGAGTCCTAGCCACCAGCTCTCTCCCTCTCTCACACAAGGGTTTATTGACTAAGTTTATTATCAAAAGTTTATTATCAAAGTTTATTATCAGCCTCGATGTGGGTAATGCGTGCAACGGCATAGAGGATTGTTTGTTTCTTTATATTTTAACATCGATTGGCTGTGATGCGTCAGTACTCTCTTGGTTCAGATCCTTTCCGGAAGAACCCACCGCATTCGCACCACCAAGGGAAACTGTTCATCTTGGTTAACCTTGACAAGAGGTACCGTATCAAGCCTAATTGTTGCACTATATTTGAAAAACATTATTTGTGATGCTGTCTTATACTGTAAAGAAGTGCGTATGGAGATGACCTCAATATCACTCAGCTGATTAGTGATCTCCCAGGAGTCAATTTTCAATCCTATTGAACGCCGGAAGCTGAAATTTCAGAGGGAGGGTCAAGGGAGAATACAGATGGTGGTGCTATTGATGGAAAACCTGTGATCCATACAGAAGGGTGATCTGTACAAAAAATATTGAACCTTTGGGAAATAATTTGCAGCGTTTTTAGACCTAGTTATTCCCTAACATGAACTATGAATTCGAAGTCAGTGGTGAAACCATCAATTTTCAACAACCCCAGGTCATGAAATACGCACGGGAGACTCGTCTTCTAATTTATAAGATAGGTATAGTGAAATGTATTTTATCAGGTATTAGGTAATAGAGATGATACTCCTGTCAACTATCATAAATCATGTATAAAGTATCTGACCCTATAGGTTTTAACTATCGATACGAATACTTCGTGCCTTGTTCGGTTCGAAAAGGGAAACGCAGTTCTGTACGTAGCTCTCGACGGTGGAGCCGTGGTATCGATATCCGAATTTCTGAGCTGGGTAAGCAGCTATTTCAAGATTGTAATCGTAGAGCTTGGAGAGGATGGCCAAGAGAGGTATGTAGTGGTATTTCATGGAAAACAGGGCCCTCGCCCCTCTAGGGTCGTACAACACTGTGATGTTCATTCTTAATCCTGACCCGAGCGTAGCAGCTATGTCAACATTGTATTTCTTCCTAGAAGGAAATTTATCGGATACAACCAAATCGTGACAACTTGACAGAGTCAAGACAAATATCTTTAATCAGCACAAGAAGAATAAATTATCTATTGAAGTTCAACTATTAGCAAATACTGCTCTAAGAAAGAGAAGATGAATAGCCATTGATATTTGAGAGAATGTAGCAAGTTAGTGGAACACAATACTGCTTCTGAAACTATCAAGTCAGCGGAAGTTTTCATTTTTCAAGATCAGAAAAAAAGTTCCCTGAAATAAAAATTTCCAGTCACGTTCCAGGTTTTAGAACTTCCTAAACAATGCTGGTTTCGTGTTTGTAATAAAATCCATCAAAACAAGCAGACCATACAAAGTTATTGTCCGATTTAAAATTTACAGAGCTTTTCCGGTTTGGTTTAGTGATGGTCTCCAATGAGGGTAGTTCCAAGATACTTCCTACTATTCAGATAGACTATCTACTATGCATCCGATCTATCTGAAACGTTGAAGCTATGTGCCACACCCATTTGGCAGAGTTGGCTTCCGAGTCTACCAAGGTGGGGGAAGCACTATTTTTGCTTTTCAAGGTTGGTTTTGGTTCTGAGTCTGTCATGGAATCCTTGTAACGAGCAAAACTAAACGAAGTTATTGTCCGATTTCAAATTTACAGAGCTATTCCGGTTTGGTTTGTTGATGGTCCCCTATGAAGGTAATTCAAGATACTTCCACTATTCATATAGACTATCTAATATGCATAGAATCTCTCTAAAACGTTGAATCTATGTGCCTCATCCACTTGGCAGAGTTGAATTCCGAGTCTACCAAGGAGGAAGCTTTGTTTTGTTTTTCGAGGTTGAAAAAATGTTCTCAAAATCAAAATTTCTACTCGCGCTTTACGTTTCAGACCTTCCTCAACAATTTTAGTTCCGTGTCTGTCATGAAATCCGTGTAACAGCAAAACTATAAGAAGTTATTGCCCGATTTCGATGCAATTGTCAGGGATTATGAGGATCGGGTGTAGATGGTCCCCCAATGAATATCAACTCCCTTCGGACTGATAGTACACGTGAATTTCCTTGTAACAGCCATGATTTCTACATTTTCTATCTGAAGTTGATGACATTTTTTTTGACCGACTTCAACGCGCCGAAGGCGCGCGAAAGAGGAGGTACTCAATTCGGGTTGTCGTGGGACGACGATTTTTTTTTTTTTTTTTTGTATGTCCGAGTCGCTTGCATTTCTTTATTCTGGTACCAATCTGTCTGGTACCAATTCTTTTTGAAATTTGTTCTACAAGTATCCGTGGTGGTCCCGTTTCAAACAGATTTCATTTTGCATTGTTAGAAGTATCGAAAATTTGTGAATGAAGTTGAAAAACGTGGGTCCCGTTTTCTTGAATATTGGTCCGCATTCACTCTTCTTGCCCTGTGACTTCCGACTGAGTCGATGGAGGACCATTTGTGTATAGTCAAATTAAAGGTCTGATTGTAAGCTTTAAAATGGTATACTATATGAGGGGGGTTCCGATAACTAAAAGGTGCTGCGGTGATGAGAAAGGGGGAAATTATAGTGGGTTATTCGCTCAGAACCTGCATGAGCCATATCAAACGTGTTTATCAATGATCGAGAATGTGAGTTTTCCTACCAAATATGAAGGATAATCATAGTACTGTTAGTTAGGTATTCTACCATGTGGGTGTAGCACATAGCTCTCTCAACACTAATAACACAATTGTGTAGGTAACAGTGTAGGAGATCGTCAGATCTGCATAGTGCCGTACCAAATATTAGGGATATAATAGTACAGTTAGGTGATAAGAGGGTATTCTACCAAGTGGGAGTGGCACATAGCTTCCTCCTCATCCTTTATATAGTTGGGTGGGTAATGGTATAGGAGAAGGTCAAAACTGCATAGTGCCGTACCAAATATTAGAAATGAAAAAGTACAGTTAAGTGATAAGAGGGTATTCTACCAAGTGGGTGTAGCACATAGCTCCCTCGTCATCCATAATTTAGTTGGGTAGGCAATAGTATAGGAGATTGCCATAACTGCGTAGTGCCATTCCAAATATGAGGTATATAGTACAACTCGGTGATGAGAGGGTATTCTACCAAGTGGGTGTAGCACATAGCTTCCTCGTCATCCATAATACAGTTGGGTAGGCAATAGTATAGGAGATTGCCATAACTGCGTAGTGCCATTCCAAATATGAGGTATATAGTACAACTCGGTGATGAGAGGGTATTCTACCAAGTGGGTGTAGCACATAGCTTCCTCGTCATCCATAATATAGTTGGGTAGGCAATAGTATAGGAGATTGTCATAACTATTGTGATGTCAAGTGAATACTCCAATGAGTTCATCATTATTAGTTTCATGTGGCTTAGTTGATAACCACATGTTGATGTTTTAATAAAAGTCATTCTAATTTGTGAAACTCAAAAAGTGTATTGAATATAATTTACGCTCGTTATTTCAAAAGGTTAGGACCCAGAAATAGTCCGATAATCGCGAATAGTTAGTTGAGTTGATAATTAGAAAGTGAGATGAGTTTCGGAAAATTCGATAAATTGGGCAGGCACAACTACGACACATGGCGACTTCAAATGGAAGCACTTCTGATCAAAAATGAAGGCTGGAAGTATGTCAATGGTCAGAAAGTACAACCTTCAACATAACCTGCGGCCAGTGAATGGATTGATGAAGATTTGAAAGCTCGATCTGATTTAATTCTGGCAATAAATCCATCCGAACTCAAGCAAGTGAAGAATTGCAAAACTTCAAAGGAAATATGGACAAAACTAAAGGAGATCTATGACTCGAAAGGTCCTGCTCGGAAGGCAACACTTTTGAAAAGGCTAATTTTGCAAAGGATGAAATCGGGTGAAGATATTCGAGATCACGTCTCAAATTTCTTCGAAATTGTTGATAAACTGGCAGACATGGATATTTCTCTTAACGACGATCTGTTGTCAATAATGCTACTTTATAGCTTGCCGGAAGAATTTGCAAATTTTCGTTGTGCGATTGAATCTAGGGATGATTTGCCGAAACCTGAAGCCCTACGTACAAAGATTTTGGAAGAATTCGATGCAAGAAAAAGTACATTGAAAAACGAAGACTCAGATGCGTTGATGGCCAGAAACTTGAAGAAATTCAACAAAAAGAAAACGAATGAAGACCCGAAAAACACGACGATCCGGTGTTACAAATGCAAAGCCTTAGGACACAAGAGACCTGATTGCCCTTTGTTGAAGAAACAGACCGTAACAGATTCTGCCAACAGTGTTTCATTGTATGTGTCACTATTCGGAGAACACCAGAAAAGTCAACAGTGGTGTTTGGATAGCGGTTGCAGTACACATGTTTGTGGAGATGCTTCGAAATTCACCAAATTGGAGCCCACTGAAAACATGAAACTCAATCTAGCTAATACATCGTCGACTGACATTCAAGCCCGAGGTTCAGTTGAATTTCGTGCTAAAACTGGAAACTCTGAACGAACAGTAACATTGGACAATGCACTGTTAGTACCAGACTTGCGGAGTAACCTACTCTCTGTATCAAAAATCACAGACAAGGGTTTCAATGTGCTGTTCACGAAGGAAAAAGCATTGATAATGGATAACAAACAGACTATTCTATCGGCTAGACGGATGAATAATCTGTACTATATTTCTGAAACTTCTGAACAAGCAAATAAAGTGGAGGAAAAAACCAGTTTCGAACCTTCTGATGTGGCACAATCGCTTTGGTCATTTAAATGAACAAGACTTGAAAAAGATCGTAAAATCGAGAGCTGTACTAGGTGTCCAGGCAAACGTTAATGAAAAACTCCCACCTTGTGAGGTATGTTTGAGAGGTAAGATGACGCAAACTCCATTCCCTAAAAGAAGTGAAAAGGAATGTGTACCTCTCGAGATTATTCACTCGGACGTTTGGGGCCCTGTACGTACTGAATCGAATGCTGGATCGAGATATTATGTCACGTTCATCGATGAAGCTACAAGATGGTGCGAAGTAAAATTCCTGAAAGCCAAAAGTGAAGTGTTGAAAGCATTCAAAGAACATAAACAATTCGTAGAAAACCAGAAGGGAGCGAAGATCAAATATCTACAGTCGGATAACGGTGGAGAGTACACCAGTGCTGAATTCAACGAATATCTTCGTAGCTGTGGAATAGGCCGAAGATTGTCAGTACCTGGAACTCCACAACAAAATGGCTTATCAGAACGACGTCACCGCACGATTTTGGACATGGTTCGTTGTTTCTTGGTGGAATCGAAACTACCCCATTCATTCTGGGCGGAAGCAGTTTCTACAGCAGTTCACGTGAGAAACCGATGTCCATCCGCTGGAATAGATGGAAAAATCCCTTACGAATTGTGGCATGGACGAAAACCAGGAGTGGCATATCTCCGAACGTTTGGAAGTAAAGTGTTCACTTTAACCAAACCGAAGAGAGGAAAATTGGATCCCCAATCTGACGAATGTGTATTCATCGGATATTGCGAACAATCGAAGGCATATCGAGTTTGGAATCCGAAGTTGAGGAAGGTTTTCACCACGAGAGATGTGAAATTTGTGGGAGAAAGGAAACCGAAGCAAATTGACGGAGCAAACGTGGAAAGTTTGTATAATTTGGAAGAGAATGGAATCGTGAAAATTGATAACAGTTTGATGAAAAATGATCCAGTTTCTAATTCGGATGAAATGGAAGAACAAGAAGAGAGACTTGAAAATGAAATTGAACATAAAGTTGAATCTGATCCTGATGGAGAAATTCCTGTACAGGATGGTACCGAGAGTTTAAGTGATTCTGAAGTATTTCATGATTGCGAAATTGGAATGAAAAGAGAAAGACGAAGACCGAGAACCCTCCGGAAGGGAAAACGAGGTCGTCCTAGAAGAATCTACAGTATGGTTCCCGAAAATCCTCAACCGACCCAAGAAAATGTCACTGAATCTGCATGTACAACCCGAGATTTCAATTTTGGAAACAACTCATTCGCGAGACGACTGATGAGGGCCTCATAGAGCAAAGCATATGCTGTCTCTCATCAGAAACACGACCACTGCAGGAGGATGGCTGGACTAATTGAAGTATCTACTTGAGGGGGCGTATTGTGATGTCAAGTGAATACTCCAATGAGTTCATCATTATTAGTTTCATGTGGCTTAGTTGATAACCACATGTTGATGTTTTAATAAAAGTCATTCTAATTTGTGAAACTCAAAAAGTGTATTGAATATAATTTACGCTCGTTATTTCAAAAATAACTGCATAGTGCCGTACCAAATATGTGTTATATAGTAGAACTCGGTGATGAGAGGGTATTCTACCAAGTGGAGGTAGCACATAGCTTCCTCATCATCCATACTATAGTTGGGTAGCTAATGGTATAGGAGATCTTCAGAAGTACATTGTGCCGTACCAAATATGAGGTATATAGTACAGTTCACCTTACTGAAATGATGCACAGTATTGAAGTAGATCTACATTGCGAAAACTGATCGAAAAACTGCGGGTAAATTAATTTCTGATTTAAATTGAGGACCACTAAAAAGTGAAAAATAAAAAATAATATAAAATGGAAAAATAATAAAATAAAAACCTTTTTAACAAAAAAATGGACCGACCTCAAAAATGATGTCCGTGAACACCAAAAAGGAAAAAATAATAATCTCAGCGAAAACACACTGATGTATTAGGTTGTTGGATATAAATATCTTGTCAACAGATGGTATGTTGGAATACCAACAATTATTTGTAATGTGATTCACACTCATTGTCACACTCATATCCTCCATCATACGATAGCAGTGAGGTACTACCCAATAGTTTTGGAACACTTATCTCTACTCGTATTCATGTTTTGTAATACTCACCAGATCATGTGAGTATTACTTAATAACCACAGTGTATCCAGATAGGTAGGTAGGTACGCATTCAAGTCGCCGCCGTGCCCACCTGTAGACACAAACGTCTCCTAGATGTTCTACTTACCAACATTTCATTCGTTTTCGGAAATATAGGTACATACCTCCCATACCACAGACATGCTTCCACACCGAATATGAACGTAGATATCTTTTTGTCTAAAATTGTGGACGGTTTTGAACGTTAATTAGGTAACAACGATTCCGAAGGTATGTTGCTACAATATAATATATCCACCAATAAAATCTCAAAAACAGTCTTAACAATTCTTAACCAATAAAACAGTCTTAACCAATAAAATCTTAAAAACAGTCTCATGTAATAATAGAGTCTCAAATTACTCGTAACAACCATTCCTAGGGAGGTTCACACTTACTATCATACTCATATGGCAGCAGAGACAAACTAGGTACCTGATAGTTTGGGGAGCACATTTTAACTCAATGGTAGGTCTTACTCTTGTAATGCTAACCAGATCATCGAGTAAGGAAGGTGATTAGTTTGTGTCTAGAGATGGGCACGGCGGCGACTTCAATGCGTACCTACCTACCTATCTGGATACACTGTGGTAATTAAGTAATACTCACATGATCTGGTGAGTATTACAAAACATGAATACGAGTAGAGATAAGTGTTCCAAAACTATTGGGTAGTACGTCACTGCTATCGTATGATGGAGGATATGAGTGTGACAATGAGTGTGAATCACATTACAAATAATTGTTGGTATTCCAACATACCATCTGTTGACAAGATATTTATATCCAACAACCTAATACATCAGTGTGTTTTCGCTGAGATTATTATTTTTTCCTTTTTGGTGTTCACGGACATCATTTTTGAGGTCGGTCCATTTTTTTGTTAAAAAGGTTTTTATTTTATTATTTTTCCATTTTATATTATCAGGGATTGTGTGGGTTGGCTGGTAGATTGTCCCCTTCGAGGGTAGTGCAAGGTACTTAAGGATTGTTGTGTTAATAGAGAGTACTAGTATTTGGTTCCACTTGGATATGGCGTGACTTATTCTCAATCCGGCGCCGTATTGTCGATAAGGACATACTGTATCGAATCCAGCGCCGAATTCTACCGCAATGTTACTGCACCGGATCGAATACGGCGTGTTTTTGATGTGAATGCCGCGCCGGATTGAGAATACGTCGCGCTTAAGAATATTTAAGCCGAACCAAACCCATTAGGAATTCCAGTCGGACACGATGAAGCTATGTGCCACACCCTCATGGCAGCATTTTTTCCATTCTCATTTGAAATAAAATTTGGTTCTAAAAGTGTCAACACCTACTGCAATTTCCTATACGATACCTTTGAAGTTTCACGGTATGATTTACTGGAGATATGACCACTTATGACGTCATTGTACCTAACGGGAACCCCTCAACCTCTGTGACATCTCTGTTGCACACTCAACTTCAGAAAATCATAGAATAACACCTATCTTAAAAGGTGAAATGCGGTTGGTTTTAAAATTTTCAGAATCAAAACTACTTTCATTTTAAATAATAAAAACTGAACTCGTTAATAACGATTATTCACACATTATTTGATACCGGACACTTTGTTCCCATTTATGATAATAACCGAAGTTTCATGTTTACTTTTATTAGGTCCAACGATCATCAAACAGTAATATGATCTACTCTCCTACCTACGAGTCTCACTTCAGTTTATATCCGTTCTCATAACATTTGTGATTATTCAAAGTGCTCGCCATCTTGCGTTTCAAAGATTGCGTAATCATTTATTGCATTATGTGAATTTATGGAATACATGATTTACTTCCCAACTTTTACACCAAGCAGCGAGCTAGTCGCAAATTACCTTAGTTTGCTGGTTGTATTCAGTAAAATCTTGATTTTTCTCAAAGAAATGTTGAGAGTGTAACACGTTTGCGGGAATCGGGGGCCAGATTATTTAGCTTTATTCAAACTGCTGTCATGTTCCTTTGGTTGTGTTCGGCAGATGTAGTTTCGAATCAAAATTGCGAAAAGATCGTGGTTTACAAAAACAAGGCAAAACTACAAACCAATGGCTGATTAGGTTAAACATAGAACCCGTCTGCAAATTACATTGAATGGACAGGCGAAATATGTTATGTTCTTCTGTGGTACACAGATGGATCAGTAATGTGTGGAAGATCTGGCATTAAAGACCTTTCGGCCAGCCTAGTAAAGTCTCTCGGGACGAATGCCACAATGTTTCTGGCAGAGGTCCATGCAATTCAGATGTGCGCTGAAGAAATGCTGAACAAGCATCTCATCAGAGCCAAAGTGTACATCTCGTAAGACAGTCAGGCTGCCCTGAAGGCCATCGCTTCATACACTATAAGCTCGAATATGGTCTGGGAATGCCTGGATACCCTCAAAACTGAGGCCCAGAACAACCAGGTCATCTCCACTGGATTCCTAGACTTGAATGTCATAAGGGTAATGAAACGGCTGATTGTCTTGCGAAAAGAGTCCCTGCCAATATGGCCTGAACCGATCCTGGGAACCATGAAAAGCTGCTTAGAAAATGTGGTTAACAATTGGGAACGAAACAGCGAGTAAAATACTGACATTTCCTCCCAGGCCTGAGACAGAAAACTATCTGTGACGTTCTCCCAGAAACGGGCTGAAGAACTTGTAGCTATGCCTATGAAGCCCGTCAGAATGCTTGTGGGTCTTCTAACAGGTCACTGTCTATTTCGTTATCACCTAAAGGACGAAGGCAAACTAACAACGGACATCTGCCGCTTATGCAACATGGAAACGGAAAAACCCATGTGCTACAGTAGCACATGGGTTTTTCCGTTTCCATGACGCATAACAGTAACTGTGAGAAGCACTGGGTCGAGCTAGATATACAATCATCGGAAGTGATGTCTTAGCTCCCGACACCATTTCCAAGGTGGCATACTATATCTGTATACATAAACGCCAACCGTACGTAGGTACGTATGTCGCCCGAACGTGGGGGACCCGGGTTCGATTCCAGGCCGCGACTTCACTTTTTTTTTAGATATCCACAATTTTTTAGCCTGTTTTTAGCAGGCTTTTCAGCTAGTTACATTGTATTACACGTACGATATTACACATATATTTTTACTTCCGAGTCTACCAAGGTTGCGGAAGCGTTGTTATAACTTTTCAAGGATACAAATTCTCCAAAATCAAAATTGTTGGTCGTGATTTACGTTTTAGGGCCTCCCTGAGCAATTTTGGTTCCGTGTGTGTCTTTCAGTGGGTCTGTTTGTCTGTCATGAAATCCTTGTGACCTACGAAGTTATTGTACGATTTCAATGAAATTTTAGGGATTGTGCGGGTTGGCGTTTAGATGGTCCCCTATGAAAATAATGACCTCAGGATCGATAGTAGTCTACGCATACAAACCGAGTAACACCCGTAACTCCTAAATTCCCCAAATTCATCCGAATTCGATAAAATTTGCAGTAACTGTTGACGTGTAGATGGTCCCCTATGAAAAAAGGGGGTGAGGGTAGTTACAGCTTTATGTTTTGTGGTAAGTTACTATGCATCGGATCACCTATACAACCAACTTATCTTACTTACAGTCTGTGATTATTTCAACAAATTCGAGTTGAAAATATAGAACTTATATCTGTTACAAGGAAATTCACGTTTGAGCATGCGTAATGGCTACAATCAGCCTAATAAAGTGAAACTTATCAAATTTCGTTTAGTTTTGCCCGTTGAAAGTATTTCATGACAGACTCACAGAAACCAAAATTTACAGGAAAGGTTTGAAACGTAAAACGCGAGTGAAAATTTTGATATGGAGAAATTTTTTTTGCAACCTTGAAAAGTGAAAACAAAGTTTCTGCTACTTCGGTAGACTTGGAAGCAAAATCAGATTTCAATGAGGAGAACGCCCAGGACTCGACGGATGAGGGAAGATGAGAAATGTGGATGGTTGGAGAAAGGGTAGAAGGGAAGTACCGCCAGTCAAGGTACTAAGCGAGGAGGATACCAAGGAGCATGCACACTGTGGCAATTTTTGCACACCACACTCCACAACCCTGATGTTGTTGGAGGCGACCCATTTTAGCTCCGACACCGCTTGCCGTGAATAATCTCGATCGTTCTGTTGTGGACAGTTAACACTGACACTCTTACAGGGAGGGAGCCCCGGAAAGGGAAGTCACCTAGCTGCTGATGTGGAAGGAAAGGAAAGTAGAACATGGGAAGAAGAGGGAGGCGGCCCTGTGACGGTAACTGTAGGCCGGTGGTGGTCCCACTCGTGTGAAAGCCAGTGACCTAATTAAAGGTGCAATTTTCCCTTGCTATTCCTGTGCATATACAGAGTTTTCCTCAGTCCCTTAAAAGTTGGGAGAGGCCGTAGAAAACAGGATATACCAGTACTTCCTTATCTAAGTCCACCAGGTTTGCTCCATGTTCAAGCTGCCATCCAGACATAGACATCCAAAATAACATCCCATCCGTTAGATGACAAGGCAGAAGATGACAATCCTGTCATAGGATGCGGCCCCGAAGAGTATGTGGACACTGCTGCCCTACATAGTACAGAATGATGTTTATCGGCTGCCCCCACTACTACCCATCGAACCATCAGGAGAAAGAATGCAGCAAGTTTTCGAAATATACGAGTCCTCAGTGTTTTTCTACATGAAGGGGAACATGTCAGTGGAAGAAGAACAAAATGAGGGTGATTAATGAAGGCAATAAAAGAACCAGTAAAAAATGGTGAGAACTGGAACAAGTTTTGCTCAAGCGAGCTCAATAGTCAATAATAATTTCCTCAAACGTGCACCCCCCACCCCCCGCCATTCTATTTAGTACCTGAAATATTGTGACTACATACCTGATTCAGGGAGTGATACTTGTTCATTCGTGTTACCTTCTGCCATCCCGATGAGCGTAAATACTCTCAACGAAATTAATTATATTCCGTTTGTATTGAAACTTCAAGCCTTTCAAACCGCTTCACGAAATCCAAAATAATCATTGTTACCAACGAATAGTTTGTTGGTTGTTAAAGGTTTAGTTATTAACGTACAATTATTTTCTGACGCACCGTAAATTCAAGAAAGTTCCTTTAAACATATTTAATTTTACCTGCATTCAAACAAATCCAACCAAAGGTAGATTCTGGGATTTTAAGTCCGTACAGGAGTGTTGTTACCGTAGGTTTCTGTGAAAACCTCCTACAACCTAATTACGTATGTAAATTTAAGATACACACGCGAGTAATTAGTGTGCATTTACTCATACATTTTCTCGAATAAAGTGAATCTGAATTAATAATGACCTAAGGGTTAATTAAATGTACTGTGGAGCAACATGTTGCTCTGAGATCGCAAGGTCTAACCATGATAAGTCATCTGTTAAACATCCAGAGACCTATCTTCAATCTTTTTCATTTTGGAGATTCAAAAAGAGAGAGAGAGAGAGAGAGAGAGAGATTTTAAAATAATGGGAATGCAATTTTCACATTGCTATAAATAAGTCCTCGGACAAGATGGGCGAGCCTGTCCTCTGAGGACTAATTTAATTAAATAGGTACATACAAAAATGAAATGATTCAGAAATGAAATAAAAACAGGTTATGAGAGTTATTTTTTCAGCAACGGCAAAACGCTGCAAATAATTACACGAAGGGTTATTATATTTCTGTACAGATCACTCGCCAGCAAAGAACATAGCTTGTCACCACCTACCAACTAAGTGTTTGCTTTATGATCGAGATTATTTAGATGAAATAAAAGTTTCACTACTCCATTCGAAGAAATAAAGAATTCCTTAAATTTAGAAATTTGATTACTGATTGCTATGGACTCAAAAATTAGTACAACTCGAAGAAACGAATAGCGATCGCATTTTGACCAGCTAAAACATAAACGGAGATTGGACCTATTTTGCGATTGTTGACAGCGGTATCCATAAATTCACTCTCCTCGAACATACATCTATTTTAACAGCTGAGCTCTTCGCAATCAACAAGGCGCTGACATTAGTATCAGGAAAAGACAACAAAGCACTGGTATGTTCCGATTCCCTTAGTACCCTCCAAGCCATCAGGGCTGGTGTTGATTCCCACCCACTTGTGAGTGATATACTAATGAATGTGAGCAGGCTAAGGGAATTTGGAACTTATGTTATCTTCTGTTGGGTTCCAGGACATTTGGGAATATCTGGCAATGAGGTGGCAGATCGGAATGCCAAAGCTGCTACTGAAGAACCAATATTCATATTCTTAATACATGCCATGACTTCAAATCCGTCATAGAAAAGAAGATATGGAATTGCTGGCAAACAGAATGGCAAGGCATGACGCATCAAAAGTTGTGGAAAGTCAAGAAAAATGTTTCTCCGTGGTCCTCTTCTTGCCAAACCATAAGACTATGCGATGGAACCGTGGTGAATCGACGCCGAGACGAAGTGATTCTCTCCCATCTGCGCATTGGGCATACCAGACTTACGCTTGGCTACCTCATGGAATCAGCACCGACTCCCCCACCTACCTGCGTTACCTGCGGATGCCAACTTTCCGTGCGGCACTTGCTTGTGGAGTGTACCGCATTCATTGAACGTACGCCAGAAATACCGAGATCCTTAGACGTACTTCTTGGAAATGACGCTTCTCACTTGAATGATGTTCTGGAAAAACAGAAGGCTCTATCCTTGTACTACGAGCTGTAAATAATTGTATTTTAATTGTAATTAAAAATAAGGATACCGTTGGAAAGAGCGTGACATTTCTCAATAGATGAGTTGTTGACAAATTGAGAAAAACTAAACGCTAGAGTATTTTTCCTACCACAAAATTTAAAATTTGTCAATTTCTGTTTTTTTCAAAAATGTTGATGATTTCTCCCCATGGAAACAAGGTATTTGCTAGAGAGGCTCGAAAGCTTAAAAACTTCTCCATTTCATCAGCTTTTCAACGGTCACCCAATGTTTAGTTTCACTGTGGAGTTAGAGGGAGAAAATGGTGTTTCAATGCGAGAAAACGTGCATTTTTTTCAACGAAATTGACGGTTGGACGGGAGGAATCTGAGGTCTGCTCCGCCTCCCCTCCTCCCAAGCACCACGTCCCCATGTCAAACCGTCGATTTCGTTGAAAAAAATACACGTTTTTTCGCATTTAAACACCATTTTCTCCCTCAAATTCCACAGTAAAACTAATAAATGGGTAACCGTTGAAAAGCTAATTAAATGGAGCAGTTTTTAAGCTTTTGAGCCCCTCTGGCAAATACCTTGTTTCAATGAGAAAAAATCAAAAACATTTTCACCAAAAACAGAAATTGGCTATTTTCCAAGTTTGAGGTAAAAATCCTACTCTAGCGTTTCGTTTTTTTCTACTGGTCAACGGCTCATGTATTGAGAAATTTTACGTTCTTTCCAATGATATCCTTATTTTTAATTTTTGAGTCTAATTTAAGGGAGTTACGACCGTTTGAATGGTGTAAGGTCGAAAACCCCCAAAAAAAATCTTAAAAGTAAAAAAAGTCGGATTTTAAGGGGATTAAAAGAAAATTGCTATAAGACACTTTTTGTTGCGAATTAGTTGTAAAAACTACTCTCGAAGTTTGGTGGATAACATATGCGACACCCTGTATACCTTCTGAAAAACACTCCACATTGTTTGACAAAAAAGAAACCATAGGTTTTATTAGGTTTTAATATAATAAATACTACTACTTTATGATGAGAAAATAATATCACGTATAGATGTCAGAATCACAAGTAAGTATTTATTCAGAAATTATTTGAAAGCAAGGAAATAAAACTGGTGGCGCGTCATAATAGTTCATAGCTGACGCACCCTACAAAAGGTAGTGAAGTATTGAACATCCTCCCCCCTTGAAGAACAAAACTTTATTTTTCTCATTAAATTATTCTTCGGACGGTGGTTGGATGATGAGTGGGTATACGAACGACTTGGAGCTTTCCGTTTGCTGAGCAGTTTCTTTCCAATGGGGTCCCGTTTCCCACATGTCACCTTCCAGTAAACGTGATGTTTCTCTAAAGTTTTCAGCCTGTGCATCCTCCTTTTGTTTAAGTTCCCGAAAGACAGGTTTTGCTTCTATAGACTCGGCGAGGGAGGACAATTCAATGAGTCTACGTACGGATCTATTGCTGGTACCTCCCATTCCTTTCTCAACACTGCAGTGGGTAACTTGGTACTCAGAGGCAACCTTTCCCTTGGAGGCAGGTATAGTGCCGTGAATAATCCAGCCAGGCTTGGTACTAGACACTACTGGACCTTCCCAGGGGCAATAAACAACTTTGTGGTAAACTGTCAGGGGCCAGTTGTCTTGTCCGATGAGTATGACAGGAACATTGAAATATGAAAGATGTTTTCCTCTCAAGGCCTTGACATGGTTACATTCACGTTCGAGAGCCTCCACGTCCACTGATTGAGAAGAAAGGGACAAAATGGATACTGCGTGAGCTGAAATGGAAGAAAGTTTAGCTTTTTTGAAAACTCAACCCACCCAATCTAATTTGTATCATCAGATGATACAGATTCTAGGAGTTAGGCTCATCACGTCCTACAATAGGTAGTGAAGTCTGAAAAAAACTCCTCATTGTTTTCCTTTTTCTTTCAGATGGTGATTAACGATTTTGTGCCACTCATCGATGACATCGATGTGCAGATTGCAGAACTGGAGCTGGTGACAAAACCATTATATTCACTCGATACCACTGTGCTTTGAATCAACTGAGTTATTTCAATTTTATTTCCAATCAAGTTGGTGGTTATAGTGCTGAAATGTTTGAGCATACAATAGTCACACTACCTACCATTATAAAGGCAAAAGTTTGTATGATCCAATTGTATTTTTCTCAAAACTTTTGACATTTTTGTGAATTTCCTTGATTTTTACAATATGGATTTATCTTGTAATAATTATGACACAATTATAAGTTTTGTGTTATGATATGAAATACAGGTATTTGGCAATGAGAAGTATGCAGCACATCAAAAGTCTCCAAAAAGGGAACATCAACGCTCGGTTATTTGGCAATATCCAGTATACTCAACATTTTCAAAATCGATCAAATTTTGAACATTTTACGGTTTGGGCGTTATTTCACAGGTCTTAAAGTAACCAGGAAACCACGAGAAAAAAAATCAAGCATGCACACCCTGTTTTTGCCAAGTACAGGGATAGAGGGTTAATACTAACCAGTGGTTAACATAAATTAGGGGAGGAACATGACTCTTCCTGTATAGCAGTAACTTAAAACTTAGGAATTGCAATAAAATGGTAGAAATTATTAATTTGGAAATGAATGAAGTATGATGTATTTATAATGTGAACTGTGATAAGTAGCTGAGTATTGTTTCTGGTTATTTTGATGTGTGATCCTTCAAATGGCAGAGCTGGTATATTTGATTGTTTCCTTTGCCTTTTTTTCTCCTCTTCTTAGAAAGTAAAATCTTCATGACAAACTGAAACACTCCTAAATAACAATTCTGCCAGGGTAGTTAGTCGTTTCCGTGAAAAGCTGATTGGGTCACTTACCCTTGTCCACGCTGAAAGTAGTAGTCCAAAAGGACCGTCGCGTGCTCCCAATCCCACGGTCTCTTACTGCCTGAACTATCACGCCATTGCCTAAATGAAAAGTCCCACCGGTTCACCGCATTTCCTCCTTATACGGTTCCGATGAAAATGGCGTCCAATACGGAACCCTCTCTTCGACCTTCTGTGCTTTTCTCTCGACTTCAATACTCTTCCCGAGTGAATTCCTTGGAATTCCGACTTCCCAGATGAAAGCTGATTAATAATAGGAGGTTTTCCTCGAACTCGCTAAAACTAGACAGCGTAGGTTTTGCCATTCCAGCGAAATGCCTAGCTTTCAAATTCAACTACTCACGGTTGAATCATTGATTGCAGGAAGAGGTTATGGATCAAGATCTGACTTCAATGTGTTCACCTAAATTCTAGAATTCAATAATCAACTGAAATACAGTGATTCAATTAGCAACACTTTGGCTTGCTCAATAAAATTAAAAATTGTCAGAAACGGTTGCAGCTCCTTCTTTTCAACTACTGTAATAGGTAAATCAAAGAAATCTTTCAGTTGAAGGTATGGTTAAGAAAAGGAACAATGGTGTTGCAATTTCTTTCAGAACGTTTTTTTTTTTTTTACACGATTCTTAGTTTTTTCGATTTTCAGTACAGCATACCGACATACTGTATGCACCGGGTATGCTTTGAAGATGTTAGGTGTTCATATTCACGTTCTACTCGTCTCCACAAACTCATAGAGTACCCACATGGCTATTGTTGGTTATTTACCCATTTTCAGTATATACCTACCATACCAACATACTTTATGCACTGGGTATGCTTTGAAGATGTTATGAGTACATATTCATGTTCTAATCATATCTTCGAACTCATGGAGTACCCACACGGCTACTTCATTCCTTGGTACAACAAATAGGTATACGCACGTATTCATTATGTATATAAATAAATACATACTTTTCTTAATTTTGGACAATTTTTATTTTTTATAAATTCATATCATAGCATTGATATCAGAAATTTTGTGCTGAATCCGAATATACCAAATATTACCCTGATTTTGAAGGTAATAACCACAAAAACCGGAAAACCCCATTTTTTGGACTTTTTTTGAATTTTGGACCACTTTGGATTGTTCAAAATTGCTGATTAACGAACTTGACCTATGGTTTGTTGTTACAAACATTTTGGCAAAAACTCATAAAAAAATTTGTAAACAATTACTCAAGTTATCGTGCGGAAAAAACACATGTATACATACATATGATTTTTGGGAAAACTTCAGGGATCGTTTCAGAATGTTCCAAAACGGATTTCAGTGTAAAAATTTTTCGAAAAAGTCCATTCTAAAAATTTTGAGGCCTTTGCAATAGCTTCATTTTCCTTGAAAATTCGCTAAACGTAGCACTGATTGGAAGGGGGGGGGGGATTCTATTGCCGTCATTTCAGCAATGAGAATTTTGGGTACGTGTGTCGTATGCGACCAACGGAGATGTTGGAGGGGCTATTATGCGACCTACGAATAACAAAAGTAGTGTTTACAAAGAATCCTCATCTTTAACTTACTGGATAAGATTCGATAAGATGGGAGAACAAAGACGCAAACGAGATCATCAGTTATAACATGCTAGCCAGTCTTCCCTCAACCTTCACGTGGTTCCCTTCGCTCCGTCCCAAAGTTTTAGTGTCGTGTTTTATACATTTTATTTTTATAAACATAACAGTAAATCATCTTTCAGAAAAAAAGTCTGCCAAGTGGGTGTGGCACATAGTTTCCTCGTATTCACACCCCCGATTGTAAAGAAGATCCGATACATAGAGTTAATCTCAAAACATCAATCTCTAAGTACCTTCCACTACCCTAATATGCGGCCTTTACACGTCAACCCGCACAATCTCTGGATATTATTGGAAAATGTAGAAGATAATATGGCTGTTACATGGATTTCACATTTGCAAATGCGCACGAAATACTTTGAATTTGGAGGCCATGATTTTCATAGGGGACCATCTCCATCTCTCATCTTCAAAATCGTATGAGAAATGTAGAAGTTATGGCTGTGGCAAGGATTTCATGACAAACAGACAGACCAAAATTATTTTGGTCTGTCTGTTTGTCATGAAATCCTTGCCACAGCCATAACTTCTACATTTCTCATACGATTTTGAAGATGAGAGATGGAGATGGTCCCCTATGAAAATCATGGCCTCCAAATTCAAAGTATTTCGTGCGCATTTGCAAATGTGAAATCCATGTAAGAGCCATATTATCTTCTACATTCCTGAACAATTATTGTTCAGGAAGGTCTGAAACATGAAACGAGAGTGGAAGAACGGAGATTTTTGAAAACATTTTTTTCAGCCTTGAAAACTACCTTAGTAGTTTTCTAAGTATTTCTAAGTACCTTAGTCTACCTTAGTAGACTCGAAGCAAAAAACTCTGCAAATTATTTCACGAAGGTTTATTTTTTAAAAGGTTTTTTATGGTAGTTTTACTATTTGTTCTTTTTAATTTTCCTGTTTAGATCACTCGTCTTCAAAGAACACAACTTTGCCATTGTCACTACCTACCTATCAAAAATATGACATTTTGCTTGCGAGTCTAAGAAAGTAGCGGAAGCTTTGTTATAACTTTTCAAGGTTGAAAAAAAAGTTCTTCAAATTAAAATTTCCACTCGCGTTTTATCTATCAGACCTTCCTGGACAATTAAGGTTCCGTGTCTGTCATGAAATACTTGCCGCAGTCGTAACTTTTACAATTCTCACTCGATATCGACGAAATTTTCGGGGATAATGATGGTTGGCGTGTAGATTGGCCCCTATGAAAATCATTGCGTTCTGACTGACAGTAGCCACTGCGCATGCGCAAACCTGTATATCCTTGTTACAGCCATAACTTCTACATTTCCCATCTGATTTCGATGAAATTTTCAGAAATTATGCGAGTTGAGATGAAAATGAACCCCCATGAATATCATGGCCTCAAAATTGAAAGTATTTCGTGCGCATGCACAAATCCTGGTAAAACAGCCACAACTTGTACAATGTACAATATGTCATATTTCAACAATGTTCAGATATCTTCAACCCGCAGAGTTGAAGAGTGGAGTCCCCTATGAGTGTAGTGTAAGGATGTTTTGAGATTAACTACTATGCATTGGATCATCTATACAATGGGGTTATGGATACGAGGAAGCAATGTGCCACACCCACTTGGCAGACTTTTTTCCACTTAAATCCGCATTGAAACATTCTAAACTATTCCTGAAGTTTTCCCAAAAACATCCATGTGTGTTGTGTGTGTGTGCGTGTCACTCCAGACGATTACTTTTGTACCTACTTGAGTAAATTGTATGGCAAACATTTCAAGTTTTCGCCAAAATGTTCTTAATAACAAACAAAAAGACGAGTTCATTAGCCAGAAATTTTGGACCACCTTAAGAGGTACAAATTTCAAAAAAACTGCCCAAAACGTGTTTTTTGGTTTTTGTATAATATACAAAATATACAATATATTATATTACCTACCAATATAATCATAGTAGTTGGTATGGTATGGTATGTAAAATTTCAAAAATTGAAAATTGTCCAAAAATTGTGAGTACATAATATAAATACAATTTATATAGTATACCTAAAACCTGCGTATATTTGATGTACCCAAACTTGCAGTAGCCTACGAAGACGAGTACTACATGAATACCGATGAACTCTCAACATCTGGAAAACAATTTTTTTGCTTTATAAAAAGTCGACAATTTTTTCCTCCAATTTAAGATAATTAGTGTTTAATTTCTGGAAACGAATCGAAACACATATCGTTGGATGAGCAAATATTGAGAACTTTTCAGAATAATAACATTGTGTGGGATCCCTTTGAGCCCACGAGGACAGAAACCCCCTCCCGCCACCTACCTATGGTCCTTAGAAGCTTGAAAGAAGCCATGGACATCGAATACGGGCGATGTTTACAAAAGAATAATGAACTGAACAATTTGTAATTTTTTTTTTTTTTCGAAGATGAAAGACTTTCTGCCGTATTATTCTTCTTCATGCAGTAGTTAAGGTGAATCATAGAAGTGAAGTGATCTCCTTGAGTGTAACAGTAAGGAAATTCCGAAAAATCAAGAGAGATTTCTCTCAACTTACTTTCATCATGATCTGCATCGTTTCATCCCGGTTCACCGTAAGTACAAATATTCCCACCTCAAAGCTAACAAGTTCGCAGATTACGAAAAAAACGGGTACAGATCTAAAATAACAAAACTTCCTTGTCAGATGGACAACCTCCACGATGAAAGCGTAATCAATGGTACAGTATGAATAATTTATTTCGCCAAGTTTCACTTTGGGGGGTGCAATAACAACGGCTGACTCGGCATTTGATGATTTTCACCGTACACCATCAAAGAACGAGAGGCGAAATTAGTTCCTTGGGTCCCCAACGAGCTTTTCTCTGGTTGAAAATGTTGATGTAAAGTAGCCGACTTGAAATTCTGACAAATTATGGGGAACGACATCAAAGCCTTGGGACCGTTATATCTTGCGGTAGATGCCCGGGTTCTTCTATTCTTTCGGACAGAAGGAACGAGAGGCCTTTGAAGACTCCGAGTAGCTTCCTACATAGTTAGGTTTTCTGAGCCGACAGAGATGAATTTATTGAATTTCCTTCGAAAAATGAGGTGTCGTTTCTTCCGGATATTTTCAAAAGCAAAATGAACACACATCTTTCATGTCGAGAAATTTAGCTGAAACTGATACGTACTAAGTCTCCTCTCAAGTGAATTCCACTCCCTTTCTGGAACCAAAAATTTAGCTTTTATTGTGGTACTGAAAAATATTGATGATATTTTCTCTACGTAACTATCACAAGGAACTTTCCCCTGAGCTATTGTCCATTCTCATCCTAACATATTAATGTAAAAGTTGTAAGACTATTGGTTCCACTATGTGTGGGGAACCACACTGTCTGGGGATATTGGAAAAATACACACAAAATATGTACAACGTGAATATGCAATTCATTAAATTATGCCAACTCACGCAGTTAACATCAAATAATTGCATTAATATTTCAAGTTGAGTAGTGCAGTGCAAATAATATTTGCAAAGGGAAAAGGGGGAACTCACGAGGTATGATTCTCAATGGAGAAAAAATATTATAAAATTGAAAAATAATAAAAATCAAAACCTTTTCAACAAAAAAACATACTGACCTCAAAACTGATGTCGGTAAACCACCAAAAAAGGAAATTTGATGGTGGGTTGGTAGGTATGCATTAATGTTGCCACCGTGCCCATCTGTAGTCACAAAAGTTTACCTACGTATTCTTTTTTTCTCTTTGTTTTGTTCCAACTGTATTCCGAACAGTTTCTCAACTGTCTTTGATACAGAACAGTTTCAACGACAGTCTCAACGCTTCCAAAGGTAGCTATAATATATATTATGTACTATAATGAGTCTTAATTTGATCGGTTATACTAACGCCCCAATATAAGATCCCGTACTCAACCATGATCACCTAACTATACTATATCCTTCATATTTGGTAGGGAACTTTGCCATTCTGACGACCTCCTTTCCCATTACCAACCCAACTATGTCATGGATGACGAAGAAGCTATGTGCTACACCCACTTGGTTGAATACCCTCTCATCACCTAACTGTACTATACCCCTCATACTTGGTAGGAAACCTCATCTAATTGAGTGCTGTGTTTCAAGTATGTTATGACGAGATGTAAATTATATGGCTTTCGTAAGATTGAATTCTTAGAATATTTTATTTTTGACTGTAAACATTTGAAACATGAATAGCAACGTTTGCGCATGGTAATAATAACTAATGTTTTGGATATAACAATCTCCCCCACTTTTTCTTCAACAACAATCAAAATCGTCCAAATAACGCGGTGGTCTTCTGTCTCTCTGTGAACGTCGTGTCGTGTTGTTGTTGAGATATTGTTCTTGATGTTCATGTTCCTGATCTTCTTCATGCAGATTCTGCGCGAATAATCCACTTCAATTTCCCTTTTTCTCCGCCCCGCAGAACATTAATGTTATCGAAACCCCTCTCATATAATATATGAGAATATTATATAATATCTTATATAATATAAGATATTATCTTCTCATCTTAAAGCCTATGATCAGATCTTTCATTTGGATATACCTACACAAAGGCTCATTCAACGACTCAGTCGGAAGTCACCGGAAAGTTACGTGAATACGGACCAATCTACCCAAAATCAGCAACCACATTTTTCAACTATTTTCACAAATGTTCGACACTTCTAACGAAGCAAAATTAAATCCGTTTGAAACGGACCACCACGGATACTGGTAGAACACATTTTGAAAAGAATCAGACAGATAGGTACCAGAATAAAACCTTGAAACGTAAACCAACAAATTTTGAGGGGGGTAATTTTTTTTTTTTTTCTTGGTCGATTCCAGAGGTTCATTATTGAACTGTGTGAATTGATTGTGTGAAGGCAGTATGGTGTGGTAGGGAGTACCTACCAATGGTTGGTAGGTAAAAAAAACGCTGCAAATTATTGCCCAAAGGTTCATTATTTTCTGTATAGATCGTCCTTCTGTATAGATCACTGGTTTTCCATCAATGGCACCTACCAAGTTGGTAGTACCAACATCTGTATTCTCCCTTGACCTTCCCTCTCAAATGTCAGCTTCCTGCGTTCAATAGGATTGAAAATGGCTTCGGAGCGATCATCGTGGGAGCACAAAACTCAAACTGTTATGGTACTTTCCAATAATTGAAGTACCTATTTAGGTACCTCACTTTTTCGAAATTTCGGAGCGTTTCAAGTCGACCTCTATAACAACAATTTTTCTAATCTGAAAAAAAAATGGGTACAGAATCACTAAATAATTATGTAGGATAATAAAACATTTTTTAACACAAAAGTTGTATATTTTTTACGAATATATTGATGCCCACTCTGATTTGTGGTAGAAACTTCTTTAGTGGGTAATCTCATATTTTCGATGGTTCATCCAGATTTTTTAGGTTTATAATGTTGACACCATTCGTTGCTGAAAGACTCCGAAAGAGTTTTGATGATATCCTTTAATGTAGGAGATATCAATTGCTTATCATTCATTCGATTGAGAGCCCGGGGCACGACCCATTCAAGAATCCAGCCTGACCATGATGAGTCGGCTTCATATTCGTATTCCAAGTTTTTTATTTCTAGAAGCTTGTAGGATTCCAAATGGCAGCCCACAGTCCCTGTGATGACAACGATGTCTACGATTAGTTCAGCCTTCTGGACGATGGTACCGACGGACTCCAGAAAAAGGAAAGAAGACTTTATGTTAGGGAAGGTCCATACAAGGGGACCAACAGTAAACTTTCCTTCTACACTATCGAATATCGGCAACGAGCAGTCGGTCGTGGCACTAGAACGATTTAATCGGTCGAAATTTCTGAGTGAACCGTTCAGAGTCGTGGAGTTCTCACTCTCCAATGTCACATCGATCCACATAAAGCTGAGATTTTCTAAAGCACCGGTAACAGTCAGGTTTCGAACTTTGCCCTTGTTTGCTGTGTTGATGGTCGATACCAGCTGGTCCACAGCGAAATTCACATCCTTGCAGTAGGGAGTCTCTATCGTTACTCCACTCGAATCGCGGGCAGCATGTGCGACAGTCAATATCGCACAGATAGCTGATAACCTCAATAAGCGCATCGGCATCCTGTTTATCAACAAGAACACACAGAGCTACTGAGTAGTTGAACAACATTAATTCTCACATTGTAATGACCTATCAATTGCTGATCAAACAGATAAGAGAAATCAAACTGATAGTATATATTTATCTCAATAAGAAAAGATTTCGGTTATCTATAGAATATTTTTGAGGGATTTGATGAGTGTTATGTCTTTGTTTGTACAGCACTAATCAGTTACAGCTTTCAACATGATAATGAACGTCTGGCATTAAATTCTAGTGATGTAATTTCCGAATATATATAGTGTTTTGCGTTTTCGTCAACTGTTTCCCCATTGATTTCAACCTTTAATCCTTTAAAGTAAACCTCTTATTCTAAAATTAATTTAAACATTTTATAATTCCATCAAAACGTTCTTGCATCTGAGTCTACCAAGGTAGAGATTTTTCACATTTCAAAAATGAAAAAAGAAGTTCCCCGAAATCAAAATTTCTTCTTGCGTTTTACGTTTAAGGCCTTCCTAAACAATAATTTTGATTTCCGTGTATGTATGTCTGTCTGTGTGACTGTCATGAAATCCTCGAAACTGGCGGAACTATAAGAAGCTATTGTCGGATTTCGGTCGTAATTGTCAGGGATTGTACGGATTGGGGTGTAGATGGTCCCGTACGAAAATCATCCCCCCGCACTGATAGCGCGCGCAAACGTGAACTCCCTGGAATAGTCATTAACTTCTTCATTTTCCATCCGAATTAGATCAAATTTTCAGAGATTGTGCGGGTTGGCGTGGAGATGGTCCCCTATGAGGCTAGTGCAAGGTACTAAGGGACTGATTTTTCGAGATTAGCTGCAATGCATTGGACTATCTATACAATCGGGGTATGGATATGAGGAAGCTATGTACCAAACCCATTTGATTAACTTTTTCTCGGTTCCCTTGTAAATACACATGGGAAACTACACACGAAAACTATATTTACACCCACCACGGTAGACTTTAGATGATTGACAGCCAGCGTATCATTCATAAAATAATTTTTTACCCAAATTCTCGATTCACTTCCAAGACTAAAAACAAAATAAATAAATAAAACAAAAAATAATAATAATAAAAAAAGAATAAGTAGGTAGTAAATAAATAATGATTTTTGTTTATTATTTTCAATAATGAACCATAGGAATAAACCAAGAAAATTTTCGTTAACCCCCCCCCCCACTCAAATTTGATGGTTTTCGATTCCAGGTACGTAGAATCTGAAAATCGAATAAAATTTTTTCCGTCCGTCCGAAGTACGCCGTACTTCTTCTGATTACAGGTATTGTTTTTCATTACCGTCTACGGCACTTCCTTCTGAATAAAGTTATTGTTTTTCTTTACCAATTTTGAATTGTATTAAATTTTTAAAATTTCTCGAGACCACGCGGAGCTCTGTAGGACAATCCGTTCGCTCCCTATGAAGACTTGAAACACGAGTATGAATCGCAAGAGTCCTAATCTCCGTTTAAATTTTAGCGGACCAAAATGCGAACATCGTTTGTTTTCTCGAGTTGTGCTCAGTTTTGCGTCTTTAGCAACCAGTAATCGAATTTCCTAACAATTATGGCAACCTCAGCACTGTCAGCTGTGCATTTTCGATCTTTGGAATCGACCAAAAAAAAAACAAAAATCCGAAAATTGAGTACAAAATTCTCTTTTTGTCCGCCGTACGGGGCACTTTTCTTAGTAACCCTGGACCGATTTGGTTCAAATTTGGCATATTATGGGCTCCATTTGGTTGATGTCAGTCACTTCTAAGGGGTGAAAATCAAGGGTTGACATTTCAAGAGTTTCTCACCAATTTAAGATAGTATTGAATTTTTAGAATTTTCAGATACCACGCAGAGCTCTGTAGGTCAAATCGGTCGCTCCCTACGAGAATAGGGTGTGCGCCTGGGTAGCAAAAACTGTTTATTGTTATTTTTAATCTAAGGTAGACCTCATTCTGAGAATTTTGGTACAAACCGCGACCTTTTAGCGTGTGTGGAACTTTTCCTATGAATTTTTAAAGTTTGACCGTTTATGAGGTCACAGTGGGCTGGGGGTTCCGCACAGGCGAGGGGGGCGCGTGACGTCTTAAACGGTCGAAACTTTGAAAAATCATAGAAACAAATCTACCAACGCTAGAAGGTCGCGGTTGGTGCCAAAATTCTCAGGATGTAGTCTACTTTTGATTAAAAATCTAACAAAAAATCAAGGCGCACCCCCCATTTTGTTGATTTCTGTCCACCTGCCATTCCTGGCTTCGCAGACGTCATTAGCTGTCGCCTATGAGGGAGATCAGAATTGGTTCTGATGATTTCGCTCATGGCAACTTATTGTCGCAACCCCAATTGAAGGTGGTTTTCAACGGTCCAACTCAGAAAATTATCGGGACCTGCGGTGGATCACCGATCCAGACAATCTTCAAAGCCGAATAGCCTTAGCTTCGGTGATCCTTCGGGAACCAGCTCAATGAACCAGTCGTTCGTTCTTCCAACACGAAAAAGGTTCAATTGAAATTAAAACGGTTCTTTCACCGAAGTGGGAAAAAGTAAACAATAACTAATAAAAGAAAGTAAAAATAATAAAAAGGTTTGTATGAAGGTAAAAAAATTGAAATCAATGCGGAAAAAGTTAAACTACTAAAAGGTAAAATACTATTACCTGCAATATAATATGCCTACTGCATTTTGTCCGTTTCGACATCAATTTTATCTGTTCTATTATTGATTTTAAAACATTTTCCTAACTTCTTTTGTTCAGTTCTTATCTATTCAATAATCCTACCTTCACCCATCTGTGACTAACAAATTTATAGATTTATATATTATTGTAATATAATACCTTCTTGGAGTTGATGTCCCTCTTGGTTGATGCCGATGTATTTATGTGTGTTTATAGGCGGATAGTGTACCTTCCAATCTTACTTCCACATGAACACTATTATCCGTCACATCAGTTTCAGTGGTCTTCAAGAACTTTCTCAAGTTTTTTCACTATATTTCGAAGAAATGAGAGGAGATTTCTCGCCTCAAACAGCTGATAAGGCCTCCTTACGATTACTTGCAGATGTTCCCGTGTAAGGAATTCAGCAATTTTCGATGAAAAGGAGAAAAGTTAGCCTCATTTCTCACCCGACAAGTCCTCCTGAAAACCAGCTGAAATAAATTTTGAGAGCGTTATTAACACTTACAAGTTCCAACGAACCCCTGAAAATTGAATGCTTATGTTGTTGGATGAAAGTTTGGCACCAGCTCTAAAACGCTGCACATTATTACACAAAGGTTTTTTCTATATAGATCACTCGTCAGCAAATACCTACTTCCCAATCAAGTTTGTTAGGAAGAAATAAATGCTTCACACTCAGTTCCAAGAAACAGGGAGTTTAGGTTGCCATAATTATTAGGAAATTCGATTACTGGTTGCTGAAGATGCAAACTGAGTACAACTTGAAAAACGCTGCAAATAATTGCTCAAAGGTTTATTATTTTCTGTATAGATCACCCTTCTGTATAGATCACTGGTTCTCCATCAATAGCACCTACCACCATCTGTATTTTCCCTTGACCTTCCCTCTCAAATTTCAGCTTCCTGCGTTCAATAGGATTGAAAATGGCTTCGGAGCTCACTCAGCTGATCAGCGATGTGAGGAGTGAAGAAGATCTCCTCGAATGCTGGAGACGCCTGGAAGAGCACCTCCATTCAATAGGATTGAAAATGGCTTTGGAGCTCACTCAGCTCATCAGTGATCTGAGGAGTGAAGAAGATTTCCTCGAATGCTGGAGACGCCTGGAAGAGCACTTCCATTCAATAGCATTGAAAATGGCTTCGGAGCTCACTCAGCTGATCAGTGAGCAATGATTTGCAGCGTTTTTTTACCTACCAACTATTGGTAGGTACTACCTACCACACCATACTGCTTCACATCTTCACAATCAAGTTTATTGGAAAGAACTAAACGCTTCACACTCGATTCGAAAAATAGAAAGCTTGATATGGAAATTTGATTACTGGTTACGCAGAAGGCAAAACTGTATACAAATCGAAGAAATGAACAGCGATCGCATTTTAGTCCGATAAAATTTGAATGGAGATTAGACCTCCTTTGCGATTCACACTCATGATTCTGTTTTATCGAAGGAAAACCTTCAAGTACTCGTAGGGACCGAACGGTTTGTCCTACAGAGCTCCGGGTGGTCTCAGAAATTTTTGAAAATTCTGTACTATTTAAAATTGGTGAAAAAACGATATCTTCATTTCGAGAGTTTTCGAGCTAGGGCACTTTTGAAAATTTCAACCCTTAATTTTCACCCCTTAGAAGTGATCTACATCAACCAAAAGCTTCGCGGCACAACTAGACCCCAAATGGAGCCCATATACCAAATTTGAACCAAATCGGTCCAGTTTTGCTAAGAAAAGTGCCGCGTACGGCGTACAGCGTACGGCGGACGGACGGAAATTTTTTTATTCAATTTTTGGATTTTACGTACCTTGAAACGTAAAACATCAAATTTTGAGGGGGGGGTTAAAATTTTTTTTTCTTGCTCTATTCCAAAGGCTTATTATTGAAAATAATAAACCAAAACGAACAACTATCGCATTTTGGTCAGCTGAAATTTGAACGGGGATTAGGTCTGTTTTGGGATTCACACTCGTGTTTTTGACTCGTCAGTTCGACCCCTCATAGGAAGCGAATGAATTGTCATACAGAACTCTGCGTAGTCTCTAACAATTCTAAAAATTCAATAATACTGTTGGAAAACATTTTTTATTGTTCGATTTCAATGGTTCATTATTGAAAACAATAAACCAAAATCTTGGTGGGAGGAGCCAGTGGTATTCATGACGGGAGGACAGTGTTTGAGCTGTTATGTGTGGCAATCGTGCAACACCCGTAAAGGTAGAAGGTAGAGAGTTTCCTCTCTAGAGGGTAGATAGTGTCCTCAAATATCGCACATGCTTTATTTGAAAATTAAACGTTGGAATCCAGGAAGGCAAAATATTGAGCTGCACAAAACTTCCTGTAATACCATCATATCACAACGTAGCTCCATGATATGCACATGACTTCTTTCACGTTTGATTCGGTGTGCTTTTCGATTGGGGTCCCCTGTTCCGACCTATCGTATTTCGAAAACATTCCTCCTATCTTTTAAAGGGGTTCGACCGCCTTTTTTTTTATATATATATTTGGTTTTTAATTTTCTTATTGAAATTGAATTTATTCTACACATTTTTTCAAGGAAAGCAACGCACAATTCCAATTGGAAGACCTTTTCCTAACCTTCCAAACATATATTTGAATCCGCCACGGAACGTAGGATGTTGTGTCGCCTTCTTCTTGCTGCCTCTGATCTTCCAATCTTCTCATAGCTCTTAGATCTCTTCTGTCTAGACTCTTTCTCTTTCGTCATCTCTAGAGCTGCATTACGGGATTTATTCAACCTCCTTCAATCTTTTTCGTGACAATTTTTCATCAGAATTGACCTGGCTGCTAACCCAAAGCCAAAAGCAACTTGCATTTTCAAATGTTTCTCTCGTTGAATTTTAGGAGAGCTTCGTGAGCCTCAAACGTCAACATCGTCTTGATGTCAACGAAGAATTGCTTTGGTAATTTTGACCACAAGAGACTTCTTCAGCAAAAAAAACCCTTCAGAGAACAACAAACAGAGATCACAATACAGAACAACCAGAACCAAAACAAAACAAAAAAGTCTTCCAAGTGGGTGTGGCACATAGCTTCCTCGTATCCATAACCCGATTTTATAGATGATCCGATACATAGTAGTTCATCTCAAAACATCAATATCCAAGTACCTTGCACTACCCTCATAGACTATCCACACGCCAATCTGAACAACCCCTGTGCATGCGCAGGGGCTACTGTCAATTTAAAGGACCTTATTTTCATTGAGGACCATTTACAACCTGATCCGCATAATCCCTGAGAATTTCATCGAAATCGGATTAAAAATGTGGAAGTTATGGCTGTTACAAGGAATTCACGTTCGAGCATGCACAGCGGCTACTATCAGTCCGGGGGTGATGATCTTCATTGGGGACCATCTACAACCTAATCCGCATAATCCCTGAAAATGTCATGGAAATCGTATGAGATAATAATATTATCTCATACGATTTCTATGACATTTATGAGATATTATCTCATATTATGTAGAATTTATGGCTGTGGCAAGGATTTCATGATAGACATACAGATAAACACGGAACCATATTTGTTCAGAAAGGTCTGAAACGTATAACGCGAGAGGAAATTTCGATTCTGGAGAACTTTTTTTCTTCAACCTTGAATAGTGAAAACAAAGCCTAGTCAGCAGAGTCTACCTTGGTAGACTCGGAAGCAATACATATAGCATATAGCATATGCTATTCTTCTTCAATGAAAACTCGCTAGGTAGCAAATGCAGGATTTGTCGCACCTTCAGAAAATCAGCTGCCCTGGAATTTTGAATTTTTCGATGTTCAGAAACACAAATCTCGGAAACTACTGGAGGTATCCGCTTACTTTTTTTAGGATTAGTCTTCGCACATTATCCGGCGCGGCTAGTTTTTCAAAAACAATTCCCTTGAAAAGCGATACGGCCGTTTGAATCCATGAAAAAATCCAAGAATTTGATACTTAAGATATTTTATTGTTTCTTTTCCCTCGAATTTTTTAACACAGAATGTGTTTTCGCGATGACCTACCGAAAAAAAAATCGTCACGAAAAAGCGACAGAAAAAACCGTTACGCGCCTTTTATAATGATTTTCACGTGCAACCAAGCCGTTGGTAAGGAAATAGAACTCCCGCAGTGTTCATTGCACAGAAATTGTTCACCATTCGTTGGAAAGCTCTCAATTTATATAGTATTTTTCTTGTAGTTACATATTTATTTATATAACATTTATAGGGTTTTAGACCAAATTAAATGTCTAACAATTATTTATTTTATTACTGCCAAAGACTCCACATTTATTATTGTTGTTTTTTATTTAACGGATGACTAGCATCGCAAAAACACATTCTGTGTTCCTATGATTTCATACAGAGTATGGAAAAAGAAATAAACGGGGGGGTTGCAGGGGGGCGGAGCCCCCCGCCGAGGCGCAAAGCGCCGAGTTTTCGTCAGACTAATCATATCACGCCAATGTTTCCTTACACGTTATAATTACATTATTTCAAAACATAGTTTTGGCTTGGATAGTTTCAGAGAAAAGGTACTTCAAAGTAGCGAATTCTGCAGTTTGGATACACGATTTTGTCGATTCTTAATATGATCGTTTCTGAAATTGTATTTTTCAATATCTAAATACACTAGTGTAGATTATATTGTAAAAGTTTGAAAATGATAGAGGCGATATTGCTTCCGAGTCTACCAAGGTAGCGGAAGCTTTCTTTTCACTTTTCAAGGTTGAAATAAAAGTTTTACAAAATCGAAATTTCTACTCGCATTTTACGTTTCACTTTCTGAACAACTTTGGTTCCGTGTCTGTCTGTTTGATAATCCTTGTTACATAACACTTACATTTTCCATCGAATTTGATGAAATTCTCTAGGATTGTTCAGATTGGCGTGTAGATGGTCCCCTATGAAAATTATCTCTCCCAGACTAATAGCAGTTGCTGCGCATGCGCAAACGTGAATTCCCAATAGCAGCCATAACTTCTACATTTTTCATCCGATTTCGACGAAATTTCTCAAAATTGTTCAGATTAGCATTTAGATGGTCCCCTATGAGGGTAGTGGAAGGTACTTAGAGATTGATGTTTTGACATCAACCACTGTACATCGGATCATCTATTCAATCGGGCTACGGATACGAGGAATCTATGTGCCACACCCACTTGGCAGACTTTTTTTTCTGTTTCAGTTAAATGTTTTATCAGTTCGTTGTTTAGTTGTTAGTCATTTGTTATATTTAGTTCTGTTACACATTTATCAATCTATAATACCTACTCATTCATTTATTTTAAAACTATAATACCTACTTATAATGAAAATTCATAAAATAAAAAATGTAATAGAAATAAAAATCTATACTTAATATCTATGATAAAAATTAACAATCTGTAATTCAATCATAATACCTACTTATAGTGTAAAGAGAAAGTTATAAAATTACTAAAACGTATTTTTGGTTTATTATTTTCAATAATAAGCCTTTGGAATCGAGCAAGAAAAAAAAAATTTTAACCCACCCTCAAAATTTGATGTTTTACGTTTCAAGGTACGTAGAATACGAAAATCGAATAAAAAAATGTCCGTCCGTCCGCCGTACGCCATACACCGTCCGCCGTCTGCCGTACGCGGCACTTTTCTTAGCAACACCGGACCGATTTGGTTCAAATTTGGTATATGGGATCCATTTGGGGTCTAGTTGTGCCGCGAAGCTTTTGGTTGATGTAGGTCACTTCTAAGGGGTGAAAATTAAGGGTTGAAATTTTCAAGAGTGCCCTAGCTCGAAAACTCTCGAAATAAAGGTATCGTTTTTTCACCAATTTTAAATAGTATTGAATTTTTAAAAATTTTTGAGACCACCCGGAGCTCTGTAGGACAAACCGTTCGGTCCCTACGAGTACTTGAAGGTTTTCCTTCAATAAAACAGAATCATGAGTGTGAATCGCAAAAGAGGTCTAATCTCCGTTCAAATTTTATTGGACTAAAATGCAATCGCTGTTCATTTCTTCGATTTGTATACAGTTTTGCCTTCTGCGTAACCAGTAATCAAATTTCCATATGGAGCTTTCTATTTTTCCAATCGAGTGTGAAGCGTTTAGTTCTTTCTGATAAACTTAATTGTGAAGGTGTGAAGCCAGTATGGTGTGGTAGGTAGTACCTAGCTGGTAGGTAAAAAAAAGTTGGTAGGTAAAAAAAAATGTTGGTGGGTAAAAAACGCTGCAAATCATTGCTCAAAGGCTTCTTCACTCTTCAAATAACAGATCAGCTGAGTGAGCTCCGAAGCCATTTTCAATCCTATTGAATGGAAGTGCTCTTCCAGGCGTCTCCAGCATTCGAGGAGATCTTCTTCACTCTTCTGATCACTGATCAGCTGAGTGAGCTCCGAAGCCATTTTCAATCCTATTGAATGGAAGTGCTCTTCCAGGCGTCTCCAGCATTCGAGGAGATCTTCTTCACTCCTCAGATCACTGATGAGCTGAGTGAGCTCCAAAGCCATTTTCAATCCTATTGAATGGAAGTGCTCTTCCAGGTGTCTCCAGCATTCGAGGAGATCTTCTTCACTCTTCTGATCACTGATCAGCTGAGTGAGCTCCGAAGCCATTTTCAATCCTATTGAACGCAGGAAGCTGAAATTTGAGAGGGAAGGTCAAGGGAGAATACAGATGGTGGTAGGTGCTATTGATGGAGAACCAGTGATCTATACAGAAGGGTGATCTATACAGAAAATAATAAACCTTTGAGCAATGATTTGCAGCGTTTTTTTCCTACAGTTTATTGTCATATACGTTCGAATCTACTTTGATTGACGATGAATAATTATGCTCAATAACTTTTCTCTATACCCAACATAAGAAATTTGTGCCTGCCTATTTCCTTCGAAGTACGCCATGAATATACAATAGTTTTACTACGGGAGAAAGAAAAAGGCTGAAAAAAAAAAATCACTTACGTGATTTATTGTTGTTATATACCTAGTTAATTATTTACATTAAACGTTCCTTTCAATTTTTTAAATATTTTTTTCATTTTTCCTACTCACCTTTATAGTCAACAACAAAGGAAAACCCACCAGAGACTACAGAACATTGAAGGGAAAATGTTGTTTTCGGAGATAGCGATATGACATACCGATGGTCCACTTGACCGCCTAAAAAAAGATCGTGCTAGCGCAGGGTTAAGGGAGGCGATGAAAAGGTCGAGTGATGGTGATGGTGAAGTGGCAGCAAGTTACAGGAATATAAGTTAAGGAATTTATGTTTTTTCACTTCAATTTCATCGTTTACCTAAAGATTCGTAAACAATGTTTCACATTTCAATGACTTGTAAAAGAACAAACTTACAATTTCCAACATTGCTAACCAATAAATAATTTTCTTTGCGAACATTTCACAATATTGCGCTGCTTTCTGCATTTCTAACCGAAAAAAGACGTCAAACCGATCCAAAATGGTTCTCTTGGATTCTTTATTGAAAAGTACTTATACCCCACAAGTTTTTACCGGATATCGATTTAGACTGTCGACTTTGAATTATAAGCGCATTTTTGCGTTTTTGCTCCACTGTGCGCCGTACGTGGCATTTCTCTCAGCAACCACAATTTGGTTGAAATTCGGTACATGGGCTCCATTTGGGGTCTGGTTGTGCCGCGAAGCTTTTGGTTGATGTCAGTCACTTGTAAGGGGTGAAAATTAAGGGCTGAAAGTTTCAAAAGTGCCCTAGCTCGAAAACTCTCGAAATAAAGGTATCGTTTTTTCACCAATTTTAAATAGTATTGAATTTTTAAAAATTTGTGAGACCACCCGGAGGTCTATTGGACAAACCGTTCGCTCTCTACGAGTGTTGGACTTACGATAAAGCAGAATCGCGAGTGTGATTCACCAAAGAGGTCTAATTTCGTTGAAATTTCAGCTAACCAAAATGCAATCGCCATTTTGTTTCTTCGAGTTGTATTCAGTTTTGCTTCCTTAGCATCCAGTAATAAAATTTCCATACGAAGGAATCCTAACTTCCTATTTCTTCGAATCGAATGTGAAGCTTTTATTTCTCCCAAATAAACTTGATTGTGAAGGCAGTATGTGTAGTAGGTAGGTAAAAATGTCAAAAAACGTCTGCCAAGTGGGTGTGGCACATTGCTTCCTCGTATTCATAACCCGATCGTATAGATGATCCGGTACATAGTAGTAAATCTCGAAACGTCAGTCTCTATGTACCTTCCACTTCCACTACCTCAAAGGGGACCATATAAAACTGAATTTCCATGTTCCCTGAGAATTTAATCGAAATCGGATGAGAAATTTAGTCGTTATGGCTGTTACAAGGAGTTCACGTTTGCGCATGTGCAGCAACTACTATTCTTCTGGGGGTGATGATTTTCATAGGGAACCATCTACATGCAAATCCGAACAATCATAGAAAATTTTATGAAAATTCGGATGAAAAATGTAAGTTTTATGGCTGTTAGAAGGATTTTACGTTTGCACATGCTCAGAGGCTACTGTTGATTTGGATTCCTTGATTTTCATAGGGGACCATCTACAATCTTATCCGCATAATTCCTGGTAATGTCAACAAAATTGGATATGAAATGTGGAAGTTATGGCTGTTATGAGGAATTCACGTTTGCGCATGCGCATCAGCCACCGTCAAACCGGGGGTGATGATTTTCATAGGGGACCATCAACAAGCCAATCCGCACAATCCCTGAAAGTTTCATCGAAATCGGACAATAACTTCGTATAGTTATGCCCGTTACCGAGATTTCATGACAGACACACAGACAGACAGACACGGAACCAGAATTGTTCAGAAAGGTCTGAAACACAAAACGCGAGTGGAAATTTTGATTTTGGAGATCGTTTTTTTCAACCTTGAAAAGTGAAAACAAAGCTTCCGCTACCTTGGTAGACTCGGAAGCAAAATGGTGACAATGGCAAAGCTGTGATCTTTGCAGACAAGTAATCTATACAGAAAACTAATGAACCTTGTAATAATTTGCAGCGTTATTATTTCCCCCATGCGAACAGCGGTGAACTTCATCTTATCTTGTTAACAATACCAATGGAAACTGATATCAAGGCGTCTTACCGTTCGATAAAATTCTTGTGTTGCTACGTTCCACTCGACCTGAACCCAAATATTGTCGGATCAGACAGCGTCGTCGTTATTTTGACATGTAACGACAATTCCTTACCCAATATTGCTATGCTCGATTACAAAATATCTATTTCGTTATTGACCTGTCGTTACACGGGAGAGATACCGAATCCGACGCTATAACGTCAACTAAATATCGAGTTGCAGAATCGACCTACGATCGAGCTGTGCGATTTCTCCAGCAAACATTATCCAACCAACTTCCATTATTGACATAGATATTTTCTTTTGGCTGCGGGTCTTGACGAAATAAGCGTGATCGCGATCAAAACATGTAATAGGTAAGTAACTAAGTTGTTCACTGTTTAGTGCAACGTTTTTGTTGGACGTTAAACTATCGTATGTACGAGTAAACTAGGTATTTCACAACGTTACTAATCAAGCAACTCTAGTCCTGAAAAATGAGGAAGAAACTTTTTCTTAGCAATTAACGAAACAATAACAAAACAATTCGAAATTTTAGCATGGAACATGCTATAGCCATTACTTAATTGGGCAAAAACGTGACGGAACCGTGGAACGAGGGTAGCGCGGGATTTTATTATGATTTTCACTTACAACCGACCCATTTCTAGGGAAATGTATCGCCGTTAGTTTTCATTCCATGAAAAACGTTCGCCACTCGTAGAAAAGCTCACAATTTATGCGTAAATTACCTATATACTGCCAAAACAGCTGTAAATATGGACGAAGCTGGGATATACCTCGGATTCAAAAGGACCAAAACAAGATTCGCGGTAAAAACCAACATCGATTTAGAGGATTAATAATTAATGATCAATTATTGATGTTGTTGGTTAGCTTGGTTTTAACAAATGTAGTCATAGGATTTTGAAACCTAGGCGAATTTTGGTTTATTATTTTCAATAATGAACCTTTGGAATCGACGCAGAGCTCTGTAGGACAAACCGTTCGCTCCCTACGAGAATTTAAGGGCTGGACGTACGATAAATCAGAAACACGAGTTTGAATCGCAAAAGAGGCCTAATCTCCGTTCAAATTTTAGCTGACCGAAATGCGATCGATGTTTTTCTTCATGTTGGATAGTTGGTGCCTTTGCAGACGAGTGATCTATATAGAAAAATAATAAACCATTGTGTAATAATTTGCATCGATTTTTTTTTTTTTTTGAGCGCGGGCTTTTAGTTGTGATTCAGTTCGACGATTTTGATGTTTTCGATTTCTTAATAATAAAAATACATTTGGGACATCAAGAGGTGAATGAAATGACGAGAAATTTGAAAAGCAGGCCCATAAAGAGCTATATTAAAACAACAGACAACAAATTCTTAGTAAAAGGAAACAACAAACAAACAAAACACGGCTAAATCATGTTCCATGTTTATCGAATTTAGCAGTAACCACCCGTGGTGGTCCAGGAGGCTGGCCCCCTGGTGAGGCCAGAAGGGCAGAGTTTTGATTCAAGTTTCACTTCGTACTATATTATCACCTACTGTTTCTTATCTCACCTACAAGTTAAGTTTCGAATTAATTTATTATATTGTAAATGGATAATTGTCAAAAGACATATCCATGTATGAGTTTGTTCCGTGCAAGCGGTGAAATTTTTTTGTTAATAGTCTGTCTGTCTGTGTATCTTCAGATTTTCGGGGTTGTACCCTTCAAATTGGAGTAAAATCACGTAACTACTTGTGAAATAAAGTGTGTGATATTTGCGCGTGTGCAGATAATACGTTCAGTGCGACGGGCATGACATTTTTATGGGACCATTCAGTAATTAATGCATGTCATGTCCGGAAATTTGATCGAATTGGATCGCCCGTGGCAAGGGAGAAGTATAATTACGAACACAAAGTTTATCACCCCTCGGCAATTTCAATTTTCTTCAAAAAAATTCCAACCAGAAATAAACAAACCAAAAACTGAAGGAGGATTGCGGATTTACTCACGTCTGGAGCGCTGAAGATCTCCGTGGAAGAATGGAACGTCGTGACACAAGATTTGACAAAAGATTTATATGCGTTTTACGTCTAACTTGTATAAAGGTATTGATACCATAATGTGTCTCTTTTATCATCAGATATCCTTCAATACGATTTTTGTGGCAGCTTTTACTGTTGCGATTCAATTGAACAAAATACTATAAAACCGAATAACGACTTTAGATAGTAAAACTAATTTGAATGCTGAAAGTCATTCAAGATCCTGTTGAATACGAGCTGAACCTGTTGAACTTTCGTTCCAATCTCATAGTGAACGGATGATGATTATTAGTACCCTAGCAGGTTAACCGTGCGTTGCTCGTGGCTGCATTGTAATAAACCGCTTGGTGCCTGATTTAACCCACCCCCGGCCACGTCCAGGTGGTGAACGCATCCGGGAGAAGACATTGGATTTATCATAAATATATGTCGAGTTTTTTCTAGTAACGAAATTATTTAAAAGAAAACCAATTCTTAATATCTTGAAACAAGTGGGTGTGGCACATAGCTTCCTCGTACCCATAACCCGATTGAATAGATGATCCTATGCATAGTAGTTAATCTCGAAACATCAATCTCTAAGTACCTTCACCAACTCTCACAGGGGACCATCTACACGCTAATCTGAACAATCGTAAAAAATGTCATCAAATTCGAATGAAAAATGTAAGTTGTTATCAGGATTTTACGTTGTCACCACCAACCAACTTGAAGAAAAATATCGATCGCATTTCGATCAGCTAACATGTCAACGGAGAAAATGTCAACGGGGAAGTGACCGAACTGCTGAGATTTTATAAGGCGTTTGTACGATCGAAACTTGATTAGGCTCTATACTCTACAGAACAGCAACTCCGACAGTATTGGGTATGCTCGACCCTGTCCACAATCTGGCCCTGCGATTAGCTACAGGAGAATATCGCTCGAGCCCTGTACCAAGTTTACTCGTCGATGCTGGAGAGTTACCACTATCCTATAGACGTTCCATTCTGGCTCTGAGATTTGCTTCAAAGATCAAAGCATCAGATCAACATCCGTTACATGACGCTTCTATCGATCCTTTTTGACCGACTTCAACGCGCCTAAGGCGCGCGAAAGAGGAGGTACTCAATTCGGGTTGTCGTGGGACGACGATTTTTTTTTTTTTTTTTGTATGTCTGAACACCTTGCATTTCTTTATTGACCGACTTCAACGCGCCGAAGGCGCGCGAAAGAGGAGGTACTCAATTCGGGTTGTCGTGGGACGACGATTTTTTTTTTTTTTTTGTATGTCTGAACTCCTTGCATTTCTTTATTCCGGTACCAATCTGTCTGATTCTTTTTGAAATGTGTTCTACCAGTATCCGTGGTGGTCCCGTTTCAAACAGATTTCATTTTGCTTTGTTAAAAGTATCGAAAATTTGTGAATGAAGTTGAAAAACGTGGTTCCCGTTTTCGGGAATATTGGTCCGCATTCACTCTTCTTCCCCTGTGACTTTCAAATGAGCCAATGACGGACTATTTGTGTATAAACAAATTGAAGGTCTGATTTTAAGCTTCAAAATGATATGCTATATGAGGGGGTTCCGATAACTAAAAGGTGCTGCGGGGGACGAGAAAGGGGGAAATTATAGTGGGTTATTCGCCCAGAAACTGTATGAGCCGTATCAAACGTGTTTATCAATGCTCGAATATGTGAGTTTTCCTACCATATACGTATGACGGATAGTTATAGTACTGTTAGTTAGGTATTATACCATGTGGGTGTAGCACATAGCTTCCTCGTCATTCATAAATAGTTGAGTAGGCAATGGTATAGGAGATTGTCGGAACTGAATAGTGCCGTACCAAATATGAGGTATGTAGTACAACGAGGTGATGAGAGGGTATTCTACCAAGTGGGTGTAGCACATAGCTCCCTCGTCATCCATAATATAGTTGGGTAGGTAATCTTACAGGAGATCGTCAGAACTGCATAGTGCCGTACCAAATACGAGATATGTAGTACAACGAGGTGATGAGAGGGTATTCTACCAAGTGGGTGTAGCACATAGCTCCCTCGTCATCCATAATATAGTTGGGTAGGTAATCTTACAGGAGATCGTCAGAACTGCATAGTGCAGTACCAAATACGAGATATGTAGTACAACTCGGCGATGAAAGGTATTCTACCAAGTGGGTGTGGCACATAGCTCCCTCGTCAACCATAATATAGTTGGGTAGGTAATGGTATAGAAGATCGTCTGAACTGAATTGTTCCGTACCAAATATGAGAGATATAGTTCAGTTAGGAGACAAGAGGGTTTTCTATCAAGTGGATGTAGCACATAGCTCCCTCGTCAATCATGTCATGTTTGAGTTGTTGAATTGTGTTGTCAGAACTACCAAGTACCTATTAAATATAAGGGAAGTCGAACAGTTAGGGGATATGAGAGTAGATTGCTAAGTAGGAAAGTGGACCAAATACCTCCTGAAAGTGATCCAAAACGGAAACTCATCTATACATTTGGAAACTGATCCAGATTACAGAATGTGGTTCACCCTTTGGCTTCTGGGTCACCTTACTGAAAGGATTAACAGAATGGAAATATATCTAGATTACGGAAACTGATCGAAAAACTGAGGGTAAATTAATTTCAGATTTAAATTGAGGATCACTAAAAAGTGAAAAATAAAAAACAATATGAAATGGAAAAATAATAAAATAAAAACCTTTTTAACAAAAAAATGGACCGACTTCAAAAATTGTGTCCGTAAACACCAAAAAGTGAAAAATAATAATCTCAGCGAATACATACTTGATGTAGTAGGTTGTTGGACATAAATATCTAGTCAACAGATGGTAGGTATGTTGGAGTACCAACAATTATTTGCAGTGAGATTCACACTTATCTGTACTCGTATTCATGTTTTGTATTGCACGATCGACGCATGTTGTAATTCTCACCTGATCATGTGAGTAGTACTTAATAACCACAGCGTATTCAGATAGGTAGGTAGGTACGCATTGAAGTCGCCGCCGTGCGCATCTGTAGACACAAACGTCTTCTAGATCTTCTACTAACCAACATATTGTTCTTTTTCGCAAATATACATACCTCCCATACTACAAACATGCTTCCACGCCGAGTATGAACGTAAATATCAGTTCGTTCAATATTGTGGGAGTTTTGAACGTTAATTAGGTAACAACGCTTCCGAAGGTATGTTTTAATATGTCCACCAATATAATAAGCAGCCTCATATAATTATTAAGTCCCAAAATACTCGTCACAACCATTAAATGGTTGAAATTTTCTAGGGAGGTTCACACTGACTATCATACTCATATGGCAGCAGAGACGTACTAGGTACCTGTTAGTTTGGGGAGCACATTTGAACTGAATGGAACTTACTCTTGTAATGCTAACCAGATCATCGAGTAAGGAATGTGGTTAGTTTGTGTCTACAGGTGGGCACGGCGGCGACTTCAATGCGTACCTACCTACCTATCTGAATACGCTGTGGTTATTAAGTACTACTCACATGATCAGGTGAGAATTACAACATGCGTCGATCGTGCAATACAAAACATGAATACGAGTACAGATAAGTGTGAATCTCACTGCAAATAATTGTTGGTACTCCAACATACCTACCATCTGTTGACTAGATATTTATGTCCAACAACCTACTACATCAAGTATGTATTCGCTGAGATTATTATTTTTCACTTTTTGGTGTTTACGGACACAATTTTTGAAGTCGGTCCATTTTTTTGTTAAAAAGGTTTTTCTGGTACCAATCTGTCTGGTTCTTTTTGAAATTTGTTCTACCAGTATCCGTGGTGGTCCCATTTTAAACAGATTTCATTTCGCTTTGTTAGAAGTATCGAAAATTTGTGAAAGAAGTTGAAAAACGTGGTTCTCGTTTTCGGGAATATTGGTCCGCATTCACTCTTCTTCCCCTGTGACTTCCGACTGTGCCGATGACGGACTATTTGTGTATAGTCAAATTGAAGGTCTGATTGTAAGCTTCAAAATGGTATGCTATATGAGGGGGGTTCCGATAACTAAAAGGTGCTGCGAGGGATGAGAAAGGGGGAAATTATAGTGGGCTATTCGCTCAGAACCTGCATGAGCCATATCAAACGTGTTTATCAATGCTCGAGTATGTGAGTTTTCCTACCATATACGTATGAGGGATAATTATAGTACTGTTAGTTAGGTATTCTACCAAGTGGGTATAGCACATAGCCCCCTCGTCATCCTTAACATGGTTCGGTAGGTAATGGTATAGAAGATCATCGTAACTGCATAGTGCCGTACCAAATATGAGGGATTATAGGACAACTAGGTGATGAGAGGGTATTCTACCAAGTGGGTGTAGCACATAGCTTCCTCGTCATCCATAATATAGTTGGGTAGGTAATGGTATAGGAGATTCTCGGAACTGAATAGTGCTGTACCAAATATGAGGGATAATAGTACAACTAGGTGATGAGAGGGTATTCTACCAAGTGGGTGTAGCACATAGCTTCCTCGTCATCCATAAAACAGTTGGGTAGGTAATGGTATAGGAGATTGTCGGAACTGAATAGTGCTGTACCAAATATGAGGGATTATAGGACAACTAGGTGATGAGAGGGTATTCTACCAAGTGGGTGTAGCACATAGCTTCCTCGTCATCCATAATATAGTTGGGTAGGTAATGGTATAGGAGATTGTCGGAACTGAATAGTGCCTTACCAAATATGAGGGATTATAGGACAACTAGGTGATGAGAGGGTATTCTACCAAGTGGGTGTAGCACATAGCTTCCTCGTCATTCATAAATAGTTGGGTAGGTAATGGTACAGGTGATCGTCAGAACTGAAATGTGCCGTACCAAATATGAGGTATATAGTATATGAGGGACGTCGAACAGTTAGGCGATATGAGAGTAGATTGCTAAGTACCAAAGTGAACCAAATACCTCCTGAAACTGATCCAAAAACGGAAAGTCATCTATACATATGGAAACTGATCCGGATTACAGAATGTGGTCCACCCTACGGCGTCTGGTTCACCTTACTGAAATGATTCACAGTATGGAAACAGATCCACATTAACAGATCGATAAACTGCGGGTAAATTAATTTGAGATTTAAATTGAAGACCACTAAAAAGTGAAAAAAAAATAATATAAAATGGAAAATAATAAAATAAAAACCTTTGTAACAAAAAAATGGACCGACCTCAAAAATTATGTCCGTAAACACCAAAAAGGGGAAAATAATAATCTCAGTGAAAACGTGCTTGATGTAGTAGGTTGTTGGACATAAATATCTAGTCAACAGATGGTATGTTGGAATAGATACTCATCTGTAGATTCTATCATCTAGTTGCTATCTAGATAGATAGGTAGGTAGGTACGCATTGAAGTCGCCGCCGTGCCCATCTGTAGACACAAGCGTCTTCAAGATCTTCTACTCACCAACATATCATTCTTTTTCGCAAATATACATACCTCCCATACTACAAACATGCTTCCACACCGAGTATGAACGTAAATATTTGTAAAATTGTGGGAGGTGTTAAATGTTAATTAGGTAACAACGCTTCCGACGGTACGTAGCTACATTAAAATATGTCCACCAATATAATAAACTGTCTCCTATAATAATAAAGTCTCAAATACTCGTCACAACCATTCCTAGGGAGGTTCACACTTACTATCATACTTATATAGCAGCAGAGACGTACTAGGTACCTGATAGTTTGGGGAGCACATTGTAACTCATTGGTATTCACTTTTGTAATGGTAACCAGATCATCGAGTAAGGAAGGTGGTTAGTTTGTGTCTGCAGATGGGCACGGCGGCGACTTCAATGCGTACCTACCTACCTATCTATCTAGATAGCAACTAGATGATAGAATCTACAGATGAGTATCTATTCCAATCTATGCAATTAAAACCGTCCGAAAATAACACTCTCCAGACATAATAGTCGGTCTAAATCTTTTGACATGGATATGTCTTTAGGCGGGGAGTCAAGGAATTTTTCGCGACACTTTTTTTGCCATAAAACATGCAACGCGATACTATTAAATGAAATCATAGCTACATATACGTAGTTATGAAGCGAGGTGTCCATAATAATGTGGTAAATATATTACGTGCGATTGGAGAGTTTCATTTTTTTACTGAAAAAAAATTCTGTTTGTCCATAGAAAATGTAAACAGGTAGAGGTACATATTATCAAAAGAGATGCTACGTTGTTGATCACAAAAATTTAAATAAAAAGTCATAAGAGGTCTGTTTGAAAGTATCAACCTTCATGCTAATAAATTATTCATTAAATATCTTGTGTATATTTTAATTCATCATTTTAATTTTCAAATTACACCTTGTACATCAATGGACATGTCCATGATCTAATTGTTGTTCCCTGTATGAGAGAAATTTCGGATTTATAAAGATACTTTTGTTTGTTTCCATCTGTAAGCTATAACATCATAACATACGTTAGGGTATCCATGAGGTATATTTTCGTGATTTTTCAAACACGTATTTGCATAACGCGGTCCACTTGTGCGTCCTTAGCAACCAGTAATCAAATTTTCTAATGATGGCACCCACATCTCCCTGTTTCTTCGAATCGAGTGTGAAGCGTTAAATTTCTTCAATATAAACTTCTTCGTGAAGCGAAAATATCATTGCCAAAGGTGAGTTCTTTACAGGCGAGTGATCTATAGCATTTTCAAGTCAAATCCAACCTTTTTCCAAAACAAATTCAACCTTTTTCATAACAAATTCAACCTTTTCCTAAACAAATTCAACCTTTTCCAACTCAAATTCAAGCTTTTCCAAGTGAAATTCAACCTTTTTTCAAAACAAATTCAACCTTTTTCAATGCAAATTCAACCTTTTTCAAAACAAATTCAACCTTTTTCAATGCAAATTCAACCTTTTTCAAAACAAATTCAACCTTTTCCGAGTGAATTTCAACCTTTTCCAATTAAAATTCAACCTTTTTTCAAAACAAATTCAATCTTTTTCAGAACAAATTCAACCTTTTCCTAGTAAAATTCAACCTTTTCATCACTATTAGGGAAATGACCAAAAAATACGCACAAGCCCTAAATGTAGTAGGTACCAAATGCTTGCCTGTGATTGGGGGCTGGGCTTAAAACAATACTCCAAACGCAGTAGGAAGGTACCTATACATCAAAAAAATCATGTTTTATTAAAGAAGTAATCAACAAAAAATGTAATTTATAGCATTTCTAAGTCAAATTAAACCGTTTCCTAGTACCCAACTTAATAGCAGATATTGAGGCAGCATCTTTGATGGAGTGTCCTTCCTCATACAATCTTATGAACACGATCATCTCTTCGTTCCTTAAACTTGACTTGAGAAACATATAGCGTTCTTTCCAGAGTTGGCGAGACCGGATGGTGAAGGTTCCGTCACAAAGTTGCATCATGAACGACTTCATTACTACATCAGAATCACACCTGACGCTTAACGCTTTGTGGTTTCCACTTACTCATATTTATGAAGGAATATTCTCGCTGTCAGACCAGAGAAATATTTCAACATGATGTAGTAAGTGGTGAAATGGTGATGCCCCTGAAATGATGGCCCGGTGAAATGTTTTATGGGTCAAGTAGTAAATCTCGTCTCCCTTCCAGCACAAAGCTTGGAAATACACGTTTATTACTCTCTTATGATTTAAGAGCTCATTTCCTGAGAGTTAACATTCCACTCGGTTCTCGACGTTGAATGGTTAAGTCGGGAAAGGGGAAGGTTTACATTATGCTAAAACATCAGTTTACCGAATAAACATTAACGACCGTCTCCCTCTTTTGGTTTTCGGAAGTTCATTAACATTTCTGCGTGGGAGGGCGGGAAACCGGTGGTATTGTGGATGAAAGGGTGGGAGCCCGAAATAATGTGTCCCTTTTGCAAGTGAGGGCATAGGGCGGGGTGTTGGCCGACGAGCAACAAGGTCAGCAGCTATTAGCCCTTCCGAGTTCCTGGAGGGTGCTTCAAGAAGGGGAAGGGCAGCTCTCTTGAGGGAGACTTCAGTAGAACATTCCTCTACATACACTCGACAGTAATTCCTGAAGTTGGTGGGAAGTCGAGTTGATGAAGTAGACTCATCTGGTTTGATACTGTTTAGTGAAGTGCAGTCTAGAGTGAACGTGATTGGAACTAACAACACCATACATGGGTATCCTCTCATATCTATCAAGAGTAATTAACCGTAAAAGCTCTTCTTGATTGAAGAGGTTCGGCCCATAAATGCTTTCAAATGGAATAATGGCTCTTGGTTCATGCAATTAACTGAATTATTTTTGATGGAAGACTGTTGAATAAGCACGAAGATAATTTATTATGAACACTCAATGTAACGGTAAAACGTAGTATAACTATCAGCCAACCAAATTATTTCGTTTTTACCGGGCAGTGCTCCTGATCTCGCCAATGGGATAAAAAAAGCAAAATGAGGTTACTAACCACTGGTTAGTGGAGAGTTTATGGACTACCGAGAATACATCGTTGGCCTAGACCAGTAGAGAGTTATCTCGAAAAATCCAAATTTTCAGGATAGCCGTTTAAAGTTTCTGCGCTCTTCTTTTTATGATACCTATCTCCCGCGTAATTCAATCAAATTGGAAATTTGAAGGGATCATCTCGTAGAACTCTTCTATCGGATGCCAGTGGAGTTTACCCCTCTTTACAGCCACATCACTTACCAATGAACCAGTAATCAGGAAAGATGGAAGTTTTTCCTCCCCTGCACGGAAATATTTCAGGTTTCTCAAAGATAAATCAAGCGCCATCACCTAATACCTCAGTTTAGCACTGACAATCAACTCTGTATTATGTTATTTTGTTGCTGTATCACATAATATATCAATATTGCACTTACCTTCGGCACTTCACCTAAGGACAAACGCGGATAAACTGACATATCCCCCTATAGCACCAACCATACTCCAGATATCCCGCCAAACTGCGCGCAATCTAGTAGTGATACACTTGGTTTTCAGTTGAAGCAGTCTTGATCAGTGAAAGTAGACCAAATTCAACCCATTACTGCCCAGAATTCAATTTTCGACAAAATTTTAGAAATTCTTCTTCAAGCAAAAAAAATCTTTCATGCAAAAAACTCAAAACGTCTTTTTTTAGGCCAACGATATATATATTTACATATATCTTTTTTTGTTTATTATTTTCAATACCTGATGAACTTTTGGAATCGACTAAGACAATTTTTTTTAGCCCCCCCCCCCCCCTCAAAATTTGTTGGTTTACGTTTCAAGGTACGTAGAATCAAAAGTCGAATAAAAATTTGGCCGTCCGTCCGCCGCGACACTTTCCCACTTAGCATTGGCCGATTTTGATGAAATTTGGTATGTAGGTTCCATTTGGGGTCTACTTGTGCCCTGAAGATTTTGGTTGATGTAGATCACTTCTAAGGGTTGAAAAATAAGGTTTGAAATTTTGAAAACGCCCTAACTCAAAACATTTTGATGTAAAGGTATTGTTTTTCAATCAATTCAAGATAGTATAGAATTTTCAGAATTTTTTGAGACCACGCAGAGCCTTGTAGGACCAACCGTTCGCTCCCCACGAGAATTTAAGGGTTGGACTTACGATAAATCAGAAACACGAGTGTGAATCGCAAAAGAGGCCTAATCTCCGTTCAACTTTTACCTCACCGAAATGAGATCGATATTTTTCTTCGAGTTGGTTGGTGGTAACAATGGAAAAGCCGTGTTCTTTGCAGACGAGTGATCTATATAGAAAAAATAAACCTTTGTGTAATAATTTGCACCGTTTTAAATTGTAATTATGATGCTATGATCCATGATTTTGTTTGGAAGTGTTGTATCTTTGCCAAGGAAGGCATACTTTTACAACCACTAATAATAATAATATGATAAGGAATAATAATTAACTCGTGATAAGAATAACCATTACCAGATGTTTACTTATTCCTTCAAATTAACCTTTCAAATGTAACCTAAAAAAGTATGACAACAAAGTTTTATGTTATACCAAATTTTGAAAAGATCACATTGTCATTTAATATTTCTTCTTCCCAATGAGTGAATTCAAGCATTATTATACCACGAATTAGCTCAACTACTGCAGGTGGTAATATTTTAGCTTGAAAAGGAGAAATACAAATTTTACAGAGATCGTTAGTAAGGATTTATGTCACCGAAAAAAGTCGAGATGTTTCCATTCCATGGAAGGTCGGAAAGTTCCATCTATCATGTAGGGTGTTGAGGCGAGAGTATGTAGGTACACAGATAAGTATTCCGGATTATGTTCAACGATGTGTTATGTCTTCTTTTTCTGCACCAGAGGGAAGGAGAGGTGTTTGTCGACGAATTCCCGAGAAAGAAAATTGATACCCTTGAGGAACGCCTTGACATCCGCCCTTTCGAGTGAGTGTGGCTCGAGTATGAGTGAGCTCTCCCGGCGTGTGAGTATGAGAAAAAAAGATGAAGAAACGACGTAAAAGGAAGGGGAGGGTTTACTTAATCGAACTGGAAAAATATTGTCGATGCTGGAGAGGATGTTGAGCTGGTAGGTGCGGCGCAGTATGAGTGTGAAGTTCCCTCGAGGAAAAGGAGTTGCTTTCCTGGGAAGCCCCCCTCAAGTGATGTAGTGGGGGAAATGAATTAGGTTGGAACAGTTATCCTCCTTGCGGACAAAAGGCGGTGGATATCATCCCTTTTCAACATAATTTATGTTTCTCGGGTCCCTTCCAAACCATCCGCGCCTCCTTGAAAATCCTCCACCTTTTTTCTGCTTGAAGAAAAAAACCGAGGGATCATCTTTTTTCTCTTCTTCATTTTTTTCGTGGTGTGCTTCATACTTTCCTTTATTCTTCATGACGAGAGCCACAACGCCGGGCTTGTATTTGTAATCACATTGACCTTGAAAAATGCAGATGATGTCAGAAAGTCGACGTTGAATTTTACTTACTTTAATCCATACACGAAAATGCATGTTGTGCGAGAATCAGAGCACACGATTACATATATCACACTGATGATTTTAAAAGAATTCTCAAAGTAGAGCTCTAGGACTGATTGAGGATGAAGATGAGGAACAGTCAGTCACAGGACACCCAGTGTGTTGTGTTCTTCAAACGGAGGCTTTCCTTAAGGGGTTCTTTCGGTCGCCGTTCGTTCCTCGTTCCGGGTCAGTATTTTGCGAAATTAGGAGGACAAAAACGTAAAAATTCGTACCTAAATTCGAAATTTTGAGGGATTTCAGAAATTCATAGTGCACGGCCCTAGGGAATTGGAAAACTGAAATATTGCGATAGAATAATCAAAATCGAACAATAATTGACCAGAAATTTATGGGAAAAACGTTATAAAAACCGTTTATTCAGTAGTTTTTTCAGTTTTCTCTAGCAATTAATGTTCAATATTGATGACTGCAGCGGTAATATTTCTGTTTTTCAACTCCCTAGGGCCGTGCAGTAATGAATTTTCAAAATCCTTCGAAATTTTCTTCTTAAATACAAATTTTTAGGTTTTTGCCCCATTGATTTCGCGAAATAATGCTACGGAATGAGGAACGAAAGGTGACTGACTGAGACCCCCTTAACAAGCAATCAGAAGTGGGATTTACACGCAATCTCCTGCCTTGGCATGTCGGTTTCTCAAATTTGCCAGTGGCCGCCACTCAAACGTTACCTGTTCAGTGTTCTTCCAGGAGTTCGTCTTTGTCAGGTAGTTATCCACAGTGTAAGTAGTAGTAAAGTAAAGTAAACAACCAATCCAGTTTGGATTCTCGTCGGAGGGCCATTTTTGGCGTTGCGGACGTCATCAGCCGTCTTTCAAAGGAAAGTTCGTGGAACTGAGCCCGGCTTGCACGAAAATACGCTCCCGAGGCGAGCCTCGAACACACGGCACTGCGTGGCTGGTCCGAAACTCGTCTGTAAGAGACGCACGCTGTAACACTGCGACTTCTGTAACTTCTTACAAGTTACCATGCCTTTTAGTGTATTACTTTCAAATATGAACCTGTAGGCATATTTCTTTCCATTAGCCATAGCGGCACTTTTCCCAGTTCCCGTGTTTTGGTATATTGGCTCCATTTGGAGTCGAATTGTGTCCCGAAACTTTTGGATAGTATCGGACACCTCAAATGTGTGAAAAATAGTGTTGTATTTGTCAAATCGCCCAACCCACAAAACTTTCGATATTAAGGTAGTTATTGTTTGTTTTTTTCTCGATGAGAAATAGAATTGAATTTTAAGAATGAAATGATACCAGAAAATTATGTAGATCGGCCCAACTGAACGGAGTACGTTAATTGATCGGGATTGGGGTCAACTGGAAACATCACACCTTCTTTGCCGAGCTTTCGGTAAATTTTTACCTTCTTCAGGGCTCGAGGGATGTTCAACCAGTGAAACCACCTAACGTCGATGAATGAAGAAAAGATGGAGACGCCACCATAATTGTAGAAGATGAATTCATGGTAAAATGAAAATATGACATAAAAACACCGGCTTTAAAAAAAACCACCTAATATACGGGGTTATCAAAGTTTTTTCCATATTTCTCTGGCAATTATTGTTCGATTTGATGATTCTAGCCGCAATATTTTAGTGTTTAAATTTCCTAGGGCCGTGCACTAAGGTGCACCAATTCCCTTGTGCCTTCAATTTCGTGAAATACTGACCAGGAATGAGGAACGAACGGCGATCGACTGAGACCCGTCCAGTCCTCAGGACATCGGCAATGATGTCCAGCTTCCATACTTACCTTGTTTGTGTAAAATGAATTTTTAATTTTTTTTCTTCGAGAAGTACCAAAGTCATTTTTACGTAGTAACCAACCTTTGCATCTGCTCCCAAGTGTACAGTTAAGGTTAATATATGTCATTAATAAATATTTAAAATAAAAATTGAGTTCAATTTCAATCAGGTACTCAACTTCAATCAGAATACTACCTGAATTTCAAAAGGAAAATAACCCCTTAAATATAGTGCTCTATAATGAGCATTTTGTTCTTGTCATCCCCTTCTCCCTCATTTATCAGCGAACGAAAGGACGAGATCGTTAGTCAAAAAAGTTTGGACAAAATGGTCCAAATTTTAAAAAATTCCAAAAATAGCCCAAAAAAGTGTTTTTCCATTTTTTGTGGTTATTACCTTCACAATCATAGTAATATATGGTATATTGGATTCAGCTCAAGATTTCTGATATCAATATGGTTTTCAAAAATGAAAATTGTCCGAAATTAGGAAAAGTATGTATATATTTATACATAACATTCGTTGTACCCAGAAATGCAGTAACCGTGTGGTTACTCTATGAGTTCGTGGAGACGAGTAGAACATGAATATGGACTCCTGAAATCTTCAAAGCATACCCAGTGCATACAGTATGTTGGTATGCTATACTGAAAATCGAAAAAACCAAGAATCTTGTAAAGAAAACTTTCTAAAATAAACTTCAACACCATTGTTACTTTTCTTAACCATACCTTCAACTGAAAGTTTCTTTGAAAATTCGCTCATTAATTCATGCTTATTATAAGTCCTTCTTTATGTAACCTCTTTTGTTCCATGAGCCATTATCATTTCAGTCTTTGCACGTATGTTATGGTCAATGTGTCACTTTATAATAGTACCTAAGTCACTTTACGGTTAGAAGTATTATGTGTGTCAGTGAGTGTTATGCGCAATCAGCTTACCACCATAAAGTCAGGAATGAACTTTCTATTCAGTATAGTCGTAGTCAGTCGTCATACGCACGACCGCCCATAGTCAGGTCGTACGATTGAGGATTCATCAATAAAACAACCACTCATCTCGATTGTTTTCTTGATTGGTTATAAACCGACTGGTATTTCTCAATAAATTAGAACTGTGCATAGGTAGAACGTTACCATGGTCGGATTGATACCGCTTATAGCTCCTGGTTTATTATTTTCAAAAATGAACCTTTGGAATCGACCAAGAAAAAAACAATGTTTGACCCCCTCAAAATTTGTTGGTTTACATGACAAAAGTACGTAGAATCCAGAAATCGAAAAAAAAATTGGTCATCCGTCCGCCGTCCGCGGCACTTTCCTCAGTTAGCATTGGCCGATTTTGATGAAATTTGGTATGTAGGATCCATTTGGGGTCTAGCTGTGCCCCGAAGCTTTTGGTTAATGTAAGTCACTTCTGAAGGTTGAAAAATAAGGGTTGACATTTAGAAAACGTTCGAACTCGAAATTTTGATAAAAAGGTAGGGTAAAAGCACCAATTGTTGACACTATTAGAAAGAAAAATCATTCAATTCAGCGTTCCACAAAAGGGTTCAATAAAATGGAAGTTTTAAGTAGTTATTATGAATTATGAGTTCCTTGTGAACAGTTTGAACGTATTGGACTTACCAAAATATTTTTTTATATTATCATAAACGAATTTTTTCTAACATGGTTTTTCGCCCCCAATGTTGACACATTTGTTCTCGAAAATTCCATTTGTTGACATCTGCAGTTCCTAATGTTGACACCAATTTAAATATTGACCCATCGCTTTCCTGAAGTTACTGCTCAAGGTAAATGAAAAAAAAGAGATTCGAAATAGGTTACAATATATTTCAAGAAGATACCTAATTACCTGGGAACAAAAACATACCAAATTAATGAGGAACAGGAACATACTTAATTAAAGAGGTACAAGAACGGAAACAGGGAACACAAATTTATCGGGATTGGCCCCATAAGATTTGGGCTTGGGAAAATTGTATTTGACGTTATTGACCGGTAGGAGATGATTCCCGTCGCACGAACGCTTAAAAACCGTCCTCAGTCTGTTGCAGGGAAGAAGTGGTGTTACTTCCGCAGCATCTTCAGAATCAACGTTGACAACCAGGCAAACGCATTCCGTCTCACGTTTTTTGTTAGGCAACACAGCCACAACCATGTCTCCTTCATGTCACTTCTTCCTCGACATGGCACAACGTCCTACTTCTTCCACGGTGGTGGTTTTCTCAGCAACACAGCGTTGTGGACTTAGTTATGCCTGGGCGACTTCACTGTTTGAAGGTCCACTTTGTTTGCTGGCCCTTGCTGCTAAGGCTCATCTTCTTTCAGCGATTCCTCCACTGGCTCCACTTCATTTGACAATTCCTCTTCCCTTCCTCCAATTACGGTATTCTGCTGGGCAACATCGCTGTCTTCATCCATGTCCCTAAAAATCTCAAATACATCAATATCGTCATCGGTGGCAATCGATGGGGCCCACTCCTCTGATTCACTTGAACTCTCTGATAGTGACGAGGAACCTACGCTCCTTCTACTTTTCTTGATCGGTCGCGACTTCTTAACTTTCAGCTCTTCTTTCTTCTTCTCCTTTCTGGCGCTTCATGTCTTCTTTTGATGTATTTGATAAAATATAGTTTTCTTTGCAAGTAGAAAAAAGTTGATGTCAACATTAGGAACTGAATGTCAACATTGGGATCAGACGGTGTCAACTTAAGGTTCCACCACGTTAAATTGAAAAAGTCGACAGTCGTGATACACTACACAATTATTCAAATCCAAATATCACCTTAGCAACCAAATCAACAGTTTCCCCTAATGTTGACACAGGTGTCAACATTAGGACACAAACTATTCCATGAGACCTAATGATGACACCGAATTTAACCATGTTTTCCTATTGAAATTTGGGGTTTTAATGCTTACACATTCTTCCTTATGTTATTCATGAAGCAGACGATGTGAAATGGTAATTTTACTCTCAAAATTTTACTTCAAAAGACTAAATTTGTTGACCTACCTCACTAACTTATGGCAGAAGGATGGCGTCGCTGGAGTAACTGATACAGCTGTCATCAGCTTTAATTTCAGCCAGCCGAGTTATATCGGATATTAAAACTAGTGGAGCCGGCCAACCTCAATAACTACATTCTTATCAACAGAATGACGCCAATTTCGAGTACCTACAGTGACCCAATAGCTTATTTTTACATTTTAAAATTGAAGTGTCAACATTAGGAATAGTGTCAACAATTGGTGCTTTTACCCTATTGTTTTTCCATCAATTTAGAATTCTTAAAATTTTTTGAGACCACGTGGAGCCCTGTAGAACAAACCGTTACGTACGATAAATCAGAAACACGAGTGTGAATCGCAAAAGAGGATTAATCTCCGTTCAAATTTTAGCTCACCGAAATGTGATCGATGTTCGTCTTCATGTTGGTTGGTGGTAACAATGGAAAAGCCGTTTTCTATGCTGACGAGTGATCTATATAGAAAAATAATAAACCTTTGTGTAATAATTTGCTGCGTTTTTCGAAACTAGAACGCAGTCTCATGTAGTGGCCGGATTGAGAAGTGGCGCACGAGCCAGCGTGTGCTCGGTACAATCAACCCTCTCTTGGTCCGCCATAAGTCATCCATTAGGCTCACGTTGAAGCTGGGGATGCGAACAACACGAGAAATCACCCTCCAAATCATCAGCAACGGAACCATTGAATGAAAATTTCTCCCCTTCCCAGCATTTAAGGTCTAATCGCTCCACGACCTTCCAACCGCTTTCGAGCCTTTTCTTCACAAGAGGTCTTGAACGTCTGCCAAAAACTCGAAATTCAATAGGCCTGGCAGAGAGGGTGGAGCTGATATCATCTGACTCCCGTCCCTTCTGAACCCCACTAGCAGCACCTCTCACCCTTGCAAGTCATTCCCTTAGCCTCTGGGGCTTAATTTCCACTAATACGGGAAGGGTTGTCCCTCCTCGGCTTCCGCGTTGAATAAAATATTTGGGAGACCACAGGAACAATGGTGGAAGAGTAAGGTAGAGGCTCCCTAAGCTGTGTTTATGAACTTCTTTTGTTCTTAACGAACCTTTTGAGTGGTTTTGTTCGCGGGACGTGCAATATTAGGCTGCGCCGTTTCACAATTGCTGATGGACGCCACACTGAGCGCCGAGAACTGGACAAAAATGTTATATATTGATACCTTACAGCACAAATGCGTTATGTCCGAAAAAGGAGTTTTGAGAAACACGCAAAAGACGTTTTCAGCAGTGCACAATTCCTGAAATAAGTAATTGTTTATAAGACTTAACTCTATTGTCTTCAATAAATTTTCAAGCTATATTCATAAAAAAGGTCGATAATTGTTGTCAAATTTTGTTGAATTTGAGTTTTTCTGTCATTAAAGAACATTAAAACAATTGGAAGATGGATGAACATAGCGTTTTTGCACCAGGTTCCGATATGGATACTTTTTTGACCCCTAAAGTATTTTGCGCTTGGTTTTAGATGATTGAAAAAAAAACGTATTTATCAATTCAATTAATAAATATCATTCACCGTTCTTCGCCTTGAATGACACACCCAAAATACGAAGAAGCAGTCTGAAGAACGCTGCGAATTATTACAGAACAGTAATGATTACAATATTACTGCAATGATTCCTTTCCTTCCTCTGTGAAATGCTTCCATGATTCCTCTTCCTTTGTCATACCTACCAACCATATTTTCGCTTTACAATCAAGTCTACTTCGAATAAATAAATAGCTGTGAGTGCCTTCATGAAGAAACTCTACTTTAGGTTGCTAAAGACGATAAACTGTAGAAAACAAATTCAAAGAAACGATCGCATTTTGGTCAACTAAAATTTGAACGAAGATTAGGCCTCTTTTGCGATCCACATTCACGTTAATGATCTATCGTAAGTGCAACCCTTCAGTTCTCATAGGGAGCGAAAGGTTTGTCCTAAAGAGCTAGGTGGTCTCAGTCGATTACAAAAATTAAATTAAATTTTAAATTGGTAAAAACATAAGTAACACAATATTTTTATATCGAGAGTTTTTGAGCTAGGGCGTTCTGAAAATTACAACCCCTATTTTTCATCTTTCAAGTGACTGACATCAACGAAAACCTTCGGGGCGCAACTAGAACTCAGATGGACCAAAATACCAAATTTTATCGAGTGTGTGGCAGGAACTGGCCGAAGTACCGCTTAGGTACAGACGTACAACTTATTTTTGGATTCGAAAAATGGTACTCGAAACGTTAACCATCAAATATCAAGTAAGGGGGGGGGGGTATAATATTTTCTTCTAGCTCGATTCCAAAGGCATATTTTATAATAAACCAAAATTGCACCTGCAGTGGTTTTTTATGATCATGACTCGTCACCTGCTTCTACAAGGACATAATCTTGCAATAAACAGCACAAGTGCGTGTTAATCTCGAGGACCAGAAGTCCTACTCTATCAGATAAGACCGCATCCCATCGTCTCGCACCCTATTTTGTCCAGCAAAGACTCATCTGATTATATAGGATCTTCCCGATGAAGCACTGTAGTGCATTCGAGGCCAAATTTTTGGTTTTTTCACTTCAGTTCTTCAAACCTCCTTGAAACGAAAATTTAAGGTTTCGGGTCAATATTATGATCTTCCTAACCACAAGATCCTCATTATTGTATATGTATACTGTATACCCTTTCCCTCACCTGCATCCTTTTAACGGTTCCGGGCCGGTCGGCAGTCACCTTCACAATATTTCTTCACTTCAACTCGTTTTTCAAAACAGGTAATTCTAAGTTAAGTGCAAAATAGGTACCTATCAATTTCACCAATTTTACTTAATTCATTTGAAGAACAATCAAATATTTAACAATGTGAGCAATCAAAATTTAGTAATTAAAATAATACAGACTTTTTTTTGTACATTTTCAAATTTATCTTTCTTGTCGACCAAAGTTGTGTACCGTGGCACATCACAGCCGTCACAATGTGTTAACGTTGTCTCGTGGGAGGTGAGAACACTTTCAGTAGCAGGAGGGAGCTACGATATCGTGACTAAGGTTCATTAAACTATTTTTAGAGGCAAACGATGGAAAATCGTCATTGGATTTTTCTCATTACCTAACTTCCAAAGAAAATATTCACAATTAAAGCCTTTTGGTTCCAAATGTTTTAATTGTACTGAAAAGTTTTAACCGGAGGTGCGTAACATGGAATGACATAGTTCTCTTTGTACCCTCTCAATATATTGAAGAGTTATTAGTGCTAAATATGTCTAAAGTGAAATAATTATCTAGATATTGCATATACATAGATATACCTACATTTGCGATAATTGTAAATAACTATTATTTCGTAACGATTATTAGGCAGTTAGCGATTACTATCAGTGACGATAATGGCTCAGAGAGGTATGAAAGCCTCAGATCTAAGGTGGGAACCAGCTGAGAGCTACTTTTCAAGAAACTCAAATTTTGGAAAAACAGTGATCAAAATTGCGAAAATTGAGTGAATTTCATATTTTTGGTGAATTTTGAACTCTTTATTGTTTGAACTCCACAAATTGTAAATCGGGGGGGGGGGGGGGGGGGGGGTGGAGACTTTGAGTGATTTCGTATGTTAACTTATCCTTCAAAATGGTATTGTTTAGTTTATTTTTTATAATTTAGACAAAATTGTAATTTTTGCTTGGCTTTAAAACTTTTATTCTTGAACAATTTTGACTTGTAACTCCCTAGTCTACTAAGGTAGCGTAACCATTATTTTCACTTTCCAAGGATGGAAAGAATGATGGAAGATTATCCAAAATCTAAATTTCCACGTTTTAGGGCACTCCTGAACAATTGTCTACGAAACTACCCAAAGTTAAGGTCCGATTTCGATTAAATTTTCAGGTATTGTACGGATTGGGGGATGGTTCCCTATGAAAATTGATGCTCCCAAATCGATAGCAGCCACTGCGCATGTGCATGCATGAATTTTCTTATAAGATCTATAACTTCTAAAATTTTCATTCGAATTAGATGAATTTTCCAGGGATTGTTCAGATTGGTACGTAGATAGTCCCCTATAGGGTAGTGGAAGATACTTAGAGATTGATGTTTTTATATTAGCTATATTGCGTCGGATCATCTGAACAATCGTGTTAAGGCCACGAGGAATGTACCAAATGCCATGTGCCACATCCTCTTGGTAGACGTTTTTCCATTTTATGAATGGTTGAGACGATTTCAGGTATGAACATTTTGTTCCAACGATACATAATTATGCTCCTGTATACACTTCTACAGGTACGAAGGTTGTATTACAAAGGGTTCTCCCAATCTCCGTAGTCTTTTCGGGTCTGATGGGTTGAGAGATCGTTTTCGGGTTACTAGAACAGCGGTTAAGACCGACAATACACCCTCCGTTCTAGAACGCTTCCGGAGCCCTCCATTATCCGAAAGTACGCATGAAGGGGATACGTCGTTATTTATCAAACTAATTAATGCCAAAAAACGAGCTAAAGGTGGCGTGAACACATCTCCGCCTCTAGAGAAATAATTAATCCACGCTCAAAGCCTCGGGTTTCCCTTGTATACACGAGGGAGAAAAATTTGCGATGTCGAGGGAGAGGAAGGAAGGAGAACAAAAAAGCGTGAAAAGTACACTAACCGACAATGTACTTGAGGGAAAGCGTTGCGGGTGAAATTAATTTAAAATGTTCAACTTTGAGAGAGGGGGAGACGCTGGAAAGGATCAAGGATTATTTTATTTTATTATTTTTTTTGCTACTTATTGGTATTGAAGTGTTTGAATACTCGCATTATGGTTTGATTGTAAGTCAGAGGTTGCTGATCAGGGTAGTCGAGATATAACTTGCCAAGGCAGAGTTGTCTGAATTGGAATTCTTATAAGATTAATTTAGGTATTTAATAATATAATAATTAATAATAATTATAATATTATAATATTAATATAATAATATTAATAATAATTAATTTATAATTAGAGCACTTCATAGTACATTTCAAAGTACATTTCAAGCTGATTTTAGAATTATCGTATTGTCTTGTTTTGGGAAAATTTGTGGTCACCTTGGAAAGGTGGAACTTGGGAAGTGGGTCGGAAGCGGTACTTAGTTCTAATGACGGATATCGCCGAGATTATCAAAATGCTCGATATTTTAGTATCTATACAATATATTGTATACAATATCTATTCGATATTTTCTGATATCGACGCTTCGGATGCAATATCTCTAAATATCGGGTATCATCGTAGTAAAGTAAAAAAACTACCATTTCAGGTTGAATTTTCGTCCAACTGTCATTCCTGGCGTCGGGAACGTCATCAGACGGAATTGGTTCTGATGATGTCGCTCATGGCTAGCTCACCCGCCTAAGTGGAGCAAGGTTCACCAAGGGCCCCAACCCAAACAATAATCTAGACCTGCGATACCGCCCTCGAGCAGTCACCAATCCAGATAATCTTCCGGGCCGACTGGCCTCAACTTTAAACACCACCTTTAAACCAGCTAACGGCCTTTGGTGGATATCGAAATGGTTCTCCAGAAAAATTCCACGTGCCTAATGGCTGAAAAATGAAAAGATGGAGATAGGGAGGCTGTTGGTTTATTATTTGCGGCTCTCACACCAAAAAGCTGCAAATTATTACACAATGGTTTATTATTTTTTATTTTCCTACATAGATCACTCGTCTGAAAAGCCACCGACCATCCAACATGAAGAAAAACATCGATCGCATTTCGGTCAGCTAAAGTTTGAACGGAGATTAGGCCTCTTTTGCGATTCACACTCGTGTTTCTGATTTATCGTACGTCCAACCCTTAAAGTCTTGTAGGGAGCGAACGGTTTGTCCTACAGAGCTCCGCGTGGTCTCAAAAAATTCTAAAAATTCTATAGAATCTTAAATTGAAGGAAAAACAATACCTTCATCTCAAAATTTTTTGAGTTAGGGCGTTTTCAAAATTTCAAAATTGATTTTGGAACCCTTAGAAGTGACCTACCTCAACCAAAAGCTTCGAGGCACAACTAGACCCCAAATGGAGCCTACATACCAAATTTAATCAAAATTGGTCAATGCTAAGTGGCAAAAGTGTACCTGCGTACCTTGAAACGTAAACCATCAAATTTTGAGGGGATGTTAGAAAACATTTTTTCTTAGTCGATTCCAAAGGTTCATTATAGAAAATGATAAACCAAAATACGCAAAATCCATGACACAGTTTGTGTATTAGGTTTTTACGAACTTCCTAAAAAAAAAGAAAAATTGAGGCTACAAGTTGTACAATAACTGAGATAATAAGGCATTTGTGCTGAAAAACATCGTTTATCAGGAGTCGCCATTTTCTGAAGTTATTAGTGTTCCCTCCTTATGTCCAACATCCTGCAGGCTTCAACTCACTTCATCTTTTTCACATCTATTTTTTTAGATGTCTGTATCTAGATTATAGTATCCATGACTTAGAAAGATTAGAAAAATGAAGAAGAAGAGGAAAACTTATCAGTTGTTTGCTTCTTGATTCATTGCATTTTTTTTTTTTTTTTTTTTTTTTGTAATTTCGCCGTGTTTTGTGTTTTAGTTGAATTATCTCTCTTGATTTTCTACAATGACACGTTCAATTCAATCGTTCAAAAAATCGAAAAAAATGCCTCAACGAACATATTGTTGGATTCAAATATTTGAAGTTCGGTCCGAAAAAGTTATCCACAACGAAGTCATTCTTGCCGACTTAAGGCAAGAAAATCGATATTTATTCGGCAAGGAAAAATCGATATTTTTTCTGCCCTCATCAAGCAAGACTAACGCTTCTCCTTTTAAAGATCCTCAACTAAATAAACTCAAAAATATACAAAAGAAGAAGAATGAAGAAAGCGGAAGCAGCGAGGAAATGAATGCTGAAATAGAAGGTGATAATCGATTTTCTTACGGATTTTCTTGAGGGTCCACTAGCTGTCCTCCGGAGCGCTCCGCTCTAAGTTCACAAAATTGTTTTACCCACTTCCCCTTGTTTTTTTTTCGAATTTCTTTTCGCAACTTATTTCTTATTTAATGTATTTTAATAAACATTTTTTTCTAAAAGTCGATTTCTTTCACCAACTAAGTACCCTTAAATACTATTCAACGATGAGAAAACTTATGATGATACGGATTAGGGAGTGTGGTGGACGCCTCAGGTAGGTGCCCCTTCTCCAGCCAGTTGGGGGCGGTAGTGGGGACGCCCTGAGGCGTCCACCACAGGGAGTATGTGAAATATGGTGGGCTTAGGTGGAGGGTTAATCACCATCAAATATCGTTTTGACGAAGGCTGACAACGGGTTCGAAGGGAGCTCGAGTCGCCGATGTGATAACCGATCTGTATCACCTATTTGCATTCAGGGCTGACGAGGCGACGAAAATGCAATCATCTAATGGCTCGGAAACAGGGTGACATGCCCTTCTATTGTATTACAGGATCAGCGGACCTGGTGACCGTCCACAGTTACGGCGCCTCTTAACCGGATTTCATTGTGGTCCTCTCCGGAGCGGCAACCAATTTTTGAAGGAATCGGAATTGTGAGGCAGACTCAAAGGGAATTATTGTGTGTTAGTTATTATTGACAGAGATGGTTTACATTGGTCACTGTTAAGTGGTTAATGGGTGGTTGGGGGGGGGGGGTCGACGAAGGTTTCAGAACTACCTAGTAAAGTACTTGCAATATGGTTTTCCAGGTAAAATAATTATTTTTTCAACTTATTTCATACAATTTTAAAATCTTTTCAACTTTTGAAAATAATTTTTAAAACCAAATTAATTTTTTTCAACCAGTTTTACAATTTTTTGTAAAAAAATGTAATTTTGTGAAACCAATTTTATAATTTTTTTGACCAAATTTGTAAATTTTGTAAACCAATTTCATAATTTTTCAACCAAATTTGTAATTTGTAATTTTAAAATGCATTTAAATATCTGAATTACAATTCATGGAGGACCGTCCTTCAGTTCATCTGGGGCCATCCACTAATTGATATGGTACCAACCTTCAGTTCATGTCATACCATCATTTGTTGACTTCTAACAATTTACAAAAAATGTTAACAAAATTCAGCTCTATCTACCTATTAATTTTTAAAATGCCATTTAACTCCAGTTAACCTGGTGACACCTTGGGACAGCAGTGAAATTCATAAGATATTTTTGGTGACACTAGTGACACCATGGTTCAATTAGGGTTAATTAAATCATTCCGCTGGTGAATGGTGAAAAACAACATAAGGTAGAGATAATTTAGGTATGAGATGTAGGCAGTAAATTTTATCGAGTCAGTTGAGAAACCTACCGTGGAGGTGGTGGCCTACCGGTGAAGTAGTATTCAATATTTTATGATGACTTGGCTTCCGGCGAAGCTTGTTTTTTGCTTAGGCCGCTTACCGGAGTGGTACGCGAGGTCTACACGCAGGGACAGGGCGACCTAGCCCGCAAGACGTGATTGTAATGCTGGTCGAGGCCTACCCAGCGCCTCGTCCCTCGTTTTCCACCTGAGCGCTGTTTTTGCATCAATCTGTATGGACTGAAGCGGGTCCTGGGGGAGGAACACTCTGCATACTGATGGCCCTCTCCAGCACAACCAGCCACCCTCTCTAGCTGATTGTCAGCTCCTTACAACCTCGGCTCTTACGACGATGCTGACCGTAGTTCCCATTTACATAATACGTCGCCTAATTTGTTGTACACTCGGTTGATTACCTGTGTCTTGCACATGATAGTCGGTTGTGGAGCTCTTGTGATTAACCCTTATGTGGTCACGAGGAACCTAGGTTTACCAATAATTCAAAATTTTTCTAAAAGAAAGGCTTATCGCCAATCTTGCCCTCGGTCCTTCTCTCTGGGACAATGTGATAGAAGTGTGTCGGTCAGGAGTGAACGTATTGAAAATACCTTATCTTCAAAATGACCTTGTCTGAACTGAACGGGTTGTCAAAATTAACACGGTCATTCGTTCATCAACCCACCAATCGTGTTTTCCGGATGTTTTTCGATTCGAAAAATAGAGAGCTTCATATGGAAATTTAATTACTGGCTGCTAAGGAAGCAAAACTCGAAGAAACAAACAGCGATCGAGTTTGGTTAGCTCAAAATTCAACGGAGATTGGACCTCTTTTCTGATCCACACTCGTGATTCTGTTTTATTGAAGGAAACCTTAAGTACTCTTAGGGAGCGGACGGTTTGTCCTGCTGAGCTCCGAGCGGTCTCAAAAATTTTTAAAAATGCAATACTATTTAAAATTGGTGGACGATACCTTTATTTCGAGAGTTTTCGAGCTAGGGCTCACTTGAAAATTTCAACCCGCAATTTTCCCCCCTTAGAAGTGACTGACATCAATCAAAAGCTTCGCGGCACAACTAAACCCCAAATGGAGCCCATGTACCAAATTTGAACCAAATGTCCAGGGTTGCTAAGAAAAGTGTCACGTACGGCGGACGGACGGAAAATGTTTTTTTGGATTTTCGGATTCTACGTACCTTGAAACGTAAATCAACCAATTTTGATGGGGGGTTAAAATTTTTTTCTTGGTTGATTCCAAAGGTTCATTATTGAAAATAATAAACCAAAATTTACGTTTTCCTGCGTTCACACACACACATTATTCCCCTAAGTTCCATTGTAAAATATTTTGAGGATGTTTTTGCTGAAAACCGCATTGATTTTCCTCTACAGGAAATGGGTGAAAATCTCTTGTGAATTTTGTAAAAACACTCAAAAATTGCAAAGTTTCAAGTTTGGACTAAAAAAACTCTAATTAGATGCAAGATTTAAAATGTGTGTTGTAACTCATCTGATGTACAATTTATTGCTCTTTTCAACGGTGTTCAGATATGAATTTCCACCGGAACTAAGGGGGCTATAGTAATTTTAGTGAGACAAGGTTCAACATACGAAAAAATCATTAAATTAGAAAAACTTGAAAAAACAATGGGTTGAAATAAAATTGCTACTAGACATTTTTTGTTGAATATACCTCACCAAATCGATTCCTTAAGTTAATAATCTCTTAACTTTATAAAAATTTTATTTTAATTTATATTTTCTTAAAGATTTGTTTTTTTGCTTTTTCTTCATTTTAGTATGACCTTCTAATCGGATTTTTTGTTGATAGATACAATGAGAATGAACATAAATCTTGTCAACAAACAGAAAATCTTAAATAAAATTGATTTGAACTCATCCTTTTTAAAATTTAAAAATTGCATTTAAAATTGCATTTAATGCAATTGCTTGATATTGTTGTTTCAATTAAAAATGATCAATAACTCTCATCTAACAACTGTCATTTTTGTGAAATTTCAGTGTATCCAATAAAATTTATTTTATGAATTATTTGTTTTTGTTCAAATAAATATTTGAGTAATAATTTACCATTTACCATTTAATGAACATTTATTTTCATTGAAAAAAAAATCACACAAAACACCCAAAGCAAATACTAATGTCTTATAGGCGTTATATAGGTAAACGGTCTTGATCAATCTTCAATTCATTACCAACGTGTCTGATTTGACGGATATCAGCGTTCAAAATTGCTTATTAGAAATTCAAGTCACTAACACTAAAACACGCAGTCTCCTCTCCAACTTGGCAGTGACTGTGGGGACGTCGATAAGGTTTGACAACCTGCACACGCTATCGCCTCAGCATAATCAAACGCGATACGTCGTAATTGCCCGATGAATCATTTCCAACGTTCCACCCTCTCGAGAGGAATCGAACGGGAATTACAGCAGCTTGCAAACAACCAATTGCTACTCGAGAAGTTATCGGAGAGTCTAGGCTACGTTGCATTATAGCTGTTCACTACCTGACTCAAGTTTATGTGAAGAAATGTAAAAAAAATTGCATCCAAGTGAGTGTGGCACATAGCACATTCATTACCCGATTGTATACAGGGTGTTTCACGAAAAGGTCCATTCATTTCTGCGAAATACAGCGTAAAAAATTCAGATCAACGTAACTCACCATGATTTTTTGTGAGGATCTCAGGGAAAATACTTTTGCGCAAAAAAGTTGCGCGCAATCGTGCGAAATTGACACTAACTTCATTTTTTCAAATGGAACCCCCCTTTTTGTATTACAGATTCGGATTGTACGTGAAATTTCATGAAAAATTCATACCCTAATCGATTTATTTTATTGCGCGCAACCTGGCTTTTTGAACACTCTAAGTTGCGCAACTTCACAATTGCGCGAAAATTTGGTTTTGGAGAACCCTTGATGTGGCACATGTTTTTCCATCATTTTTTTTACGCTGAATCACAGGGTGTCACAGGGGCTGATCGGAGAAATCCTAAGAAATTTCGTCGAAATCGGATGGAAAATGTGGAAGTTATGGCTGTTATAAGGAATTCACGTTTACGCATGCTCACAAGATACTTTCAGTCTGGGATCCATGATTTTCATAGATGACCATCAACAATCTGATCCGCATAATCCCTGAAAATTTCATCAAAATCGCATAGAAAATGTGGAAGTTATGGCTGTTACAAGGAATTCACGTTCGCGCATGCGCACAAAATACTTTCAGTTTGGGAGCCATGATTTTCATGAAGGACCATCAAACGGTCCTTTCTGGGATTTTTAGGGATTATTAGGGTTTAGGTTGTAAATTTTACAACCTAAACCGCTAATCCCTCAAAATCCCATCAAAATAAATAAATTATTCAAAAAAATCACTGAAAATTCATCGAAATCGGATAGAAAATGTGGAAGTTATGGCTGTTACAAGGAGTTCACGTTTGCACATGCGCAGCGGTTACTATCAGTCCGGGGAGGATGATTTCCATAGGGAACCGTCTACACGCCAACCTGCACAATCCCTGAAAATTTCATCGAAATCGAACAATGACTTTGTATAGTTATGCCCGTTACAAGGTTTTCATGACAGACAGACACACAGATAGACAGACACGGAACCAAAATTATTCAGGAAGGTCTGAAAAGTAAAACGCTAGTGGAAATTTTGATTTTGGAACTTTTTTTTCAACCTTGAAAAGTGAAAACTAAGCTTCCGCTACCTTTTTGGACTCGGAAGCAATAAGAGAAAAACTTGCACAATGTAAGAAGGGCAAGAGAGTCAACAGTGTCTTCGCTTCTCAGCTCCACCTTCGACTTCATTCGTTGACTCCCGAATTTTGACCGCATCACGGGCTGCTGCAGTAATAGTCCTTCTAACTGGTTAACGTTTTTCGGCGAAAAATCGCGAATTTCCTCCTTTTTCATAAACAACAGCGGAACGGATATTCCCCCCTTTCACGGTGTTGCCCAAGTGACGTTGCACAGTTTCCCATTAAGCTCGTTAGTTACGTCCGAGAAAGACAGACCTCGTCGTGGGGAGTGGAAGGCCAACCTAATTTTCCTCTCATTCAGCCGCAGACGGGAACACCGTGTCGAAACTCCACTTTTTCCACACTGTTGGAAACATCTTTGGGAAAGATAACGATACTGAGGACGATATTGAGGTTGGACAGTCCCGCTTTGGGAGACTGTCTCTGCGGAAGATGGTCGGTCGATTGTCCCGCTTTGAGAGATCAACAAATGACTACAGGTCTTCAAATGATGCAGATTAGTGCATTAGTTAGTGCAGATTAGTGATGCAGATTAGTGAGCATTAGTCATAGTGGGTATCCATTTTCATGAATGATTATGATGGTTATTGGTGTATTTTCATTAGGGCTGCGACATCAATGTCGATGTTTTAAAAACATCGATAGTTTTCTCTGAACGTCGAAGTTTATAACATCAATTTCGCTTCCGAGTCTACCAAGGTAGCGGAAGCTTTGTTTTCACTTTTCAAGGTTGAAATAAAAATGTTCTAAATTAAAATTTCAACTCGCGTTTTACGTTTCAGACCTTTCTGAACAATCTTGGTTCCGTGTCTGTCTGTCTGTGCGTCTGTGTATCTGTCTGTCTGTCATGAAATCCTTGCCACAGCCATAACTTCTACATTTCTCACCTGATTTCAATGACATTTTCGGGAATCGTTCGGAAATTATGTGGGTTGAAGTGTAGATGATCCCCTATGAAATACGTTGGTCCCAGACTAACAGTAGCCACCGCGCATGCGCAAACGTTTATTCCCTGGTTGGAGCCATAACTTCTACATTTCCCATCCGATTTCGATGACATTTTCAGGAATCATGAGAATTGGGCTGTAGAAGCTGTTTGTTCTCCCCTATGAAAATCATAGCCCCCAAATTCAAAGTATTTTGTCCGCATGCGCAAACGTGAAATTCTTGTAACAGCCATAAATTATACTTTATCCAAAAATATTCAGAGATTTTGCGGGTTGACGTGTAGAGTCCCCTATGTGAAGTGCAAGGTACTTGATTGCTGGAGCTTGATACAGGTAGAGAGAGATATTGATAGGTGACGATTGATGTTTTGAGATACTACGCATCGGATCTTCCATACAATCTGGTTCTGTATGCGAGGAAGCTATGTGCCTTACCCACTTGGCAGACTTTTTGTGCGCGATGTTTTCATGAGATCGATGTTTTACTTGCAATCCTATCGATGTCTTTTCTTTTACTCTGTTAGGTATCTTTTATAACTTTCATACTGGTAAGTATAATGATAAGAAAAATTAATAATACTGATCAGTGTGGGAAATAATTCTGAAGACGTTGGTATGCCTGCCATGTCCTGGATTTTTGTTTATTATTTTCAGTTGGTACTTAAGGAACCTTCGGAATCGACCAAGAAAGAAATGTTTCTACCCCCCTCAAATTTGTTGGTTTACGTTTCAAGGTAGGTAGAATCCGAAAATCGATTGAAAATTTGGCCGTCCGTCCGCCGTCAGCCATAAGCGGCACTTTCCAAAGTTTCCACTGACCGAATTTGATGAAATTTGGAAAATGAGATCCATTTTGGGTCTAGTTGTGCCCTCCAGCTTTTGGTTGATATCAGCCACTTCTAAGGGAATCGCCAAAGAGGCCTAATCTCCGTTGAAATTTTAGCTGACACAAAGGCGATCGTTGTTAGTTTCCTTGAGTTGAACACAATTTTGCGTTCTTCGCTACCAGTAATCAAATTTCCTAATGAAGGCATCCACAACTCTTTATTCATTCGAATTGTGTGTGAAACGTTTATTTCTTCAAAAGTTGATTGTGAAGCGATAATATAATGGTTGGTAGGTAGTGATAATGGCAAAGCTGTGTTCTTTGCAGGCGAGTGATCTAAGAAAAAAATAATAAACCCTTGTGGGATAATTTGCAGGGTTCTTATAAAACATAAATACGTTGTGAATATTTCATTATTGGTGAGATATTATTCTATTTTCCAAGTTCAAATTCTTTTCCGAAATTCAAATTATAGTAGGAGTTTTCACAGCTCAGGAGTGATTGACCTCCACATTGACTAGAAGTTGTTATTAGTGACATGAAATTCAGTTCGGTGCTTTCGGCGAAACCTTCATGTTTTGCTTCAAACACGGTTTATTTAAGTCAATTTTTCTTAAAAATCAATGTTTCAGGACATTGATGTTTTTGGTCATTCCATGTATTGATGTATTTAAACATCGATATTTTGATCGATGTCGGAGCCCTAATTTTCTTTGCTTGCTTCTTGAGGATAAAAAAGCCTTGTGAAGTCACTCGTCAACAGTAAGAATCCAGATTTCAGAGTATCGCTCCAAACTGAACAGACAAGTTAGCATGAAGGTCCATCTCGAGTGCTTATGAAGGTTGGAATTGAAAACTAATTAGAACAAGAAGTATTTATCATTGTTTATTTTGAGGAAATCGTCTCTCAGGTGCTTGAGATTGAGCTTCAACCCTCCTCTTCTTCTCTGCTCGCAATGAGACTAATCACATCTTGAGAGGTAGTTCATCTCACTAGAAGGCAACTTTTATTTTAAACAATCTATGAACTCAAAAGAGGGCGTTGAGTTTTAGTAAAGAGAACCAAGTTGGTTGTTATTGCTTCAGAGGTGTAATAATACTAAATTGACTCCTGCTCACTGGTCTTATCAATGTGCCAATCTCGGCGTTTTCTCGGTTCCGCTAACTCCCTTGCAGCCTTGAGACTGGCCTTGCTTGGGGAAGAGGTAGGAATTCTCAAGGAATGATTATTGCAATGTCGTGTACCTAGACATATTTTGAAATAGGGATGTATAAAAAGTATCGATACTTCAAAACATAGATACTTTTTGATATTTTTTATTTGCAATGTATGTTTCTTACTTCCAAGTTTTACGGAAGACTACAAAGCCTGATCGCTACCATACCTGAAGTCTCACTATATGTCAACCTTGATATAAAACTGGAGACGATCACTCTTTCAACTGATATTGTCCGGCATCTTGTAGGACTGGAACGTGAAACAACACCCCCTTCTCGCTATTTCCTAACGGACTTCCCTTTGCAACTTGAAAACACAATCCATCCAGCACAACAGATACTTATGTCAGCAGAACTGTGCTCCTATGTCAGGCCATGCCAGGACAAATAAACACCTAATGGGCCACATGGATTGAGTAGTTTGTTGTTTCACTTCGCGCCTTCTCCTTCGAGTGTCCCAGTTTACATAGAAATATAAATATAAAATATAAAATAGTGATACGTATTTCACTTCAGTGCGATCGCGTTTTGCATTGTGTTGTGCAATGTCAATGCCAAAATATCAGTAAGGAATTTAAGTGCGAACTACCTAATAAATGAATGTTCTCATATTGTTCAAGTATTTTTCAAATTAATTTATTTACATAAGGTAAACAAATTGTTTTTCTTCTTAATTTTTGAGTTTGTAAAAAGTATCGGCCAGATACTTTTCAATACATTTTTAAAATATTGATACGATTTGTATTGATACATTTTGGAGTATCAGATCCCTACTTTGATTTGATTGAGAATTTAATATCCACGAGTGCTATTTCAAGACCTTTATGTTTCCTGGAGACGCCAATATGGGAAAATGTATTTTTCCTACAAACTCTTCTAGTAGAGTTGAACGCAACACGAACTTTTGTATAACTACTGAGGAATATAATTTGGTGGAAATTGTACTCCACTTGAGGTAGGTTTCGGAAGTTCACCAGCCGATCCACCCCCATTTTGCTTCAGAGTCTACCAAGGTAGCGGAAGCTTTGTTTTCACTTTCCAAAGTTGAAATAAAAATGTTCTCCAAAATGAAAATTTCCAGTCGCGTTATACGTTTCAGACCTTCCTGAACAATTTTGGTTCCGTGTCTGCCTGTCTGTGTGTCTGTCATGAAATTCATGCCACAGCCATAACTTCTACGATTCTGGTCCAATTGCGATGAAACTTTCAGGGATTGTGCGGCTTGGCGGGAGATGGTCCCCTATGAAAATCATGGCCCCCAAATTGAAGGAATTTTGAGGGCATGCGCTAACGTTAATTCCTTGAAACAACCATAACTTCTTCATTTTCCAACAATATTCAGAGATTTGAGTTTAACATGTAGATAATCCCCTATGTGGGTAGTGCAAAAGAGAGTGCACTTAGAGATTGATGTTTTAAGATTAACTGCTATGCATCGGATCATCTATACAATCGGGTTATGGATACGAGGAAGCTATGTGCCTCACCCATTTTTAATTTTATTGAGTGCTCCATATCAAAAGTCATTAGAGGTTATTAATTCAGTGGATTGGGGTCCGGTTCAGCCGTGGGTGCTGGGGCGCACGTTCTTCGGTGGTGGAGTTCGAACCGACATCTGCAGGGGTCGTGGGTTCGAATCTCGCCGCCGGGGTTCGTGCGTTCGGGCAACCGGGGCTCATCGCACCTTTCGTCACAACTCAAAGCGGTGAGCCGCCCAACCCACCTCATTTTGAATTTTATTGAGTGCATCCGTAACAAGAGTTATCAGAGTTTATTCAGTGAATATTTGGGTCAGTCGTACATCAAAATAATAAAAGTTGCATCTCGGGAGAGTTGAGTCGAATTTAGATGATGTTCATGTTGAGCTTCAAGCCACGTGGAAGGAATAAGCAATACAACAGGCTCCCATCAGCCTACAGCTCAACCAGCCGTATGATTGTCTGGTCGGTACCTACTCATATTGCCCATCCGAGCATCCCACAGAGTGCCTAGTAATTGGACAGGACAAGTCCAATATAATTCGAGATTAATTTCCAGCTCCTGAGTCTGCCCTCGCGAGCTCAAGTGGGGCTTCGCGAACCATTGAGAGACAATAACGAAAGTTATTCGACCCGTTTGCTGATTAGTAGGAATGGTTATTGATGGTGGTTTGCACTGTCAAATGGATCTCCTACCGAGGATGCGTAACATATTCATCTGCACCATTTTTACTATATTAGCACAATAATATAATTAAAATTAGGTTTCATCCATCGTAGGATTATAAATAGGGCTAGGAATTGCATGTGTTTACATATTTGTCAGAGTTGAAGATAATTTTGTTTCCGAGTCTACCAAGGTTTTATTATCACTTTTCAATGTTGAAAAAAAAGTTCTCCAAAATCAAAATTTCTTCTCGAGTTTTACGTTTCAGACCTTCCTGAACAATTTTGGTACCGTGTCTGTGTGGTCGTCTGTCCGTGTGTCTGTCTGTCATGAAATCCTTGCCACAGCTAAACTTTTACATTTCTCACCCGATTTCGATGAAATTTTCAGGGATTGCGCGGGTTGGCGTGTACATAATTCCCTATGAAAATCATCACCTCCGGACTGATAGTGTGCGCAAACGTGAATTCCTTGTACAGCCATTGCTTCAAAATTTTTCATCCGATTTCGATGAAATTTTACGGAATCACGCGGTTTAGATTGTAGACAGTCTCCTATGAAAATCAAGGCCTTAAAATTGACAGTAGCTTAGATGAATGCACCAACGTAGAATCCTTAAAATCCAACGTAAAAACAGCTATAACACTTACATTTTTCATCAGAATTTGATGAAATTTTCTAGGATTGTTCAGATTGGCGTGTAGATGGTCCCCTATGAAAATAATCTCCCCCAGACTAATAGTAGTTGCTGTGCATGCGCAAACGTGAATTCCTTATAACAGCCATAACTTCTACATTTTCCATGCGATTTAGACGAAATTTCTCAGGATTGTTCAGATTAGCGTGTAGATGGTCCGCTATGAGGATAGTGGAAGGTACTACTTAGTAGTACTTAGAAATTGATATTTTGAGATTAACTACTATGCATCGGATCATCTAGACCAGCGGTTCCCAACTAAATTTTTCCAAGGACCCCTTCATCAATGACGAGGACCCCCACTATCTAAAGTTACCTAAAAAGAACCAAAATATGTAAAAAAAAAAATAAATAAATCGAACTAATGCTATAAAACTTAGGATTTATTCGTGAAAATACAGAGATTTTTCAAGGTTCAAGAGACGCCGACGAGTTGGGTTCAAGAGATACTAGCAAGTTCGGTTCGAGAGTGACTGACTTATTAATTTTAACATCGAAAGCATTTTCTCGTTCTTCGTCTGTATGCCTAGGCCAATTTAACGATCCAAATTTTAACCAACGGTCTATAACGTACGCGTAATTAACTTTCCGTGAAAAACAAAGCTTTTCATTAACTAAAATGTTGCACAAAATCACACATGTAAACAACTCGGTAAGGGACCGCACTAGCACTAGCATACTCCACTAGCACTAACTTGGCTCCAGTACTCTGTGAGCACTGGCAATAAATAACTAACAATATAGCAATAACTGACATCTCTGAAATACATAAAGCCAAACTAGACTGTGCTAGCGTTAGTTGTCATATGAAGCCAGACGCAGAAGTCAACGTTCAGAAGCTGCAAATAAATATTTAATTTGTATATCCTAAGGACCCCTCAGCCATACCTCGCGGACCCCCGGGGGTCCGCGGACCACCAGTTGGAAACCGCTGATCTAGACAATCGGGTTATGGTCATCAACATCTTTCATTAAATTTAAAAACATTCCATTCAAACTTCCTGTAGGTACATATTGTGAACAAAAAACCTTTAATTAAGAGTCAACTTTTCTTTTTGGATTCGGAATGACCAATAGCATTTTCTTTTTGATCTGAGTAACTTTGAGACTGGTGATTTTAAGTGAAAAAAATATTGTATGCAAAGCCTACCATTTAGTTTTCGCTTCAAATCTAGTGAATTTGAGGAAAATGTATTAATGTAGTCAACGACTGTGTCAGATTCGACTATGCACTACTAGATAAGTGAGAATAATTTATAATAAATATTTTTTCTAGTTGATATTTTTGCAAGTTAGAAGTTTTGTACCTACCCTACCACGAGTTTTTTCTATTTTGAGTTTTGACTTTCATATTCAAGTTATTGACTCAGTCAGATAGCATCGTATAATATACAATTTATAGAAGATATCTCAGTGCGTTACATGTGTCAACGAAGTAACAGTCAGGCTGAATTACTACGATGTAAATAAATTTTGAATGAAATAATTTTATGTTAAATATTCTATTTAATATCAATCACATTTTTTCGAAGGAATATCACATATTATAGTATTATAGTATCACATATTATGTGATATTCCTTCGAAAAATGTGATTTATATCAAATAGAATATTTAACATAAAATTATTTCATTCAAAATTTCTTTGCATCGTAGTAATTCAGCATGACTCTTACTTCGTTGACACCTGTAACGCACTGAGATATCTTTTATAAATTATTTAAAAATATTTTCGATCAGTTAAAGACTGAAAAAAGTGCATGAATCTTAAGCTAAAAGATTATAGAATATTAACTGATAGAAAGACGTAGGCAGTTGAAAGGTTTTCTGCCGAGTTCACCCTTTTATCCTGTCTCCAAATCTTCCAATGCGATTATCTCAAAACTACGAATTTAGAGTTATGTCCTTGTAGTTCTCACCAGGCGATACCACCTACACCACCTTTCTTGCTGAAACTATCACAAAACTTGAATCTCGTAATTACTCCTTGTTGGCATCCTGCTCTTTGTCGGTGATGCTGTAAGAAAATTGCAAAAAGCCCCCGGTGAGTTGAGTAGGCAAATTATTGAAAAGGCGTAGCAAGTAATTGCCAAGAACCCAGGCTTCGGGACGATCGAAAACGTCGGACGAGTTTTCAGTGGATAGGATCCCTTGATCTTGAGTTTTCCCCTTCTGAGGTACATACTTGCTCTCAAGTTCGCATCCATTACTTCGGTGGGCGTCGAACACTCCTTCAGCCACTATAACAATATTGTGCGTTCAAACTAAGTGCCCTCGTGTTCAGTAACCTCAAAAACTACATGGTGGATTGGTGGTACACTGTTTTGAATAATTTTTTGACTTATTTTGTGAGCTCTCTGTGTTTTTTATTCTACATAATACGGAAAAGTAAATTCATATTTAAAAAAAATAAGTGCGTATTTTATGTACATATTTGAGGCTTCTTAAAACTTATAAATCGTAACCCTAATAATTAGGGTAATAATTATTATTAATATTGTTTTGATCAGTCGAAAGTTGGTCTACGGCTCTTACTTTATAAGTGCATATTGAAGATTGTCTACCACTGAGTAACCCAAGACGATAGTTTGTAAACAAAAAACGCTGCAAATTATTACACAAATTTTTATTATTTACTTTATAGACCAATAACCTGCAGAGAACACAGCTTTGCCATTTCCACTACCCCACAATCATATTGGTTTATTATTTTCAATAATGAACCTTTGGAATCGACCAAGAAAAAAAAAATTTTAACACCCCCTCAAAATTTGATGGTTTACGTTTCAAGGTAAGTACGTAGAATCCAAAAATCGAATAAAAATTTGGCCGTCCGTCCGCCGTACGCCGTACGCCGTACGCGGCACTTTTGCCACTTAGCATTGACCGATTTTGATGAAATTTGGTATGTAGGCTCCATTTGGGGTCTAGTTGTGCCCCGAAGCTTTTGGTTGATGTAGGTCACTCCTAAGGGTTCCAAAATCAATTTTGAAATTTTGAAAACGCCCTAACTCAAAAAATTTTGATATAAAGGTATTGTTTTTCCTTCAATTTAAGATTCTATGGAATTTTTAGAATTTTTTGAGACCACGCGGAGCTCTGTAGGACAAACCGTTCGCTCACTACGAAAATTTAAGGGTTTATATTGAAATATATATATATATATAAATCAAAACACGAGTGTGAATCGCAAAAGAAGCCTAATCTCCGTTCAAATTAGAGCTGACCGAAATGCGATCAATGGTTGGTGATTTTGATTTTTTTTTTTGTATTAAAAAAAAAAAAATTTTATTTATTTTTTTTTTTTTCCTCATATTGGATGGTTGGTGATTTTGTAGACGAGTGATCTATATAAAAATAATAAACCGTTGTGTAATAATTTGCAGCGTTTTTTGCTTCACAATGAAGAGTTTTGGGTGCCTTCATTAGGAAATTGATTACTGATTGCTAAGGACACAAAACTGAGTACAACAATCTCAAAGAAACGAACAACGATCGCATTTGGGTCTCATTGGGTCTTTGCCCTACAGAGCTGTGGGTGGTTTCGATTCTTAAAATTCAACAATATTTTAAATTGGTGAAAATACATTACCTATACATCGAGGGTTTTTGAGCTAGGGTGCTTTCGAAAATTACAATAATAATTTGAATTTTCCTTTATTTCACCTCTTGTATGAACGATCAGCTACCCAATTATCAAATAAATACACAATTATTGAGAACAAAATACTAATAAACTGGGACCACCGAAATGTTCAATATTTTGCTCCTTCTCGACACCCAAAAGCGCAAAAGAAGCTCCATCTCGAAAAATTCGGCAAAATACTAGGGCTAAGGCAAATAGTAGGTGGAAGGTGGAGTTTGAGTGATGCTTCTAGGTCTCCGGGATGCTATTGTCCTAGGAACATCCATTATGTATGGGAGAGCTGGAGCCCGCCATTATTTATGCGACGCTCTCGTATATATTTTATGCTTGTCCAGACGACACCCGAGGAAAACGGATGTTGGGAGAGGAAAACCCTTCTCAAATCCTCGTCCTTCCTCTACAAGGCGTCCAACTATACTGTGATCCTCTGATTCTAATTCTTTCAGAACGTCAATTGAGCAACCGTTACTTCGATACTCGGTGTTGGTGTAAAACTTTGTACCATGATGAATATAAAGAACTCAGGTTACTGGAGAGTTAGTGAACCAAATATGGTTGATTATGATCTAAAGAAATTATGTGGCCCACAGATGGTCCTATAGTGGTACATAAAGGATGTTATGGTACATAAAGAGGGGTTTTGGTGGTGACTATTGAGGCAATAGATGACGATTTTTTAACATTTTTATTTATTAGGCTTAACATTGTAGTATACAGTCTCATAAGCATGGCGATTTTATATCATTAGGTGTATCGAAATTAATAATAAATTTGAATAATTCTTTATGAACAAATTGGGGGTGAAATGGCAACATGACCTAACTCATTTTTGGGCCGTATTGAGTTAAGAGTATTTCTAGATTCAACAATATTCGGCCCAAACCACACACCAATTGGCCGCAAACACCATCGGACAAGTATAATGGCCTGCACTTGCAGTACTTGAAGAAGTTCATGCCCCACGATTGTCATTAATTTTTAAATTGATTCCCCCATTAGTACCAAAGCAGATGGAAAGTAAAGAGAAAGAGTGCCAAAAAAAAGAAGAAGAAGGAAAAGTGTTGATTTTTCTCCTTCAAACTTCCACTCCTAGTTCTAAAGCCAATTAGCTTCAGAGTTACACCAAGGTAACTGAACCATTGTTTTAACTTACCTATCAAGGTAAAAACAAAAGTTTTACAAAATCGAAATTTTCTGAACAAGTTTGGTTTTGTGTCTGTCTGTCCGCAAATCCTTGAAAAGGGAGATACAAAGTGACTGTCCGATTTTGAAGAAAATTTCAGGGATTCTGGGTATAGATGGTCCTCTATGGAACTCATGGCCCCCGAATTGAAATATTTTGTGCTCATGCGCAAATGTTAAATCCTTGTAACAGCCAAATCTTCTACATTTTCCATCCAGTTTTTATGAAATTTTCGAGCATCATGCGAATTTATGTCTAGATGGTCCCCCTATTCAAATAATCATCCCCGGATTAATAGTAGCCACTGCGCATGCGCAACGTTAATTTCTTAGCAGCCATAACTAGATTTATCGTCCGATCTTGATGACATTTTTAGGGATCATGTGAATTGATGTGTGGATGGAAAAATATGAAAAATGAACCTAAAAACGCTGCAAATCATTGCTCAAAGGTTTATTATTTTCTGTATAGATCACCCTTCTGTAGAGATCACTGGTTCTCCATCAATAGCACCTACCACCATCTGTATTCTCCCTTGACCTTCCCTCTCAAATTTCAGCTTCCTGCGTTCAATAGGATTGGAAATGGCTTCGGAGCTCACTCAGCTGATCAGTGATCTGAAGAGTGAAGAAGATCTTTTCGAATGCTGGAGACGCCTGGAAGAGCTCTGATCAGCTGAGTGAGCTCCGAAGCCATTTCCAATCCTATTGAACGCAGGAAGCTGAAATTTGAGAGGGAAGGTCAAGGGAGAATACAGATGGTGGTAGGTGCTATTGATGGAGAACCAGTGATCTATACAGAAGGGTGATCTATACAGAAAATAATAAACCTTTGAGCAATGATTTGCAGCATTTTTTACCTACCAACTATCGGTAGGTACTACCTACCACACCATACTGCTTCACACCTTCACAATCAAGTTTATTAGAAAGAACTAAACGCTTCACACTCGATTCGAAAAATGGAAAGCTTCATACGGAAATTTGATTACTGGTTACGCAGAAGGCAAAATTGTATACAAATCGAAGAAATGCACAGCGATCGCATTTTAGTCAGATAAAATTTGAACGGCGATAGGACCTCTTCTGCGATTCACACTCATGATTCTGTTTCATCGAAGGAAAACCTTCAAGTACTCGTAGGGACCGAACGGTTTGTCCAACAGAGCTCCGGGTGGTCTCAAAAATTTTTCAAAATTCAATACTATTTAAAATTGGCGAAAAAACGATACCTTTATTTCGAGAGTTTTCGAGCTAGGGCACTCTTGAAAATTTCAACCCTTAATTTTCACCCCTTAGAAGTGACTGACATCAACCAAAAGCTTCGCGGCACAACTAGACCCCAAATGGAGCCTACATACCAAATTTGAACCAAATCGGTCCAGTGTTGATAAGAAAAGTGCCGCGTACGGCGGACGGACGGAAATTTTTTTATTCGATTTTCGTATTCTACGTACCTTGAAACGTAGAACATCAAATTTTGAGGGGGGGTTAAAATGTTTTTTCTTGCTCGATTCCAAAGGCTTATTATTGAAAATAATAAACCAAAATTATTGCAAGATATTGTTGAAATTATGCAATGGTAAATAATTTAAGTGTTCACTTTGGATAGACGGGAACCTGCAACGGATGTGTCATTATTTCTTATAAAAACTCCTCATAACATCATTAAAAGAATAAATTGGTCAGAAATCGGTTTTTGGAGTCTCCTGAAAATTAAAAAAAAAAAAAAGATCAGCTGAGTGAGCTCCGAAGCCATTTTCAATCCTATTGAACGGAGGAAGCTGAAATTTGAGAGGGAAGGTCAAGGGAGAATACAGATGGTGGTAGGTGCTATTGATGGAGAACCAGTGATCTCTACAGAAGGGTGGTCTATACAGAAAATAATAAACCTTTGAGCAATGATTTGCAGCGTTTTTGGATTCTAAGTACCTTGAAACGTAAACCATCAAATTTTGAGGGGGTGTTAAATTTTTTTTTCTTGGTCGATTCCAATGGTTCATTATTGAAAATAATGAACCAAAAGTAGACATGCATACACCCCCAATCCGAGGGGAACTCGATCAGCGTCAAACGTGCTTTGTGACATAATTTTGAATCGTATGCAAAGAAATAGGACGTGGAATATCGATGACACGTCGAATTTGCTATTGCGCAATAATTGAGCGAATTGAGACGATTCAATAGTGTATCGCTGGTAACAAAAAATATCGAATCGCACGTGGATGTGATGGAAACGAGATATCCGTCCTCCCTCGATTTTTCCACCGGGTCAGCGAGGGCACCGTGTTGAAAACCGCGTTATCCCGCAGCCTCAGAGCGGCCAGTGAACTGACCTCAAAATTAATTTCATTAATCAATATCGCGACGCAAAGCTGTGTAATTTCGTCTAATTAGGAGAACCGACCGCCGGATCGCATAAATTTGCATGAATCAAATTCGAGTGCCGACGGTTTACGAGCGATTAAGATTATCCCGCTCGCGCTGGAATGTTGAAACTCATGTTCGGGCGTAATTGTATGAATATTGCCTTTCTGTCTGCGCATCTCAGTATTACTATTATTACTTTGTTACTGCGAGTTAATAATTTTCGTTCGTGTTTTCAGATTAATTCAAGTAATCATATTGGCAAACAGATTAAGGAGGACAGAGGTAAACTATGTTAGATTTTGAATATCGCAATTGTTTCTTTATTTTGCTGTTGAGAAGGATCAAAATAAAGTAATGATGACGAAGATTTAAATAAAAATATCGTCGTTTAAAATTCCATTGTAACAGCCATAACTTCTACATTTTCCATCTAATTTCGTTTTAATTTTCGGGGGTTATGCGGATTCAGGTGTAAATGTTCCTGTATGAAAACCATTGCTCCTGGTCTGATAGTAGCCACTGCGCATGCGCAAACGTAAATATCCTCTCAGAATTTTTCCTCTCTGAATTTTTCCTTTCTTTTGAATTTTCTTTCTCTTCTGCGCGCCCCTTCGTCAGATAAACCTTTTGTCTTTGAGGGGAGATTGGAAAAAAAAATCAACTCCTATTTTAACTGCTAAAAATCCTAACAAATCCTAAAAATCCTTTTAAAAAATCCTAAAAATCTTAAAAAATAAATCCTAAAAAATAAATCCTAAAAAATCCTTAAAATCCTTAAAAAATCCTCTAAAAAAATCCTTTAAAAAATCCGTAAAAAATCCTTTAAAAAAATCCTTAAAAAATCCTTTAAAAACAAAAAAATCCGTTAAAAAACCCCTAAAAATCCTTTTGAAAAAATCCTTAAAAATCCTTGAAAAACCCAAACAATTCGTTAAAAAACCCATAAAAATCCTTTTAAAAAAATCCTAAAATCAACTCCTATCAACTCCTAATTTTTTATCCAATTCCGAAGAGATGATCATAGATAGCCCGGCACAGTAGTTGGCCACCTAACACTATAGTGCATTATTGATGTTTTGAGTTGAACTACTGATCATCGGATCATGCATACAATAGGGTTAAGGATACGGGGAAGCTATGTGCCACACCCACTTGGCAGACTGTTGGTTTATTATTTTCAATAATCCTACTACCTACTAGGGCATTTTTGAAATTTTCAACCCTTCATTTCCATTTGGTTGGTGGTTGGGTTTGAAATTTTCAAAAATGCCCTAGTAGGTGGTAGGTAACAGTTACCTACCACCTACTAGGGCATTTTTGAAAATTTCAAACCCAACCACCAACCAAATGGAAATGAAGGGTTGAAAAAACCATAAAAACCATTTAAAAAAAACCATAGTTACTATGGTTGGTAGGGAGGGATCTATACAGAAGGGTGATCTATACAGAAAATAATAAACCTTTGTGCAATGATTTGCAGCTTTTTTTTAATTTTATAATTATTATTATTATTATTATTTTTTTTTTTTGCAGTGGTGGAGCGATGTAATGTAGGTGGAGAGGAGTAAAATTTCGTGTGTAAGACGATATCAACGGGGAGAAGTTTCCGATGAGGGGACCATCCTGGGGAGTCACGCACCACCGGGCACCCCAGACCCCATGTGACGACCTGGGCGTGAACAGCCGCCTTATAGGTTGAAGAAGAAGAAGGCCAACAAGAAAAAGAATACGAGGAGGAGCGGAAGAAGAAGATGAGAGGAGACAGTTTTCTTCAGGCCTGCTACATGACGGGGCCCGTCCTTGCCCGTGTTTGGTGGCCTATGACCGGGGGAACCACGCTCGGCTGCCTCGTTGCCCACCTTATCCTGCCTCCCGAAACACAAAGGAATTGCTCCCTGAGCACCGCAACCCATCAACTTCTAGCATCTCATCCCGAAACAATCTCCTTCGAATCTATTCTTCACTCACTCCCCCGGCTCAGCTTCTCTCTATAAACCTACTTTTCTAACCTGATTTCCACACGTCCTTCTCCTCGACACGCTTCATGAACCTTGCGCAATCTCCTGCCAAGTGACCAGAAAATCTTTCTCAATCCGTAATCCTCTCGAAACCCACTTTTCAAGCGAGGAATAATATTTTGTAAAATTATTGAGAAGAGTTTCCCTGCTTTGTTTCTCTAACCCTACTTCTCTAAGTCCTACCCCATAGGACACCCCGTGAAAGGCCATTGTTAACCCATTTCTTTGATGCAAGATGTCCTACCCCGCAGGACACCTATGAACGAGATTTGATTTGATGATTTTTTTAATAGGTAGTAAAAACGATTAAAAATCACTGATTGTTGAAACCTTCGATTTCTAAACTCGATCTAGCTCTACTCAACAAGACCTTCGATAAATCGAACAGAATTCGCGAGTGGAATCTTCAGAAAGGGTCATAATCGAAAAGGTGTCCTATGGGGCAGGACACCTTGCGTTCTGGTTTCTACACCGGTCCGCCAGCTTTTGTGTTTCCGTGATACAAGAACGAGAAAAACATCATTACGGCCCGTTTCTGCGTTTAAAAAGTAAGTGAACTTATAGTTTATAATGTAGGTACTGTACTCGTGGAGGGAATTATTTCAATTTCTGAGCGCAACATGAGCATTTTTCAATGCTATCAAGTCATGAGGTACCTAAGTTAAGCGGACAGTTTCCTGTAACTTCATACAGTGTAAGTTTATTTCGGTGATTTTGCGCATTTTCCCTCATGGCAAGTGATGAAGCTTGATAAATTATCTTCAGAAAACAATGTTTATATGGAGAATAAGTCTAGTACCTAAACATTGTACATAAATAAGTACCTGACTAAGTTTAGTACTAAATTGGGTCGTCGGACCCATTTTTGTGCCCCTTGATTTAGAACACGAGTTGTATTCAGTCTATTGACATGAAATGTTTTCCAGTACTTAGTACTTATAGTCGTCTTCACTTCAGTCGGATGGATTTTGAAAATATCAATTTATAGATTACTTATATTTACTTATTATTACTTATTATTACTTATTATTACTTATAGGATTATTTATAGGTAGGTATGATTTTTACAAAGTTCCTTTTTTTGTCCGAATTTTTTCAACTTCAAAAACGCTGCAAATCATTGCACAAAGGTTTATTATTTTCTGTATAGATCACCCTTCTGTATAGATCCCTCCCTACCAACCATAGGTACCTACTACCTACTAGGGAATTTTTTGAAATTTCAACCCTTTATTTCCATCCGGTTGGTGGTTGGGGTTGAAATTTTCAAAAATTCCCTAGAAGGTAGTTACTACTGTAACTGCCTTCGGCTATACAGAAGGGTGATCTATACAGAAAATAATAATAATAAAAAAATAAAATAAAATAAAAAATAATAATAAGCTTTTTTTTACCTACCAACTTTTTTTACCTACCAACTTTTTTATTTTTCTACCTACCAACTTTTTTTTTACCTACCAACTTTTTTATTTTTTTACCTTCCAAATTTGCTGTTACCTACTAACCATTGGTAGGTACTACCTACCACACCATACCGCCTTCACACCTTCACAATCAAGTTTATTAGAAAGAACTAAACGCTTCACACTCGATTCGAGAAATAGGGAGCTTCATATGGAAATTTGATTACTGGTTGCTCAGAAACTTTCTGACAGCTTTCTGACAGAAAGCAAAACTGAATACAACTCGAAGAAATGAACAGCGATCAAGTTTTGGTTACCTAAAAGTTCGACGGTGATTAGACCTCTTTTGTGATTCACGCTCGTAGGGAGCGAACCGTTTGTCCTGCAGAGCTGAATTGGTCTCAACAATTTTTAAAGATTCAATAGGTACTATTTAAAATTGGTGAAGAAACAATACCTTTATTTCGGGAGTTTTCGAGATAGGGCACTCTTGAAAATTTCAACCCTTAATTTTCACTCCTTAGAAGTGACCTTAGATATACCAAATTCGGACCAAATCGGTCCAGTGTTGCTAAGAAGAGTGCCGCGGAACGGCGGACGGACGGAAAATGTTTTATTCGATTTTCGGATTCTACGTACCTTGAAACATAAAACATCAAATCTTGACTTGACTTACATGACTTATTTACTGTAAATCCTCAGGAGGAGCATAGGGCCGTGACGAAATTCCGCCATTCCTCTCTATCTCTGGCCAAAGCCTTGATCTGGCTCCAAGACTTCCCCACTTTAGCTGCCTCTGCCTCAACAGATCGCCTCCAGGTCATCCTATCAAATTTTGAGGGGGGAGGGGGGTTACATTTTTTTTCTTGCTCGATTCCAATGGCTTATTATTGAAAACTAGCTGAAAAGCCTGCTAAAAGCAGGCAGAAAAGTTGTAGATATGTAAAAAAAATTTGATGTCGCGGCCTGGAATCGAACCCGGGACCCCCATGTTCGGGCGACATACGTACGTACGTACGTACGTACGGTTGGCTTTTTATGTATATAGATAATGAACCAGAATTACAGCCCTGAAAAATCGATGTGCGTTTTTGATGGTTAACCCTAATTGAACCATGGTGTCACTAGTGTCACTGAAAACATCTTGAGAACCCTACAGCTGTCCCAAGGTGCCACCAGATTAACTAGATTCAAATTGCAATTTGAAAAATTAATGTACTCTGCTGAATTTTTTTTAACGACCTTTTGTAAGTTATTAAAACCAAAAATAATATTTCAAGAATGTTTAAACATTTGTTTATCGACTTCCTTGGAAGTTTTAGGTATGACTCTGTTCTGAGACTTCCAATAGCCCACAAAAAGTTCTGCTGCTCATTAAATTTAAAACATAAATTTGATTTTGATTACTCAGGGGACACTTTGGCGGAGTTCCTAAGATGTTATTGGTGACACTAGTTAGACCATGGTAAATAGACCATGGTTAAGTGACGATATCTAATTAGAATAGGTTCAAACCAAACTGAGTCTTCGTAACACTTAAGACTCTTTTCTCAACAACCGAGTGTTACCTGTCACAAAGCAACGTACAGCTGACGTGTGATTTTGGTTTAAAATTTTCAATAATGGACCTTTAGAATCGACTAAGAATACATTTTTTTTAACTCCCCCTCAAAATTTGGTGGTTTACGTTTCAAGCTACGTAGATTCCAAAAATCGAGTACAAATTTGGCCGTCCGTCCACCGTACGCGGCACTTTCCCCACTTAGCATTGACCGATTTTGATGAAATTTGGTATATGGGCTCCATTTGGGGTCTAGTTGGGCCCAGAAGATTTTGGTTGATGTAGGTCACTTCTAAGGGATAAAAATGAATTTTGAAATTTTGAAAACGCCCTAACTCAAAAAATTTGGACGTAAAGGTATTTTTTTCCCTTCAATTTAGGATTCTATAGAATTTTAGAATTTTTTTTAGACCACGCGGAGCTCTGTAGGACAAACCGTTCGCTCCCTAAAAGAATTTGAGAGTTTTACGTACGATAGATCAGAAACACGAGTGTGAATCGCTAAAGAGGCCTAATCTCCGTTAAAATTATAGCTGACCGAAATGCGATCGATGTTTTTCTTCATATTGGATGGTTGGTAACTTTGTAGACGGGTGATCTATATAGAAAAATAATAAACCATTGTGTAATAATTTGCATGGTTTTCAATTCTATGTTCCTCGAAGGTTTTTTCGAAAAAGTGCTGATTGAGAGATATTCGAGGAGTAGTGGTAATCGAGCTGAAGATAATGAAAAATGGTTGATAATCCCAACGGTTGGTCATCCTGCCTCGAGCAGGTGTGGGGGAAATGACGAATTCATTATTCCCGGCGTTGTTGATTACGAAGGCGCAAGTTCGTCCAATCGGACGGTGCTTCCTCTCCCTCCCACTCAAGTGTGATGAAGGGGATGGTAGAGGATTTCATAAGACAGGAAGAAGAAGTCATCAGAAGGGCGGGGAAGAAGAAGGGGGGAAAACTCGAAGAAGACGAGCGTTTATTTATTGGAAAAACAGGGCCAGCACTAACTCAGCCGGAGGTTATAAGGCTCATCCCCACCCGGAGCCCTTCTTGGTTCAATCTCATATCAAATTGAATTGTTTCTCGCCTGATGTTGCTTCAATAAATAGAAGGAAGAGGCGAGGGGGCTTCCCCTTCCACTTGGAGAGTAAAGAAACCTGGCTAGACAGATAAATTGCGACTGATCCTGTCGAAAGAAAAAGTTTTTCCCTGGTTGTGTCTTCCTCCTTTCCGCTGTACCGCCGTTATACGTCGGGGGTGATATTTCAGGGCACATGAAGGCGTGATGACAACGTATTTATTTTATTGGCCAAGATTTCGTAACAAACCCTTTTCCGTCGAAACCGCTTGATTAACAGTAAGAAGTTGGATCCCACCGTGTTTTCTTCCTACGTTCCTCGTTAAACCGCCCACCGTCCAGCACCTTGTGGATGGGGGAAGCCAAAACTTGCCCCACTACCTCTCCCGACCGGCAAATCAGGGAGCACTGTCGACCGACAGGCTTCATGGATCTTGATTTCACACCAATGTGTGAGATATCCCTGGTTAATCAACCTCAACCTTTCTCTTTCTTGCTTTCAACTCTTCGTCTTTCTCGCTTTCAACAACTCGCTTTCAACTCAATCGTTTGTTTTTGGTTGATTATTTTCAATAATGAACCTTTGGAATCAACCAAAAAAAAAAATTTTTTTTTGCTGGGTTAACACCCCCTCAAAATTTGATGGTTTACGTTTCTAGGTACGTAGAATCCAAAAATCGAATAAAAATTTGGCCGTTCGTCCGCCGTACGCGGCACTTTTTCCACTTAGCATTGAACGATTTTGATGAAATTTGGTATGTAGGCTCCATTTGGGGTCTAGTTGTGCCTCAAAGATTTTGGTTGATGTAGGTCACTTCTAAGGGTCAAAATATGAATTTGGAAATTTTGAAAACGCCCTAACTCAAAAAATTTTGATATAAAGGTATTGTTTTTCTTTCAATTTAAGATTCTATAGAATTTTTTGGGACCACGCGTTGCCCCGTAGGACAAACCGTTCGCTCCTTACGAGAATTTAAGGGTTTTACGTACAATAAATCAGAAACACGAGTGTGAATCGCTAGAGGCCTAATCTCCGTTCAAATTAAAGCTGACCGAGATGCGATTGATGTTCTTCTTCATGTTGGATGGTTTGTGGCTACGCATACGAGTGATCTATATAGGAAAATAAAAAATAATAAACCATTGTGTAATAATTTGCAGCGGTTTTGGTTCGACGCGGAAAGCTATCTAGGTGTGCACTACGTCGAAGGAATTTCGAATTTTGCCTTTTAAGAGGTGGAAAGGGGGGATGGGTTGATGCTTAAAAAACGTGCATTTGTGGGCATAATCGTGTGTACTCTGCCCAGGCCTCAATTTCCAACCGATTTTCGTGTTTATTTTTTTGTTTGACTCAACTAACTTTCGAGTTATACATGATTTCACCAGAGTACCGAAATTCGCAAGGGGAGGAGGCGAGTGGGGGGGGGATAATATTCACAAAATATCCGATTTTTCAATATTTCTGCTCCTCTACTGCTCACTAATTGCACCCAACCTCTGAAATTGAGAAAAAAAATCTCATTATACCTCCGGATTTCCATGAATTATTCTCTGTACCACCATGGAACTAATAGTGGTGCCACCATGGTGCCAGGACACCATAAACCGCATATTTCCTGTGTTTTTGCTTCCGAGTCTACCAAGGTAGCGGAAGCTTTGTTTTCACTTTTCAAGGACGAAAAAAAAAATTTCTCCAAAATCAAAATTTCCACTCGCGTTTTGCGTTTTAGACCTTTCTGAACAATTTTGGTTCCGTGTCTGTGTGTCTGTCTGTCTGTGTGTCTGTCTGTCTGTGTGTCTGTCCGTCTGTCATGATTTCCTTGTAACGCGCATAACTATACGAAGTTATTGTCCGATTTCTATGAAATTTTCAGGGATTGTGCGGGTTGGTGTGTAGACGGTCCCCTATGAAAATCATTATCCCCGGACTGATAGAAGCGACTGCGCATGCGCAAACGTGAATTCCTTGTAACGGCCATAACTTCTACATTTTCCATCCGATTTCAATGAAATTTTCAGGGATCATGTGGATTAGGTTGTAGATGGTCCCCTATGAAAATCATTGTCCCCGGACTGAAAGTAGCCACTGCGCATGCGCAAACGTGAATTTCCTTGTAACGGCCATAACTTCCACCTTTTCCACTCGATTTCGATGAAATTTTCAGGGATTATGTGGATTAGGTTGGTGTGGATTAGGTGGTCCCCCATGAAAATCATTGCCCCCGGACTGATAGAAGCGACTGCGCATGCGCAAACGTGAATTCCTTGTAACGGCCCTAACTTCCACATTTCCAATCCAATTTCAATGAAATTTTCAGAGCTGTTACAGAGTAGTGTTTAGATGGTCCCCTATGAAAATCATCACCTTCGGACTGATAGTAGCCATTGCGCATGCGCAAACGTGAATTTCCTTGTAACGGCCATAATTTCTACATTTTCCATCCGATTTCAATGAAATTTTCAGGGATGTTACAGAGTAGTGTTTAGATGGTCCCCTATGAAAATCACAGAGAATTGTTTTTCATAGAGGGATTCTTTCACAGAGGAATGGTCTCCTGTGAGAATCTCAAATCCCGTTAATTGCAGGTCATCGGTAGCTCAGAGGATAGAGTCTTGATTTGAGCTCCTAAGGTCGTGGGTTCGAAACCCAGCCGAGGCTATGTATTTTTTGATCCAATCACATATACCTACTCACTTAATTTTTCATCCGAATTTGATGAAATTTTCTAGGATTGTCCAGATTAGCGTGTAGATGGTCCCCTATGAGGGTATTGAAAGGTAGGTACTTAGAGATTGGTGTTTTGAGATTAACTACTATGCATCGGATCATCTATACAATCGGGTTATGGATACGAGGAAGCTATGTGCCACACCCACTTGGCAGACTTTTTTTTGTGTGTGTTTCACCTTGAATACGGATGTGAACCTCGACGGACTGCCTGCGATACTGATCTGCATAAGATGCTATCATCAGGGAATAGCTATACACTGCCATGAGGGAGTTCGGAGTGCCCGATAAACTCTGTAGGGTGGTGGAGCTTACCATGAGAAGCACCCATTGCCCCCATCCAGGGGACACTGTCTGAGCTGTTTCAAACAAAGGTTGGACTGAGACAAGGTGATGCCCTTGCTTGCCTACTCTTCAACATAGCTCTTGAAAAAGTAGTGAGCGACGCACATTTGCGAAGTATTGATAATATATTCCCGTACAGATTCTGGCTTATGCCGATGACATCAATCTCATGGCTAGAACTGTGAGGGATCTGGAGCCTGCTCTCTCATCGCTAATGTTGGCAGCGGCAAATATAGGGCTAACCATTAATCAAAGCAAAACAAAGTACATGGTCTCCAGTAAAAACTACTATGAAATAAGAACGCCAGACATCCTCCTGGGCCCGTACTGCTTCGAAAGGGTTGATGTTTTTAAATATCTTGGCTCCTCTGTCCACGAAAATAATGATTGTACGATCGAAATAAAATCTAGAACACTCGCTGCTAATCGATGCTATTTTGGACTATTGCCGCTCCTGAAATCCCGAGTACTCTCCAGGAGGGTTAAACTCACCTTGCACAAGGCGCTGCTTCGCCCCGTCTTGACCTATGCTTCAGAAACGTGGGTGTTGACAAAGCAATCTGAGAATGCCCTTAGAATTTTTGAGAGAAAAATCCTTCGGAGAATACTGGGCCCAGTGTTCGACCATGGACAATGGAGACGGCGCCACAATGAAGAGCTCTACCAGCTGTACGATGATTTTGACGTTGTCAAATTCGTGAAGTTGGGGAGATTAAGGGGGCGATCACGGTTGACCAGAAAAACCTCAAATCGCTAGTGTCGTTTTTCGACGGATTTCCATCGAACCATTCCGTCTAGATAGAGAGCCTAACAGTCATTCTCTCTCTCAAATCCTTCGATATCTTGGCCGACTTTAGGTACGCTACCTGCCTCCTTCAAGACCCTTTCCATTGTTAACGTCATGAGTCATACGCTTGTAGTCATTGTCGACTTTTCTGTGTAAAAACTTTTCTAGAGACTTTTTGAAGTCAACATTATTTTCGAAGCTCATTCCATTGGGCTCATTCATTCGTTCTTTCATTTTAGCAAAATGTTTGTAGACATTGAAGATATTTACCTGGCTCAAAAAGAGTTGCGAGATTTTTTAATCAATTTTCCATTGAAACCACATGAGCTTTCTTCTGAATCAAACCCAGAAATTGCGTAGTAATTGATAAAGTTGTGCATATTTGTTTGCGTTGCACACAAGAACTAAGTCGAAAAAATCCGATTGGTGCCAAATGAGAATTTAAAAGCATTTCAAAAAAATATGTTTAAGAATTTTGAGCCATTTTCGAAGCATTATTTCTCTGTTTTTAAGAAATGTTGATAGGAAATTCCAAGTTCATCCTGAATTCTATACTACAGAGCAATGTTCGGAATACCATTTACTGAGGGGGATGAGGAGCCCTATAGAGCGAGTAAAGGCAACACGATTGGACAGTTTCGTTTGATTCTGGATTTTTAATCAACTTGCTCTAAAAACGCGAAAAAATTGAATACTTAGTTGAGGAATGTATTGTTTTTTGAAAATAATACATTGAACTGAAAGATCTCCAATTTTTAATTATGTTTCCTCCATTTATAAACAAAGTCTCAATTATGAGATGCTTCTGAATATTGTTAGGGAAAGGAGATCTTTCGATTCCACTCAATGAACATTCAAGAAAAAATAAAATCACAAATCAATTAAAATCCCCATTGTGCCGAAATCCAATTCCGCCCGTCTCCAACAGCGCTTTAAACTATTCCCGAATAGTGACCAAATTCCCCAACCGTGCTTCCACCTTACTGAGGTAGGTTACCTAAACGACCGAAAGGCCAGGTAGACAGACACCTTCACATCTAGGATAGGGTGGGTCAGGGACCTCGAAGTATGAACTATTTCTGCCGCGGGAAGGAGCCGCCTATTACGGAGACATCTCTGTGTTCGGGGTTGAACTACAGTCCTAACTTCCTTACTTCTTGGAGCCCTTATTCATATGGCTCAAGTCAAAAGTATTTCCCAAACCATGGATAAACGGATGAACCGAAAATTCTGAGATTTTTAGGGAACACTCAGGAGGTTATTTCTAACAGATCTCCGTGGAGATATTGGAGTTTTTAATTTTTTTCATATTTATTATAGTAATAAAACTATATGATAAAGTTTAAAAATCTAAAATCTATGCTCGGTGTTTTATTTCTTGACCAATTAGATGGAGAATTACAAAATTTTGTCCCCTTAGGGTTATCTAATAGGGAGATATCTGAGAAAAATGGTTAGGACCTCCCCCTTAAGGTGGGCCGGCTATATTCTCCGAATGGATGATAATGATCCGGCTAAGCAGCTCCTGTTACCTCGTCCGAATGGTACAAGGAAGAGAGGAAGGCCACGATTAAGATGGAGTGACAATTTAGACGAAGACACAGCACGGCTCGGGTGCTACGACTGGATGACAACGGCACAAGATCGTTCAAGCTGGAAAGATGTCCTAGAGGAGGCCAAGGCCCACCCTGGGTTGTAGCGCCATTTAGTTAGTTAGTTCTTCAGATTCGAGGCTCCCATGCCTCTAGAGATGTTATGGTGATTAATGGTGGATGGGGGGGGGGGGTCGGTATTTCTTGCCTAAAGTAGTAAATAAATTACATCGAGTAAAACAGTTTTATCGCTTACCAACTGGTTAAACTGATCTAAAACGTATCCAATGGGACGTCCCCTGGAACGCATGCATTATTAAACAATATGTTTCATCATACATTTTTTCACAAATTGTTCTGTTTTGTCTGCCCAATTTGATCAATTAAAGTGTGATCTATCATACCATCATCTCATCAAGACTTCCTGAGAAACCTTCCTGACCCGATTCAGTCAAGATTTACAGTTTTTAACTGGTCAGTTGCTAAACTCAACTGTTGGTTCAAGATAATTTTTGGTTTTGTGTAAACTCGTGGGTTCAACACAGGAAGAAGATAGTTGGGGAGGGTTTAGTGGGGAGGGAAGATGAAGATGATGGGAGGCAGAAGGGAGGATGAAGTGGGAAAGATATCGGAAGATTGGCTACTTATTCAGATGATGGGTGACGGGGGGGGGGGTATCGGATTTCATTGTCTACTAGCTGAAAAGCCTACTAAAAGTAGCCAAAAACGAATCCTCCTGAGAGCCCAGCTCCACCCGCCTCCAACTATTCCCGCCTCCAGCTCCTCCCGCCTCCAGCTCCTCCCGCACCCAGCTCCTCCCGCCCCCAGCTCCTCCCGCCTCCAGCTCTCCCTCCTCCCACGACCCCTCCAACCCCTCCGTGCATACGTACGTACTTACGTACGGTTGGCGTTTTATATAATTAGATTCTGGAAAGCACGGGGAAACCCTCGTCCTCCTCGCGCCGCCACCTTCGTCGACCCCCCCGCCGAAAAAAAGGGAAGGAAAACCCTCCCTCGGGAGGCAACTGATTGAAGGAGACGGAGGGGAATCCCCAATCAGGACGGGAGTCATCCAGATGTGGATCTTTGAGGGACGTCGGAGGAAGGTGATCCCGTCATTCCGACCTCCGAAATCCCTCCTCGCCGAATCCCGTCGCTCGCCGCACCCTCCCCAGCGCCGTCCTCCTCCGCCGTCGATCCTTATTTTTCTTCAAGTTGGTTGGTGGTAACGATGGCGAAGCCGTGTTCTTTGCAGACGAGTGATCTATATAGAAAATACTACACCTTTGTGTAATAATTTGCAGCGTTTTTGTATTTCAGTCTAGTGAATTTCTGGAGACATTTCATGCTACAAACCGTTCATATACCTGGAAAACCATGTAAGTCGAGTTTATCAAATTTTACAGGGGACACTAAAAAGTAAATAATTCAGTTTTCATTCCACATGCAATAAGTTTTTTCGTTCCATTCCTTAAAACTGGTGGTAACAGTAGTATTTCAAAGAGCCTGAGAATAATTTCATCAAAATTTACTTCAGCGAACGAAAAAATGGACTTACGAGTACATGCTTTTACCCAGCCTTTGAAACCCGACTTACATGGTTTTCAATTTGATTTTTATGAAAATATACCCAGCTTGGGTTATTAAATTATTAGGAATATTTTTTCTCCAGGTTTCAAGGTTAAACGAAGTACCCAAATCGATTCAAAAGAAAATTGCTTCCGAGTCTACCAAGGTAGCGAAAGCTTTGTTTTCACTTTTCAAGGACGAAAAAAAAAGTTCTCAAAATCAGAATTTTCACTCGCGTTTTGAGTTTCAGACTTTTCTGAACAATTTTGGTTCCGTGTCTGTCTGTCTGTCTGTCATGAATTCCTTGTAACGCGCATAACTATACGAAGTTATTGTCCGATTTCTATGAAATTTTCAGGGATTGTGCGGGTTGGTGTGTAGACAGTCCCCTATAAAAATCATCATCCCGGACTGCGCATGCGCAAACGTGAATTTCCTTGTAACGGCCATAACTTCCACGTTTTCCATTCGATTTCGATGAAATTTTCAGGGATGTCACAGATTAGTATTCAGATGGTCTCTAATGGAGATCATCACCCCCGGACTGATAGTAGCGACTGCGCATGCGCAAACGTGAATTTCCTTATAACGGCCATAACTTCTACATTTTCCATCCGATTTCAAAGAAATTTCCAGGGATGTTACTGAGTAGTTTAGATGGTCCCCTATGAAAATCTCAAATCCAATTCATTGCATCACTTGGCCTCAATAGGTCAGAGGTAGCGCATAGAATTATCCCCCAGGGGTCCCGGGTTCGAATCCCAGCCGAAGCTAAGCATTTTTTTGATCCAATCACATACATCTACTCACTTACATTATTCATCCTAATTTGATGAAATTTCCTAGGATTGTCTAGATTCTAGAAAAAACTAGATCCTAGCGTGTAGATGGTCCCCTATGAGGGTAGTGGAAGGTACCCAGAGATTGGTGTTTTGAGATTAACTACTATGCATCGGATCATCTATATTATCGGGTTATGGATACGAGGAAGCTATGTGCCACACCCACTTGGCAGACTTTTTTTAAATGAAAATTCACAGGCGTTGACTAATACACAGTCCAACTATAAGGCTCTTCGAGTCAAAATGACAGTCTTCAGTCTTAATATTACTAGAGTTGAGCAATAAATTTTTCAATATTCAATATTCAATATTCCTCAATTACCATTAGCAATTAATTTTAATAATTAATTTGGTAACGGTTCCCTATGAATTATAGGATGGTCCCCAACGAATTGGATGTTGGGACGGTCCCCTATAATTCGGGAGGGTGGTCCCGAAGGAATTTGGGAATGGTCTCCTATGAATTGGAGGATGGTAAACTTACTGATTGAAAGGTGGTAATGGGGAATGGGTTCCCATTACCCACCACTCTTCCTGTAATGGGTAATTGGAAGGACCCATTACTCTTCCTACTACGAGTAATGGTGAATTTTAAAATCCTTCACCATTAGGTAGTACAAGGAATTGGAAAAATTAATTGAAAATTCCATTCCCATTACAGGAATGGGTAATGGTAATGGCAATTACTTTGGATTAAAGTGTCTCTTAAAACCCCAGTTAGGTATTGGTTTTATTTACTTCACTCATTTCATTGCTAATAATAAAAGTAATTTTGAAAAGTAATCATTACTCAAAGTAATCATTACTTTACAATTCTGGCCTTGAACCCACGACCCCCGCAGAAGTCGGTTAAAGGTCCACTGCCAAACAACGACCCCCAACGACCGTAGCCACACCGGGACAGCTAAATCATTCTACTGGTTCCTCTCAAACGGTCTACATTGAATCCCACTTTATATTAATATGGAACTGTTGTTGTTGGTCCGTGGGAAACATGGTCAGTACTAATAATGATATTGATGAGTGAGTTAGGATGTGTAGGATGCCTTTGACGCGGGATGTGTCTTCGAATAAAGTGAAGGAGATGAGGAAATCGTGTAGAGCGAATATCATGACAGTGATAGGTGCTCCATATCAGTTACATCCGCTGACGGAGCGTAACGTCTTATTAAAGGGGGTGGAAATTCCCCGACCCGGATATAGGTCTCCTCTACGCAGTGTCGCCATAAGCCCGCCGTTTGTTGTATGATTAATTGGTGATTTCTGACGTTTGAAATCCGACACCCCTCGCGGCGCTAAGTCAAAGTGCGTGAGAGGCCAGGAGTGGGGGGAGATGCGGGTCTCATCACAGTTTCCCACTCCCGGTCTGTTTCACACCAGAGTTTCCTCGGTCCATGGGAGGGACAGATTTCATCGAGAGAAGAGTACGAAATCCATCCCAGTCGGATAGGAAGAATTCGTGGTCATGAAGGAAATTTCGAGCTGAACATGAATAGGCCAAGTGAGTGTAGCACACACAGTGGTGGCTTCTGCCCCGAAACTCAAGAGGTGCAAGGGGCAGCCAGTTTCTCGAATGTCTTAAAGTTTAATGTAATGCACCAAATTGTTCATCGTACCTACAGCACTCCTAAATAATCACAATACCTACTTTGAACAAAACTGTGGACTGAAAACCAAAAATGGAAATCCCTTATCAGTTTTCTTTGACTCTGTGTTTACTTATTACTCGATAAGAAAACCCAGATTGCAGAGCTCTCTGACGGGGGCGCATCAATTCAGTTTTGCGCCCCAAGGCACATTCATGCTCTCTGGTTGGTCAATCTCACATGCCTGCCTCCCTCGAAACACGTCACTATGACGTCACCCTCCCCAAAAACGGAGCAGATCCAAACTAATGCTCCTAACGGGTGTGATGGGTCAACTCCCTGCCTCTGTTTTTGCGCGTAGATTCAACTAGCATCCTTTTCATCCTATTTATAAACGACCTTACGAATTCCATCCTTAACCCAACAATTTTGTTTGCAGACGATACAACTGTGATGTCCAAAAATACTGTTCTGGTTGATATGGGTACTGAGTTCACAGATTCTGTAAACACGGTTACTAGATGGTTCAATGCAAATGGACTGGCAGTGAATGAGTCAAAGACCCAAACGATGACGTTCGGCCTCAGAAGTATGGTTGGTCTGGACTCGAATCCGCAAAATGTGAGATTTCTTGGTGTACTGGTTGATCCCAAGCTCAACTGGAAACCTCACTGTGAGGCTTTGGTCTCTGCGTTGAACAGCGTAATTTTCTTGCTGCGTAGGCTCTCTGATAAGTTATCCCAACGGGCTGTATTGTCAGCCTTTCATGCTACATTTCAGAGCCGGGCTACCTATGCGGTTGTTTGTTGGGGACATTCGCCCTCTTCATCTATAGTGTTTAGTTGCCAGAGGCGTGCTCTCCGAGCTGTTGTAGGTTTGAGCTACAGAGCTGATTGTAGACAAGATTTCGTAGAATGTAGAGTTCTTACAATTCCAGCCGTCTATATTCTTGAATCGCTGATCTATGTTCACGAGCACAGATCGGAATATGATATACCGGGTCACACTTATTCTACCCGAACAGGTGCTGATTTGGTTGTTCCTTTTACAAGGCTGACTGCAACACGAAATGCTGCAAATTGGTGGGGCATTAAATTTTTTAATGCACTACCAACTGCCGTTCAAAATCTCCCAAAGAATTATTTTAAAAATACGATTTCTTCATTCTTGCGGAAGCTAGCTCCATATAGTTTTGATGATTTTTTTAATGCAGCTACAGCACATAGTTTTGTAAGCCAAAGAACACCTATTTGTTGTGATATTTAAAAGTAATTTGTAAAATGTTTCAACCTAACTTGTAAGTGTTTGTGTACATCTTGTTGACTTGTTTTCGAGCTCTAATAATTTTTTTAACCTGTACCTAATTATTACTTTATACTAATACTAATACTAACTTAATACTAATCGACTGGTAAATACTCGTATTTGCGTAATTGTTTTGTTTGACTGGATACATTTTCTCATTATCGACTTTGTAAGTATTTAGATTAGTAAGTTGACTATTGTCCATGCACCATGTGTTAACTTGGCAAATAAAACTGATTTGATTTGATAGCACAGTACCTACGATCGAGTCTTCTGTCACTAGCCAACTCACTCTTCAAACGAATAGGAACGAACTTTGAATTTTTTTTTTTTAATCTGCTGGGGGTGCACATGCGCCTATGCTACTATCAGTAGCTGCCCCTGAGCACACAGCTTCCTCGTATCCATATCCCGATTGTATGGAAGATCCGATGCATAATTAGTACCTTCTATAAGTAGAAGAAGAAGAAGATGAAACATATATCGCACCCTTGCGACGAAAGGGTCACAACTCAAAAAAATGCGTTTTTTTCTTTTTTACATGAATGGGTTCAAAAAAAAAGCTCTATCGACTCAAAAAAAACAGTTCAATTTATAGGGACACCGTTGGACGGTAGGAAGCAGATAAATCGGTTTCAAAGATCAACCCCCTCCCTCAGTTGTTGCCCGGACATCGACCTTAAAGGCGGTTTCTTTCCGCGGCCAAGTGTTGTAAGTTAAAATGTGACTGTTTCGATGATCGACGGGTTTTCTAACGTGCGTGTTTTTTCAAGTTGTGACTGTTTCTGTGATCGACGGCCGAATAATTCTTTTGCTCAAGTCAAATTAGAACATTTTTCGTGAACTAATATAAAATGGACCCAAACAGTCGTGGTAGTAGAATATTAAAACTACTCATATCCAACCCACTTTCTCCCGAAATTCCGCTACTTTCCCGGTCGGAGTCAAGTGCCAAGAAGTTATTCGTAGCCCAAAATCAAATTTCCACTCGGAAACCCGTCGGAAAAAAATCCGAATCGAATGAACATGAATCAGCTTTACAATACGATTCTGTGAACCTCAGCCATGAATTCTCCACAGAACAGGTGGATATTCCAATTCTCGAACTTTGTGAGCCATCTGGGTGTACTGAGCCACTTATAGATGGCTCAAAAGATTACGAAATTTGCGAGATCTCAGACACCGTCGAGGTCCCACCTGGTCGAGGCGTCGACGGAAGTGAAACCAGGTCCAACCCAGCAGACTCAGACTCGATTTTAGCTGATTCTCTCATTGAGCAAGCGGATGTCCTACTTCAGGAAATTCAGGAGATTGTTGAGCAACCCTTTCATCACATCGACTCAAGTAAGATAGGCGCCCGAGGCAATGACCTCTGTGAATCCCTTGAAGATTCTAGTAACTCAGATGAGACTCTGAATGATTCTGGCCCTCTTATGGGTACGAGTAATGTTTCCTACTCGGTGAAAGTTGATCCTATGAAACCCACACTCTTGCATTTCTTGAGGACTGTTCCAAGTACCTCTGTAGATACCTCTTGCACCAGTGAGGAAGACCAAGGCAATTGTAAGGACCCTGATTACAACCAATGCCAAGACAACGACAGTGATGAAAGTTCGGGACTAAGCTCACATTCATTGGGGTGCTCACCATTGCCGCCCTCCCCATGCCTGGATGAACATCATGCTGATGAAAATGAAGAAGAAACGCGGCAGATAATAGGGAAAAAAAGGAAGAGTAACCCAGCCTTGTGGATTGCCCAAAAGAAGAAATTGCTGCGAAACAGTGGGAAGGCTTACGAGACTTACAAATCAAAAATACAAGTCAGCTCCAGAAAAGTTGGACCATCTTGTGGTCCAAAATGTCGCTTAAAGTGTCCAGGAAAAGTCTGCGAAGAAGAACGTCAACGCCAATTCTCAGGATTTTGGGGTTTGAAAGATTTACAGCGCCAAAGGGAGTACATAGTAAATCACAGCCAGCAAATCAAACCCAAATATCGGTATTCCAGCACCCAAGATTTGCGTGACTTAAACAGGGCCTTCTATTTTGACGTATATGGAGTTCGCACCAGAATTTGCAAGACATTTTTCATGTCAACTCTCGACATCAATAGTAGGATGGTAAAAACAGCACTTTCGAAGAGTTCCCCGTCTGGCTACGTTGCAGAAGATCAACGAGGAAAGCATCGCAATCACCGCACTGTGGATCCAGAGGTAAAAGAAAGCGTCCGAAAATTTATAGATGCGATACCACGCGTTGAATCTCATTATTTACGTTCTCAGACAGCCAGAGAGTACATCGAAAGTGGCAAAAGCCTAGCAGAGCTCTATAGGGATTACAAGGAAGCCCGCCAGCAACGTAACTTGCCGTTTGCGAATAGCGTCATGTTCAATCGCATATTCAATTCTGAATTCAATATTTCCTTTTTCAAACCTAAAAAAGATCTTTGCGATTTTTGTGAATCGTACATTAACAGTAACGATGATGAGAAAGCTGACATGCTGGAGGCCATCGAACAGCACAAGAAGGAGACTTACATGTCACGCGAGGAAAAACAGAGAGACAAAGAAAACCCTCAAGTTATCACGGCTGTCTACGATTTACAAGCAGTCATGCCGACACCTAAAGGGCTTGTCTCATCTTTTTACTACAAAAGTAAACTGAACTGTTATAATTTTACTATCAGTGACTTACAGGCGAAAGAAGTAAACTGTTATTTCTGGAACGAAACCGACGCAAAACGTGGAGCAAATGAAATCGGCAGCTGCGTTTACCTCTACTTAAAAGATCTGAAAGAAAGGTCTTCAGCAACAGAATTGGACGTCATCTTCTACTCGGACAACTGTTGCGGCCAACAAAAAAATAAGTACTTGGTTAGTCTTTACTCCCACGCCGCAAACGAGTTGAATATTAAGAGCATTACCCACAAATTTTTAATTCGGGGACATTCACAAAACGAGGGAGATAATGTCCATAGCGTTATAGAAAAACAAGTTTCCAGATATCTTCGAGCATCGCCAATATACGTTCCTGATCAATACGTCACTCTCATTCAGTCGGCAAAAAAAACTGGACCACCCTACAAAGTACATGTACTCCACTATGGCAATTTTTATGATCTCAAAAACCTCGCTGAAAACATGGGACACAATTTCAACGTAAATACTGAGAATACTGCGGTGAACTGGCATGACATTAAAATGATTCGCGTGGAGAAACATCATCCAAATGCGTTCTTCTACAAAACATCCTACGAAGATCAAGAATACAGGAAAGTCGACATGAAAGGAGGCAGAAAGACGCGTGCTAAAAAGGTCCCATCATCACCATCCCAACAACACACCATTCAGCTTGTTCGTGCTTACTCAAGCAAAATACCCTTGGCAGTGAATAAAAAAAGAGACATTAAAGATTTATGTGATAAAAGAATTGTTCCTCAGTATTATTACGAATCGTTTTTCCAAGCAGTTTTGGAGCTGTGAGATTTAAAAAAAAATGAGTTCCTCATTAGGTACTATTAGATTCTTCAAAGAGACTGACCTGCTGTGAAACTTAGAGTCATGTTGATAATTATTCTTGTATTTTTTGTTCATAAATATGTTAGCTATTATAGGTGCCAACTTCTAAGATTTTTGACAAGTTCTAATTTTGAAACTTATCACTTTGTTATTTTTGAAACAGCACAAAATTGAAGGCACATTTTCCTAAAACGTTTATCAGTTTCAAAAAGATTAAAATCATTCATAAGTTCCTATTTTTTTGTAACGAACTATTCATTTCTTAGTCTCATTACAATCAGTTTACATGTTTAACAGTCCAAATTAATGTTTTACAAAACTTATTACTTTATATTGAAATGTGATACATACCTACGCCTTATTTTAGATTGGTAATTGAAATTCTACTATTTTTTGTGTCCAATGTTAAGGCTGTGAGCGTTTTTTACTTTATTAAAAGTCTATTGTTCTACATTTCTTTGAATATTTTCCTCTCTCTTCACAAATAAGTTATGCACGATAGGGTATCAAGTCGAAATATGCGTAGTACTGGTAGAGTCGACTTGCTCATCAATACAGTCATAACTCAAAAACTTTTCAGCGAAACTGTCACATCTCGAAATATTAAGTCGTTCCATGCTCGAGTGATTCATGTAAAGAGTGATAACTCGAAAAACATGATATTTTTTACGATTTCGAGAATATAAATTGAGGTTTTATCTAAAAATGAAGGGAAAACGCATTTTTGGTCACTATATCAAAACATGGTAAAGAATCAACCCCAGTACATCCATAAATGGGCGCCGTAGACGTTTTTCGCGTTTCCTGAGAAGTTGACCACTTTCGAGTTGTGACACGTTCGTCGCAAGGGTGCGATATGTTTGATGGGTCTTCCATATCAAACACAATACTCACTTCAACGAATAGATTAGTCTAATAATTAGCAATCAAACACAATACTTCGGTATCAACCACCATCCAAAACTACTGTTCATAATAATCACTTCTCTCTTGAACTCTCCTGCTATCTGTCCTTGTCTGTTGTTCATGGATGCTATACGAAACTCCATGGCAAGTGCATGGAGAAGTAAGCAGGTGCTGCACTCAGACTTGGCGGAAAAGGTAGAAACTATCCAGATTCCCGTGTTCCCACATGTTTATTGAAAATAAAAGAATATTCCAAAACAAAAAACCTCTGCCAAGTGGGTGTGGCACATAGCTTCCTCGTATCCATAACCCGATTATATAGATGATCCGATGCATAGTAGTTAATCTCAAAACACCAATCTCTAAGTACCTTTCACTACCCTCATAGGGGACCATCTACACGTTAATGTGGACAATCCTAGAATATGTCATCTAATTCGGAAGAAAAATATAAGTGTTATAGCTGTTACAAGGATTTTACGTTTGCGCATGCGCAGAGGCTACTGTAAATTCCAAGGCCTTGATTTTAATTGGGGACCATCTACAACCTAATCCGTGAAAATGTCATCGAAATCGGGTAGAAAATGAGGAAGTTATGGCTGTTACAAGGAATTCTAGTTTGCGCATGCGCAGTGAATGCTATCAGTCCGATGGTGGTGATTTTCATAGGGAACCATCTACAACCTAATCCGCAGAATCCCAAAAAAATTTCATCGAAATCGGGTGGAAAATGTGGAAGTTATGGCCGTTACAAGGAAATTCACGTTTGCGCATGCGCAGTGGCTACTATCAGTCCGAAGGTGATGATTTTCATAGGGGACCATCTACAACCTAATCCGCATAATTCCTGAAAATGTCATCGAAATCGGGTGGAAAATGTGGAAGTTATTGCCGTTACAAGGAAATTCACGTTTGCGCATGCGCAGTGGCTACTATCAGTCCGAAGGTGATGATTTTCATAGAGGACCATCTACAACCTAATCCGCATAATCCCTGAAAATTTCATTGAAATCGGATGGAAAATGTAGAAGTTATGGCCGTTACAAGGAATTCATGTTTGCGCATGCGCAGTCGCTTCTATCAGTCCGGGGATGATGATTTTCATAGGGGTCCGTCTACACACCAACCCGCACAATCCCTGAAAATTTCATAGAAATCGGACAATAACTTCGTATAGTTATGCGCGTTAAAAGGAATTCATGACAGACAGACAGACAGACAGACACACAGACACACAGACACGGAACCAAAATTGTTCAGAAAGCTCTAAAACGCAAAACGCGAGTGAAAATTTTGATTTTGGAGAACTTTTTTTTTTCATCCTTGAAAAGTGAAAACAAAGCTTCCGCTACCTTGGTAGACTCGGAAGCAATAGTTCAATTCAATTTAAATTTCGGCAAATTCAAAAAAACGTCTGCCGAGTGGGTGTGGCACATAGCTTCCTCGTATCCATAACCCGATTATATAGATGATCCGATGCATAGTAGTTAATCTCAAAACACCAATCTCTAAGTACCTTTCACTACCTCATAGGGGACCATCTACAGGCTACTCTAGATAATCCTAGAAAATTTCATCAAATTCGGATGAAAAATGTAAGTGAGTCACTACTCAAAAAATCAAAAAATTTCTAGGTACGGCTGGGAGTCGTACCCGTGACCCCTTGGTTGGTAGTTGGACTCGCTGCGAATGTGCTACGGGCGCCAGACAGTACACAGTGTAGAATTTGAGATTCTGACATACGCACGGCTGTTACAAGGATTTTACGTTCGCGCATGCGCATGGGCTACTATCAGTCCAGGGGTGATGATTTTCATAGGGGACCATTTACAATCTAATCCGCATAATCCCTGAAAATTTCATTGAAATCGGATGGAAAATGTAGAAGTTATGGCCGTTACAAGGAAATTCACGTTTGCACATGCGCAGTCGCTTCAATCAGTCCGGGGATGATGATTTTCATGGGAACCATCTAAATACTAATCTGTAACATCTCTGAAATTTTTATTGAAATCGGATGGAAAATGTAGAAGTTATGGCCGATACAAGGAATTCACGTTTGCGCATGCGCAGTCGCTTCTATCAGTCCGGGGATGATGATTATCATAGGGGACCGTCTACACACCAACCCGCACAATCCCTGAAAATTTCATCGAAATTGGAAAATAACTTCGTATAGTTATGCGCGTTACAAGGAATTCATGACAGACAGACACACAGACGGACAGACAGACACACAGACACGGAACCAAAATTGTTCAGAAAGGTCTAAAACGCAAAACGCGAGTGAAAATTTTGATTTTGGAGAACTTTTTTCTTTCATCCTTGAAAAGTGAAAACAAAGCTTCCGCTACCTTGGTAGACTAGCAATATACTAACTAACTAACCAGGTACACAGCACTACAGGCCAATGTGGCCCTTGGCTTCCCAAACTCCCCTCTGCCACCGAATACGGTCACCCGCCTGAGTCCTCTATAATCCCACCACCCGGAGGTTCTTCAAGACATCATCAAGCCAGCGACTCCGAGGACGACCTCTTCGTCTTCTAGTTTCCATCCTAGCTCGCAGCAACATTTTCGGTCAGGCCTTCACTGGCATGCGGTCGACATGTCCCAGCCATTGGATGCGCCCAGCTTTGACGAATCGGACTATGTCTTCATGTTTTAATAATTCATAAATTTCAGCATTCTGTCTTGCTCTCCACCCTTGGCCCTCTCTGACCGCTCCATAGATCCTTCTTATAATCCTTGTCTCAAATATCCACAGTCTAGCCTCATCCTCAGCCCGCATGGTCCAAGCCTCCGATCCATAACAAACCACAGGCCGCACCAGGGATCTATATACCCTCATCTTCGTTGATCTGGAGATCACACGGCTCCTGAAGAGTTTTATATTGGCATAAAATGCTCGGCTGCCTGCCATTATTCGTGAGCATATCTCATCCTGTACATGGTTTCTACTCGCGACCAAGCTCCCCAGATAGTATCTGAAGGATGTGACTTCATCAAACTTATAAGAACCAAACGTCACCCCTCTGGGCACCCACTGGACACTGCTCGGGGGAGATATCTCGAGGTATTTAGTTTTGCTTTCATTTATTTGCAGACCCATTGGCATTCCCCCTTCATGAAAAACCCTAAAAGCCTCCCGCAGGGCATCCAGACTTCGCACCAATAAAGCAAAGTCATCGGCATAAGTCAGAATCTGCCATTTTCTGTCGACAATTGTTCCCTTCTTATCTGCATTCTTGACAGCCTCGTGCAGAGCCAGGTTGAACAGTGTGGCTGACAGCGAATCTCCCTGTTTAACGCCCGAGCTTACCTCAAAGGGTTCCTCGCAGCAGTCACCAACCATAACCCTCGAAGAGCTTCCCTGAAGGGTAATTTCGATTAGCCTGATCAGCTTTTTAGGAATCCCGTTTCTCTTCAACGCGTGCGTTATCCCTACTCTGTTAAGACCATCGAATCCTTGTTGATAATCTATAAACAATACGTGCAAATCGGTATTATGGTCTACACATTTTTCAGCAGCTTGCCTCAAAATGAAAATTTTATCGGGAGTTCCTTTATTCGTGCCAAAACCACATTGGTAGCCTCCAAGAGCTTCTTCTGTGTAGCCCTGGATTCGTCGAAGGAGGATAATGGACAGTATTTTATATGTTACATCCAACAAAGAGATGCCTCTGTAATTACGGCAGTCAAGCTTGTCGCCTTTCTTGTGTATTGGAACTATCAGACTGGTACACCAGTCAGCAGACATTTTCTCTTGGGTCCAAACAAGGAGAATGAGGGAGTGCAATGATCTTTCCAATCTTTCCTCTCCATTCTTTAACAGCTCCGCCACAATCCCATCTTCTCCAGACGCTTTATTATTTTTCAGTTTGCTGATGGCATATCGTATCTCACCCAGTGAGGGCTCATTCACTTGTGTCTGAGGGCCACAAAACTCATCAAATTGCTCTATCTGCACTGGCTCCTTATTCAGCAATTCCTGGAAGTATTCAGTCCATTTGGGAATTATTTGGGCTTCATCGTCAATGATTCTACCATTCTTGTCTTTGCAACCATTATTTCTGGGGGTACCCTTTCTTGAACCATTTGACATTTCGGAAGAAATGTCGATTCTGATTTTCCTCAGCTAGCCTTTCAATTTCTTCCTATTTCTTTATTTCGTGATCTCTCTGCTTCCTACGAATAATCCTCTTGGCTTCCCTTCTTCGTTCATGGTACAGTTGTCTGTTACTTTGTGTCTCCCACTGAATCAATTTCTCCCTATCCCTCTTTCTCAAAAATATACAAATTAATACAAAATTAATGCAGTATACAAAATCGTACAAAAAGTCGGTTTGGGAAAACATACAAATAGGATTTGGCATTCCAACGTCAATCCGGGTTTGCGCAAAATGTACAGAGATTCATAAAATAAAAAGTAAAAATTTTAAAGATTTTAGTAGGTAATATTGCCAATAAAAAACATATTAATAAGTAAAGCATTAGATAAATTTAAACCAGTTGGTAAGCGATAAAACTTGTTCACTCCCCCCCCCCCCTCTCCCTTATACCTACGATACCCAACATGCGAATTCGAGTCTCCCCCCCCCCCATCAACACCGCCACCAATGGTGCCAGTCTGACACCAAAGTGGGAAAACATGGTAACGTTGAACTTCCATCTATTAGTTTTTGTTAGGCGGACGAGTTGTGGAGTTGCGGGAGTTGGGCATCTCAGTAGGTGTACCTACTCCTTGGAGTCACCAGACGCGTACCTACTGTTTGGCCCATATTTGAACTGGTGGTCTTTCTACAGAGACACTTCCCTTCACCCCTCTCTTCCTCCCCCACCTTCCTATATTCCCTCATCCTCCCATTAATATATAATATGGTTTTTTATTTGTCATTATGGCGTACCCCCTCCATCTTTAAGGGAAGTTTATTAAGAAAAAAAGCCAGGCAAGTGCTTTGTACAAAAAAATAATAAAACCTTCGTGTTTGAATTTGCAGCGTTTTAGAGTAGTACTCGAGGGTCGAGAGTAACCTTAAATTTTTAAATTGTCTAATTAAATTAGACAAATTTTGTTGATTTCACTACTTTCTTTGATCCGTTGTGGATTTCGTCAGCCGGTTTACTAAATCGTAAATTCTATTTGTTTGAATAAATTTATCGTTATGTCCAAAGATTTCCCGATTGTTCACATAGAATAATATATTCATAATAATACTGTTTTAATGAGTTCATCTAATATTTTCGGTATGGAGACCACCGTTCACAAGGAATGCCTCTGAAGTATGTATCGCAACGGAATACTTCACTGTATTTTCCGCCAATGAATAAATTTATTACAACCCTCCCGGATATAATATTTATTTATGCTACGATGAATTTAAGATAATCTTCTACCCGATGGTTCCTCAAGTGTTTTATTCCAGTTTCAAAAGCTAAGTGTTGGAAAATGAGTCCTGCCTCTCTTTCGGGTTCGTTACATTTTTAACTCAACAACACTTAGGTACAAGTCGTGATAAAAGTGGAATGAATTTTCTATAAACGCATTTTGGCGGGGAAAACTGCGCCCGTAAGCGACGGTGCTGCCGTCGCGCGGCGGTTCTAGTGAATATTTGAGGTGCTTCCGATACCGAGTCATTACCGCGTTGTGACCTCCTTCTACCTTCTTGATTGTGATGAGGGGTTCCTCCTTATCAGCCGGGGAGATCCATCAAAAATTGACGTCTCCCACCCAAATCGGTTTACTGCGTTCCTATCGATTTTAAGGCGTCTCGAGGAGGTGTTTTTCATTATTTATGATTCTGGAAGGGGGAGTTTGTCACTTCTATCCGTGCTCTACTAGTAGGGCTGTAATTCAACCTCACTCAGAGACCTGAACACTTCATAACAGACGTTTAGGAGGAGGAATTTGAGTGGAGAAAACAAATTAAATTTTACAGTAACATGAATTATTCCCGACCAGAAATTCAATTGCAAAGATCCCGACTAAGAGTTCCGCTTAGATACGAATCTGCGGAACATCTAAACATTATTATGCTGTTACTCATATTTTCAGTTTTATGCGCTAGGTACAGTAGAAATGAACAACATAGTAACACCCCCCCTGCCCCCCCTGTGTCTTTGACTTCTGAGGTCATCTTCATCATCTTCTGAATATTTGGAATCGAGCAAGATCGAAATTTTTTAACCATTCCCCACACCCTCAAAATGTGAAAATTTGACGCCGTACGCTGCAGTTTTCCTGGTTAAAATGAACCGTTTTTCATAAAATTCGGTGTCTGGGCTCCATTCGAAATCTATTTATGCCTCAAAGATTTTGATTTGTGTCATTCACTTCTAGAGGCCGAAAAAAGGGTTGTAATTTTCAAATAGCTCGAGATCAAAACCTATAAATATAAACATTTTTTCTCATCAATTAAAATTTACTCCAATCTTTAGAGTCGAATGAGACCACTCAGAGCTCTGTCAAAATAAAGACCTGAAATGTAAAAAATTATATTCAATATCACTCACATAAAAAAGGTGAAACAACTCTCAAACAGCTTATCTGGGAATCCATTCCTGGGAGATCACCGAATTGGTGATATTTTCCATATTTCCATCAAAGACTGTGGTTGCCCCTCAAAAGGCGCCGACCTCTGCAGTCATTCCACCTAGAGCTCTCCTCGAAAATTAGGCTCACTCACTAGGCTCACTAGGGGGTCTCAGTCGGTCGCCGTTTGTTTCTTGTTCCCGGTCAGTATTTGGCCAAATCAAAGGGGAAAAAACTGAAAAGTTGAACTTGAATTAAAAATTCTAAAGGATTTTAGAAATTGGTTAGTGCACGGCCCTAGTGAATTGAATAACTGAAATATTGCCGTTGTTATCATCAAAATCGAACAATGATTGCCAGAGAAAAATGGGAAAAACTGTTAATTCAGTGATGTTTTTCCCTTAAAATGGAGCTAAACTTGACATTTTTAAGGATTTTAGAAATTGAAAGCCTTGGGGATACAAAGAATGAAAGATTGCCGCTGGAATCATCAAAATCGAACAATAATTGCCAGAGAAATAGGGGAAAAACATGGGAAAAACCGTTTATTTAGTAGTTTTCCCCATTTTTCTTTGGCAATTATTGTTCGATTATGATGATTCCAGCGGCAATATTTCAGTTATTCGATTCCCTAGGGCCTTGCACCAATGAATTTCTAAAATCCTTTACAATTTCAAATTTAGGTTCTGTGAGCCTCCACTCACTGTGGACCTCTTCCCAGTGATGAGGCTAAATTAACCCGCTATGAGGCTATTTGGCCGCATTTTTGAAAAAAATAGGCTGGTTTTTCTATATTCATACTATACCGCGCAATAGCCGATGTGTACCTTCAAGTTGCTGTTCAAGAAGCTAGACTGCGCTAGGCTCGGACTTCAAGAAGCGCGTAGGGTACCTCAGTTCAGTACCTAAGTTGAAGTCGTCCATCAACCGGCCACGTTCCTAATATTTTCTTTTGTGAAAAGTGTTGTAGTATGTGCACCATTTTCTAGTAAAGAACAAGTCATTTTTGTTTATAATGCATCTGAAATACGAGAGAAAATCAAGAGGCAAATATTGGCAGGAAATATTGGCTGCTTCATACAATATGTACCATAGGTATGAAAGAAGGACATTCTAAATTTTGATGTTATTCTAGTTGACTTTGTGGAATCTGTTGAGTAATAAATTTAACGTTTAATTGAAAATTGGTTTCTTATGTGCACCCTGCGTATCATTTAAATAAAGAATATATGCGTATACGCGTTACACAACTGAAATTCGACTAAGTTACGAAGTGCGGCCAGTTTGCCGCCACGCGCTCAGTTATGTGTTTTTAAAACACACGACTGCTCGAGGGTTAATTTATTAATTTACTTCCGACCCGAAGCCGGCATAGTCACCCGCAATCATCATTGCTCGGTTTCAGGTCTGTGGTCAGCTCGAAGGTGACGTCACCCCCTCTCAACTGCAGACGCCGTCTCCAACCAGAGCGTCCCTCCCTCGGCAGTGGGAGCCAATCAGGCGTCTCCACCTGGAGGCTACCCATCCGTCGAGGGAGCAGAGGGGGAACCCCCTGAACAAAACCAGCAAGCAGCCCCCTCCACCAACAGTCCCCTTCAGATATTCAGTACAACTAATCACTGCGAGCCCTGCCCTTGATTGAGTTCAAACTGTTAAGAGTCATCCCCCAAAACGCCACAGCCCTGTAAGACCCCTTGGACATCAGAGCTGCTGCATCCCATCTTCGCCACAATCGCCCGGTGGTACGACCCTCAAGGACATCCACTGGACAACTTCGCCACATCACATCCTGGAAGGTTACCTCAGGGCCCTGACGCGTGTGAGTGAACTAATATACCTTAATACATTGGCCAATGATATAGGAACAGTGAGTAGAAGTAAAGAACTGAGTAGAAAACACAATCGCCACAAGTCATTTTTGTCAAACTTAAAACTAAAACTTACCTTGTATACTTACCGTCACGTTGCAACCTGGAACTTTGAACTGATCTTACCTTCGGAAAAACCTGACACAAAAAGTCAATTGGAGTTGAGATTTTGCATTTGAAAAATTGAACATTTATATATATTTTTTTTCTTGTGCCATACTTACCTTGTTTGTTCCACCCATCAGGCCTTTTCGACACACCATAGGTGTGCCTAGTCAGGATTCTGATCTCTTATTTTAACAAATATTGATATTTTTTGTTACCTTGCAGTTGCTCTTTCGAGTTCTACCTGGTTCCTCAGTGTGTCACACGGAGCTGGTGCATCGTCACACTCCGCCACAACTTCCGAGATTCCCTTCAGGAATACTCGTAGGCCCCTACGGCAGGATCACATTTGGTGTTCCACTTTTCTTCTTTAGGACGCCCATCAGGCAACACATTTTTCAGCTTTTCTTCGCCACGAGCTTCTGGCTGGCCGCTTCACCGTCACGCCACAGGTAATTATCCTTACCCTTGTAATTGTAAATTTCAATCTGTTTCGATATTTGTTTGTTTTTCCCCCACCTAAGCTTGCCACGTTGAGACTTACATCGGTCGGAGAACTTGGGATTGGCACGTGGCGTCACAACCTCGGTCCGATACCAATTTTGCCGTGACTGAGACCTCAACCCTGTCGAACATAACCCCATTTATGACTGGTGTATCAATCGACACAACCACCACGAGTAGACGGGATCCTACCTTTGTGGTCTCACAACATTGCAGCCACAAGTAGGACGCCTACATTACAATTTTTCAAGTTTTTGCCCCTTCAAATTCTCGAAATACTAAGAACAGACGGTGACTGACTAAGACCCCCATTCAGTCTCACAAGAAATGCCAGAGAAGTGGTGTTAGGAAACTACTCCATTACTACTGTAATGTAATGTGGTTACCATAGCTACGGAGTTACAAATTAATGTTGGTAAGATAAGATTGACAGAAATGAATAAAGTGTTGTGTAGTCTGAGGTTTACGATGGAATGTCTTGCATTTTATTTTAAGTATTTCTGGATTGATTCCTACCTTAGACAACAGTAGCATAACAATGGCGCAGTCGTTTATTTTACCTACGTCTGGAACGGAATTATACAGCAAGATGCCGTTTTTACCTGACGGGAAGGAGCCCGGGAACTCTAGGCAAATTGGATGCAGTCAAGACGATGGTATGATAACTTTAATTCAGTCGTTGCTATCTAAACAATATCGAAGTAACGTGGAATTGTTACAGAAGATGTTAGGTATGTTTAAAGATACCATGGAGAAAATTCAGCCTAGGGTCCATAATGTTGCTATTCCAAAATTTGATGGGGTTACCCAAGATACCCATTCGTGGATGCTTTTCTTCGAAAGAGCCTGTACTTCAAATAGGTGGGATACCGATGAAGAGAGAATTGTTCGTTTGCAATCTGCTCTTGTAGCCGGAAGCATAGCGGAGAAGTGGTACTTCGATCAATTGAGTAGAGACGACGATTTTATATGGGACCAATGGAGAGAATCATTTCTAAGCGCTTTTGGGCAAAATCCATTACTGTTGGGCACCCTGGCCAACGAATATAGGTACTGTGGAGGGAATCTCATGGACTATTTCTATGAAAAGCAGCGCAGATTGAACTTAGCATACGGCACATTGCCAGATAGAGCGTTCAATATCATGGTAGTTGATGGTCTCCCCCTCTCAATTCAGGACCAACTCACTTTTTTTGTTTTAGAATCTAAAGAGATACTGCGGAGTAAGTTGGCACTCATTAAACCATACCAGCACGATGCCAATGAGTCACCAATTTCACAAAAAAGTGAGTCTGCGGAGTACAGTGACATCCTGAGTTCCAGTACTGGTTCTTTTCCATCAAGTTGTCCTCCGTTAGTCCGTACTGTCCTTATAAATGGTGTTGAGGTGAAGGCACTTATGGACACTGGAGCGTCCGTCAATGTAGTGCGAGCTGGTTTGGTAAGAGACTATGAGTGGGAATGCAGAACAGTGAATCGTGTACTCCGAGGTTTCAACGGTTCAACAGAGAACATTTTTCCACCAAGTTAAATATTACTTCAGGAAATCGTCTCGCTACTGCCGAAGCCTTTGTGCTGGAGTACATGTCATTTGATCTAATAATTGGTTTGCCCACATTAAAAGCTCTAGGTTTCAAATTAATCAACTCTGATTCGGATGATATAGTGATTGTTGAACCTGAACCTGAACCTGAGAAGAACCGTATCTACTGTAGAGAAGATGTGTCTAGATTGTTCCCAGCTACTAATGGAAAAAGTCCCATTGAGCGTATTGCTTTCAATATCAGACCGGACACTCCTATTGTTAAGCTGAAACCATATAGGCTTTCTAGAAATAAATACGAGTGGGCCCAAGAGAAAATTCAAGAGCTTCTAGACAAGAAAATCATCCGGCACTCCACATCGGAATTTGCATCTCCATGTGTTGTTGTTCCAAAAGAGGGAGGGACATGGAGATTGTGCCAGGATTATAGACAGATAAATCAGCACACAGAACTGGATCCCTACCCATTTCCTATCATTGATGATGTCATATGTAACTTGGGTGGCTGTAAATTCTTTACTAAACTAGATTTAAAAGATGGTTTTTTACAACTACATCTCACTGAGAACACTAAAAAATTCACGGCCTTTGTGTTACCATTTGGGCACTTTGAGTATAACCGTCTTCCTTTTGGATGGAAGAACAGTCCTTCAAAGTTTCAAAGGTTCATGTGCTCTGTACTTGGGGACCTGCTCAAAGACCCATTGATCAAGGTATACATTGACGACACGATCATTGGAGGCCATTCAAGAGATGAGTGTGCAGAAAAAACCTACAAGGTGCTTAAAAGATTACATGAAGCTCATCTCACACTCAATATTGAAAAGAGTGTCTTCGTCCAACCCAGTGTAACTTTTTTGGGAAGAGATATAGACGGAGAAACAAAAACCACGAAGCAGGAGTCAATCGAGAAAGTGCAGAACATGAAGAGACCTCATGATTTACATACTCTGAGGGTTTTCACTGGGTTGACTGGCCACTTCCGAGCATTTATTCCTAAGTATTCGGAGATTGTAAGACCATTGGATGATTTAAAGAAGAAGGGAGCACTGTTTGTTTGGACAGATGAGGCAGAACAGGCATTTCGTACGCTCGTGTCTAAAATTTCATCTAACCCAATCCTACAACTGCCAGACTGGAATCTCCCTTTCGAGTTATGCACAGATGCCTCGCAGTTTGGATGTGGCGCCATACTCTATCAGCGAGATGTAAAATGCCGAAAAAACCAACAGCTGAGAGTTATAGGCTATTACTCTCATACCTTCACAAAACCAGAAGTGAACTACTCTGTGACGGACAAGGAGGCTTTAGCTGTCATAAAAGCGATACGGTATTTCCAGTCATATCTTGAAAGCAAAGAATTCACCGTACACACAGATCATCAGGCCCTCACCTATCTCATGAACATGAATGAACCAAAAGGCAGACTGGGTAGGTGGCAGCTGTTCCTGATGGGGTATTGCTTGAAAATCAGTCATCGACATGGCAGAGAACTGGAAGCTGCGGATGCTATATCAAGGTTGTGTTTAGGAGGCTCAAATGTTACCAGTATTACACTAACCAGAAGAACTCCTGACAAGAGAATATTGGTTGACGAAAGCTTAATCCCACAAATCATGAGAAGCTACCACGATGATCGAGAATCTGGAGGGCATGATGGCTTCCTAAGGACGTATTTAAAATTGAAAACCCGTTTCTCCTGGCCAAATATGAAGAAAGATGTTCTAGCTTACATTCGTAGCTGTCACCAATGCCAGATATCAAAGTTTAAATTTAAAACCAAGCCTGACGTTCTCATTTTGTCAAAAATGTCTACAAAACCATTCGAGACCATTCATTTGGACTTTGCAGAACTCTCAAAAAAATCTGAGACTCAGAGACAGACCAAATCGTTTCTTGTTGTTGTAGACGAATTTACGCGTTATACCTATGCTAAGGCAATGAAGGAGAGCTCGCATGCGGTTTTGAATTTCCTCCAAAATTTCCCTCACTTACAAGACGTCAAGACAATTGTAACTGACAACGGCCCACAATTTGTATCAACGGCTATTAGGAAATTTGCTACGGATCACAACATAACTCTGAAAACAACATCTCCTTACCACCCAGCGGGCAATGGCTTGGCTGAGAGGAAGATTCGGGACATCAAGCAATTTCTAGCTTCCTACCCAACTCATGCTGGAGGCTGGAAGACTACGCTAGATGCAGCGGTGAAACACCTGAACAGGTTTAGGCAGGTTTAGGATGTTCGCCCAATTTTAAATTATTCGGAATACCTCCTCTCTTCCCAGCAGATTCGACATTTGGTATCTCCAGCGATATGTTGAAAGAAACCCCATTAACAGAAGCCCAACAGGACGCTTATCGCCAGAAGATGAAGAGTTATTTCGACAAAAAGCACTGCAGCAAAGTACCAAATATCGCGGAAGGTGATCAAGTTTTGATACAGTTCGGAAATAACGGCAAATCACCAACCATTAAGGGCCCATACACCGTAGTAGAAATAGTGAGAATGGAGGGATTCCCGAAAACCGTCATATACGACAATGAAGATGCCAAGAGATCGAGTGCTGCTATAAAAAACGTTCTTAGGTACCATTGCAGGAGCAATGTTGGAACTTAAGTGGGGAAGTATGTTAGGAAACTACTCCATTACTACTGTAATGTAATGTGGTTACCATAGCTACGGAGTTACAAATTAATGTTGGTAAGATAAGATTTACAGAAATGAATAAAGTGTTGTGTAGTCTGAGGCTTACGATGGAATGTCTTGTATTTTATTTTAAGTATTTCTGGATTGATTCCTACCTTAGACAACAGTAGCATAACAAGTGGGATAGACAATCTCCCTGCACTATGCTCATTGGTCTGTCTAACAACGCCAGAGTACTAGTGCATGCAGATAGGCTAGGGACATTCTCTCTCTTTTGAGTAGGGTCTAAAAAAAACATCAGCTTCATCGGGAAGTTTTTTTCGGGAAAAGTTTTATAGCTAAGGCGTTTTGAAAAATTGCAGCCCTTATTTTTCACCCCTTAGAAGTGACTGGCATCAACCTAAAGCTTTGCGGCTCGACTAGACCCCAAATGGAGCCCATATACCGAATTTCATCAATATCGGTCCATGAGAACTAAGGAATGTACAGCGGACGGACGGATTTTTATTTCTCGATTTCTCGGATTCTACATTTTACACGTAAACCATCAAATTTTGAGGTGGTTGAACAATTATTGACATAGACAAAAGGACCATAGACATACCGACACGAACACCATCACCTCTGAAACATTGAATACGAGTGCAAATACTTCACATAATCCATACAACACATAATACCGATGTTTGGCTTCCGATATAACTTGATCGGAGATAGGTAAGGAAGGATGGTGTATGAAAATCGATCGTGGAAAATCAATACTTCGGCTTTCATCAAAATGAATTTATTGTGCCGCTTCCTCTCTAGATTGTATGTTTGACTGGAATCGTGATTGAACGAACGAGCGGGCTTGCCAAATCCTTTTCATACGGCTTTCCGAAGTTATCTGATATTATGACCGAGAAATGGATTAAAACCGGAATCTCTCTGGGGAATCTCTTCATTTCGGTCGGACTCCATGATTTACCCTCGCATCGAATTCTCTACTTCTGATAACAATCGACTATCCTATTCTCCCTCAATATAGTAATATTTTGTAGTTTAAAATCGTTTCTAATAAATCAATTAATGAATTGTTCGTTAAAATCAATCTGAATAGAAAACGCAATCTCAGACAAGACTTGTGTTTGCTAATTTTAGTGTGCTAAATTGGGCGTCGGTGGTCTAGTGGACAGTGTACCCGACTGCGTTGATAAGATAAGAACCGTCTAGCGGGGATGCGAGTTCGAATCTGGTCGCTAGCAGAAAGTTTTCTGTCTATTAGACGATCGGCAATCTCTCGTTCCAACCCAGGGCGGTGATGATTGGGAAGCCATGAGCGAAATCATCGGAACAAATTCTGATCACCCCTTAGGAAGACAGCTGATGACGTCCGCGACGCCAGGAATGGCAGTCGGACGAAAATTCAACCTGAAATGGTTGCTTACTTTACTTTTTTACTTTTTTTACTAGTGTGCTAAGTTTATAGCTAACTAATGCTCTTAGTTTGCTACTTTTCAACAATTTGCTATATCTGATGCTTGCAATAACATTTTGGAGCTTTCTAGTGATAATTACTATTTTGAAAAGTTCAAACTGGACGCAAAATTGAATGCAAAACACAAAACCGGAGTGCAAACAATTCTTAAAATGTGTTTTGGCTTATTATTTTCAATAATAAGCCTTTGGAATCGAGCAAGGAAGAAAATTTGTAACCCCCCTCAAAATTTGATGTTTTCCGTTTCAAGGTACGTAGAATACGAAAATCGAATAAAAAAATTTCCGTCCGCCCGCCGTACGCCGTACGCAACACTTTTCTTAGCAACACTGGACCGATTTGGTTCAAATTTGGTATATGGGCTCCATTTGGGGTCTAGTTGTGCCACGAAGCTTTTGGTTGAAGTCACTCACTTCTAAGGGTTGAAATTTTCAAGAGTGCTCTAGCTCGAAAACTCTCGAAATAAAGGTATCGTTTTTTCATCAATTTTAAATAGTATTGAAGTTTTAAACATTTTTGAGACCACCCGGAGCTCTGTAGAACAAACCGTTCGGTCCCTACGAGTACTTGAAGGTTTTCCTTCGATAAAACAGAATCATGAGTGTGAATAGCAAAAGAGGTCTAATCTCCATTCAAATTTTATCGGACTAAAATGCGATCGCTGTTAATTTCTTCGATTTGTATACCGTTTTGCCTTCTGCGTAACCAGTAATCAAATTTCCATTTTCTATTTTTCGAATCTAGTGTGAAGCGTTCAGTTCTTTCTAATAAACTTGATTGTGAAGGTGTGAAGCAGTATGGTGTGGTAGGTAGTACCTACCAATAGTTGGTAGGTAAAAAAAATGTTGGTAGGTAAAAAAAACTGCAAATCATAGCTCAAAGGTTTATTATTTTCTGTATAGATCACCCTTCTGTATAGATCACTGGTTCTCCATCAATAGCACCTACCACCATCCGTATTCTCCCTTGACCTTCCCTCTCAAATTTCAGCTTCCTGCGTTCAATAGGATTGAAAATGGCTTCGGAGCTCACTCAGCTGATCAGTGCTCTTCCAGGCGTCTCCAGCATTCGAGAAGATCTTCTCACTCTTCAGATCACTGATCAGCTGAGTGAGCTCCGAAGCCATTTTCAATCCTATTGAATGGAAGTGCTCTTCCAGACGTCTCCAGCATTCGAGGAGATCTTCTTCACTCTTCAGATCACTGATCAGCTGAGTGAGGTCCGAAGCCATTTTAAATCCTATTGAACGCAGGAAGCTGAAATTTTTGAGAGGGAAGGTCAAGGGAGAATACAGATGGTGGTAGGTGCTATTGATGGAGAACCAGTGATCTATACATAAGGGTGATCTATACAGAAAATAATAAACCTTTGAGCAATGATTTGCAGCGTTTTTATTTTATTTTTTTTGTTAAACTTTTTTTGTTTTTTTTTTTGGTCGATTCTAAAGGTTTGTTATTGAGAATAATCGCTGTTCGTTTGTTCGAGTTCCATTCAGTTTTGCTTCCTTAACAACCAGTAATAAAATTTCTATATGAAGGAACCACAACTCCACATTTTTCGAATCGAGTGTGAAGCGTTTAGTTCTTCCAAATAAAATTTATTGTGGTGGTAATAATGTACTAGGTACCTATGGTTGGTAGGTTAAAAAAAGTGACCATTACACAGCTGTGATCTTTGCAGGCGAGTGATCTATACAGGAAAATGATAAACCTTTGTCAATTAATTTGTAGTTTTTAAAACTCGTCCTAATACCTAATGTTTCTCACCACATGGCCTTAATTTGTTTTGGAATTAACCTCATTAACTATTACTACTCGACTGTTCCAGGAAGAGAGCCCGACCTGGAGACAAAAGTGGAAAGGAATAGGCAGTTTATCGAACTCCGCTTTTCTAAAATGGAGGAGGTGGAACTGAGAAAAGAGCAAGCGAGAAGGCATTTGAACCACGAAGTAAGAACTCTTCCAATGAGGAATTTCACCATGTCTGAATTTCCTATTTTTGACCCCAAAATCGGATTCAGCACCTCGAAAAACCCCCTACGGCAACTTCCAGCCCGTACTTCCTAATTTACGATTAAGCAAAACAGTGTAGAAAATATTAACTTTAGAAAAACCGTGAGGATGACGTCAACCTGGAATAGTTCATGTATGGCCGCTTGAAGCGCTGAGATCATGAGATCTATAGTCCTCAGATGCAACATTTCACAAAACCAGTAAAGATCAAAATCGAAAAACTGAAGAAAAAAAAAACTCGGCGCTTTGCGCCTCGGCGGGGGGCTCCGCCCCCCTGCACCCCCCGGTTTATTTCTTTTTCCATACTCTCTATAGGGGTATTCATGGTCCGGGAGATTCGACGTCGAATCGTCGAATCTTCGAATTTGGAGATTCGACGGGAGTCAATGCGCATGCGCACCGGCAAATACGACGATTCGATTTACGACGGGCTGAAGGCGTCGAATTACGAGATTCGACTTCGAATTACAAACCCTAGCGCAAGCGGCCGTTGTGCGAAGCAACTATCATAACAACAACAAACAGATCTTCTCGTCCTTTCATTTTGAGTTTTTCTTTTAAAAACACCTTTTTTAATTTTTATTCTGTTTTTCCGTTCGTTTATTTATTTTTTATTATGTTCGAAGTGGGTTTTTTCTCGATTAAATGAGTGGAGCTGAGCCACCTAAGGGGCTAAGGAAAAACGCGACCATCTGATGGTCTGCTGGAGAAGTGGAAAAATGTTGCTTGCTGGCATTAAAGCGAGCTTAGCACATTCTCCTTTCTAGCATTGAACATGTTTCAGCCATGAGATATGTACCAAAATGCATTCAAAATTGTGTGACGGAAGTAGCTAAGGTTTTTCTTTGAGACAAGACTCCTCATCGGTAGGTACCTATTCAGAAGTCTGAAGCATGATCCTTTTTTAATTCTAGCCGTCGATTTTTTCGTTCGTGTACTAGGAACTTTGTTAATGATTTTATTAGGAACCTCTGGGGTATCCTCACTTTTTAACTAAAAGGAAATTAATGAACATGCGGTTCTTTTGACACTGACTTGGTTATCGTCTGATGCCGCAAGGAGCGCTACTCACAATTCGATTTTCGACGATTCGACGGGAGAAAATGTGGGAGCCTCATGAGACCCTCGAAGTTACGACGATTCGATATACGACGATTCGACGATCGAATCAGACCATGAATACCCCTTATGAAATCATAGGAACACAGAATGTGTTTTTGCGATGCTAGTCATCCGTTAAATAAAAAACAACAATAATAAATGTGGAGTCTTTGGCAATAATAAAATAAATAATTGTTAGACATTTGATTTGGTCTAAAACCCTATTAATGTTATATAAATAAATATGTAACTACAAGAAAAATACTATATAAATTGAGAGCTTTCCAACGAATGGTGAACAATTTCTGTGCAATGAACACTGCGGGAGTTCTATTTCCTTACCAACGGCTTGGTTGCACGTGAAAATCATTATAAAAGGCGCGTAACGGTTTTTTCTGTCGCTTTTTCGTGACGATTTTTTTTCGGTAGGTCATCGCAAAAACACATTCTGTGTTAATAGAAAAAGTAAGATGGGAATTTGGTTTCAGGGGAATCATTTGGTTTCCCCTGTTTTTTTTTTTTTTTTAACTTTCCTCCTAGATAACACGATTTTGTCGTTCCATCGGGCGACACAGGGAGGAGATGGCGATCAGAACAGCCAATCAGCGAGCGTTTCCACTCCACGTTGATGAGGTCCGTTTTCCCGGTTATTTTTTGAAATCATAAATTTTGATTGTCTCCCAAAAAAACAGGAGACTTATTTTCCGAAGTCAACCCGATTTTCATCTATCCCACACCATTAACTATTCAGGAAAAATGCAACCAGAATACAGTGAAATTCCTCATTGAAGGAGAAGAAAAAAACTGAAGACGTATTATAATTTTGTTTTCGTTTTTACAAAATTGTTAAAAGTCTTATCTTTCAATTTTAGGTATTTTTTTATTGGTTTATTTTCATATTACAGACCAAGTTTTCTCTTTATCTACCTGCTTCATTTTCCTTCCCTAATGTGTCATATTAATTGAAATTGATAAGACGATGGCACTGTTGGAATTGCTCGCTTGAAAAGTCCTTATTTGTCCACATTCAGTTCATTATTGCGCATTGAGGTGATAATTGGTACCTAAATTGATCCTCCACAAGTTAAAGGACGGACCTACCACCACAATTTCAGGTAAATAAGAGGTATAATGGAAGATGGAATCAAATGTAAGAAATAAAGTCTTGATTATTTGCATAGAATCCGATGCCTAGATGAGAGGACAAGAGCAATTCGGTAACATTGAGCTTGGTGTAAAAAATTGCTGAAAAAAGCAGCGACATATCATTTCCTGGTTTTCCGTGTCTGTCTGTCATGAAATCCTTGCCACAGCCATTACTTTTACAATTCTCATCCGATTTCGATGAAATTTCCAGGGATTGTATGTATTGGCGTGTAGATTGTCCGCTATGAAAATCATCACCCCCGGACGGATAGTAGCGGCTGCGCATGCGCAAACGTGAATTCCTTGTAAATAACTTCTACATTTTCCATCCGATTTCGAAGAACTAACCTTCCGTGTAACAGCCATATTACTTACATTTTTCATCCGTATTTGACTGGGGTCCGTATTTGGCTGGTGTAATAGTAACAGATGCTACGTAGGTAGCTGCCAACCGCGGACACTCTAGTCTCTAACCTCATGATCAGCTGTTCAATATTATAATTCTTAACTGTTCTTATTATCATAATATGCGCCGAGTTTTGAACTTGTTTCCTTGTGTCGTTATTCATTTTCCTAGCAGCAACAGGTGTAATCGAGTAACGAAGACCTGATTCTGGATTATTTGAAGACAGGAAACCAACAATTTTCAACAAAAAGATCTGGAATAGTAAAATACGTTTGTAAAAATGACCTATGTGCCGCTAAAATACATCCTATGTGCCAAAAACACAAAAAATATGTGATTTTTGAACATAGTGGTGAATTATTTAACCTCAGAGTTGGCAGGAAACTAGCAGATTGGTAAGCTGATTGAATACTATGAATTTGAACGTACGTCTTCCTGTTCAAACGTTAATATCACTAAAATGAAATGTTTTTCGCGCTCCCTGAACATTTTCATTTTTGACACATAGGTCATATTTTCGTGACAGCGACGATATGTCTCATCGCCATGTTGCCCCATTCTAATACATTACATCAACTACATGAACCGCTCGTGTCTTTCTTACTGATATTATATTATATTCATATTACAGCTGGGGTCAGCTGTGACCGAGCGAGCTACGGCGTTTGTCTCTGGAGACGAGACTCAAACCGGTTGCAGGGGCCGTGAGTTCGAGGCCCGCCTCTGCGGCATATTTTCGGGGCGAGTCGGTCGCAGTTCCCCCTCGTCCCAACCCAGGGCGGTGAGGCTCATCAGAAATCAGCAGATCAAATTCTGATCTTCCCTAAGGAAGACAGCTGATGACGTCCGCGACGCCAGGAATGGCAGTCGGACGAAAATCCAACCTGAAACGGTTGTTTACTTTACTTTTTACTACAACTACTTACAATCGGGTTATGGATACGAGAAAACTATGTGCCACACCCACTTGACAGACATTTTTATTTTGTATTTTTAGGAAAATGCGTACTTCACGGAATATACATATATAAGTTTTCTCATTCTAGCTTAATGTTATTTAAAGTTAGTCAAATACTTATAATGAGGACTAGAATCATTGAACAGCTTCTCTATTTGTAACTCGACTTTTACGTAACGCCAAGTCTCCTGCGAAATGTCAGGCTCATAAAAGAGCGTGAGGAAAAACGTAGCGCACGTATTTTTTCAAAAGTCCCTATGTTTATCTGTATTGCTTCCTCGTTACTCATCGCTGACAGAAACACCGATACCACAATTTACCCTCAACAACTGACACGAGCCGAGTTCCTCGGACATGGGAAGCCGTGCGCGGTGGGATCCACACAAAAAAAGTCCTCGAACGAATAAATTTTTCCTCTGGCGCAAAAAGCGCTTTTGATAGAGGGATCAAGGCATTGAGGCAGCGCTGCCGGCAAGTGCAATGTAACAATCCGTATCGACATTTCCATCCCTCTTCTTCCACTAACCTTCCCGAACACACCCACGTCTCTTGTTTTAAAAGATCATTACATTCGTTTGATCCCTTTCTCTCTTTTTTTCTTGTTCCGCGGTAGATTGCTTGATGTAAAAAGGTGGTGTAAACATTCCACGTTCAATAAAGGAGTATTGCATTTCCCCAGTTTCATGAAGTAGCGGTACGTGGCCAAATGCTCATTTTTGACGAATATTCAAGGGAAATGAAGCTATTGCAATGGCCTAAAAATTTTTAGAATGGACTTTTTCGAAACATTTTTTCACTGAAATCCGTTCTGGAACATTCTGAAACATTCTCTGAAGTTTTTCCAATAATCATATGTATGTATATACAATAATTGTTTAGCAACAATTTTCAAGTTTCTGCCAAAGTGTCCGTAACAACAAACAAAAGGATGAGTTCGTTAGCCAAAAATTTTGGACAACCCGAAGTGGTCCAAATTTCATTTATAATAAATGAAAAGGAGATTGGAGGACTTAAATTTTTGGCTAACGAACACATCCTTTTGTTTGTTGTTACGGACACTTTGGCAGAAACTTGAAAATAATAGTCCAAACTTGACAATAACTTGATAATAGAAAACATGAACTATAATAGTCCAAAAAACGGGTTTTTCTAGATGTTTGTGGTTATCACCTAAAAAATCATAGTAATGTGATTGCATATTCGGCATGTGTGTGTGTGTGTGTGTATTCGGTGTGTGTGGTGGCATGTGATGTGGCATATTCGGATTCAGCACAAAATTTCTAAAACCGATGCACTTTCCAAATATGAAAATTGTCAAAAAATCAGAAAGTAGGTATGTACCTATTTATATATATAATGAAAATGTGCATACATTTTTTGTTCCCAGAAATGTGGTAGCCGTGTGGGTAGGTACTCTATGAGTTCGTGGATACGAGTAGATCATGAATGTGGACTCCTAACATCTTTATAGGATACCCAGTGCATACAGTATGTTGGTATGGTATACTAAACATTAATAAACCAAGAATCGTGTAAAAAAAAAAACTTTCCAAAAGAAATTTCAACAACTTTTTTTTTTCCTCCCCCTTTTCCTTCCCTTCAACTGAAAGATTTCTTTGAAAATTCGCTCATTAGTTCATGCTGCATGAATGTACTTTTTTGTTATACGTCTATGAGGGGGATCCAATCGCCAAATTGCAGTTGATGTTACTTGTCAGTGTCATACCAACCTTGTACAGAAAATAAAAAACTCCTGAAAACTTCATCGACATCGGATGAGAATTGTAAAAGTTATGGCAGTGGCAAGGATTTCATGACGGACACACAGACAGACAGACACTGAACCAAAACAGTTCAGGAAGGTCCAAAACGTAAAACGCGAGTGGAAACTTTGATTTTGGAAAACTTTGTTTTTTCAACCTAGAAAAGTGGAAACAAAGTTTAACCCCCCAACGCCTTAAGCTAACTTAAGGCAACACCTTAAGCTAACTTGGTAGACTCGGAAGCAATATTGAATTATTGTACACGTCGTATCGGCCATTAGGATGTGTTCATTGGACTCCGAGATAATTTATGGGTTATGAGGCTTCAATAGGTGGTCACTAGGAGTCCATGCTGGTAATTGTTGGATCAGAGAGAATACTAACTACATATATCTACACATACAACATATATCTACATATACCTACGAATACTATACATAATAATATTATTACTTCTACATTAATAATACTATTACTTCTTTATTGCTGGAATGAAAATACTCGACTGTACCCACCTCCTAGCAGCTTGCTTGTTTGGTACACAGTGAATATTTGGCGTCGAATTTAAAAAAATCTGTTCCACACTCAGCCATTTCTGGCTCTCCACAAAAGCTAATTTCATGGAAAAAAGATTCCAGGAGTCATGACTTACCCGGAAATGCTTAAACCTAACGCTAAAATTGTTGACGTTTTTCGAAGGATGTTGAATTTTCCTGATTTCCAACCGAAAAGGGCTCTTAAAATGGGAATCACAGAAGAATTTCAATCGGTTGGTCACATCAAGTTCTAATATCAAGTTAGCATATAATCTTGAATGGCACTATGGAGGTTTTTACACCGAACAAATAAAATCTTTTACAAAAGTATCAATTTATTGAGTGACATCTGACGCTATTTGCTGAAGGTTCATAAGTACAAACCAAGCATTCCAGCAGATATTGGGACGTGATAATATTCAGATGAAGATCTAGAGGAATTTGTCTCATTTATCGTCAGTCACTCTCACTGCATTCGCATTCGTAGACCCTGAAATATTCGGATTCGCTGCTTCGTGGACTGATGGCGTACGAACTTGTACAGGTAGAATCTGACTCTTCGGACATATCAGATCTCGAAGGATTCGCTCTTTCCCATTTTTCAGGATAGCACGTTAATACCTGCACAGAGGCTCTCGAGTCCGACTCTCTTCCCTGTTGGTGCTCAATGACTAAACAAGCTGTATCCGGAGTATACGTTCTCGTACATCTTCCATAATTCCATTCTCCCGCCCTGGCATTGATGGTGGATGGTATCCTTTTATGTATGGACCTCCTCCTTGCTCCTCTGAGGATCATGAAGAATAAAGGATGAATGAAATCATAGCCCAGTAGAAGTACTCAATAGTACCAAAACGACATAAACCATCGTGATAACCACAACTCAGGATTTTGAACCCTACCAGATTACTCACTATCCACTCATCTAAGCCTACTCATGCAAAATTTCCTAATTTAATTGCGTCAAATTACGGTCAAAGATGATCTCGTTCCGATTACATTGGTTTGGGATTACATATCGTCGCTTAAGTTCGACCTTGACGCATGCCAATTCAGCTACTTTCCAGACGACGCTAAGAATTTTTTTTGGTTTTAATTTTTCAATAATAAACCGTCGGTACACGGGTTCGCAGGAAAGGTAAACTCAGCCCTTCTTACCTTGTTGTATTGCGGGGCCACTTTGTTCTTTAGTTTGTTTTCGGTTTCTTTTAACTAACGTTACTAACAAGTAGGTAACATATTATTTTGAAAGAATAGTTATGTTGATAATTTCACATGGTCTGTTCGGAGAGGCAGTCCTGAACGGTTCGCAGGGGTTTGGAGGAGTCCGGTATAGGGCACCGATGAATTTTTTAGAATTTTTCGAGACCACGCGGAGCCCTGTAGGACAAACCGTTCGCTCCCTACGAGAATTTAAGGGTTTTACGTGAAATAGATCAGAAACACGAGTGTGAATCGCAAAAGAGGCCTAATCTCCGTGAAAATTAAAGCTGACCGAAATACGATCGATGTTTTTCTTCATGTTGGATGGTTGGTGGATTTGCAAACGAGTGATCTGTATAGAAAAATAATAAACTATTGTGTAATAATTTTCAGCGTTTTTGAGATGGCTTGATCGAACTTGAACGACGTTATGTAAAAATCCAGACTCTAACATACAACAGAATCGCCAATTGTAATAGGCAGGGCTGATCGCATTGGTTGTATCAGCAGTTGTGGCTCAACAGGAACATTGTTACCTTCAGGATACTAAAGGTTGATTGTTCAAGGCCAATATTTTATCGCGCCTGGATTGATTGTTTTATCAATACGCTGGCTGAATTCAAGACCTACTTAAGTGCGAATTTCACGATTTTCTGTTTTTGAGTCGATCTTACAGAGTTCTTTGAGCTCTTCCTAACGGTATATTATACTAATTCTAACGGTATACTTATTTCTATCTTTACCCGATCCCCACTTATACCGTTATAACGCGCATACTTACGACGTTTCCCACTGAACACGATTTTCCTGAGCTCCAATGCAATAGTGGAACAACTTACAAAACGACGGTCTTTCATTGCAAGGTAAGGTCATTTTCGTATTATTGTATAGTAGTGAAAACCGTCGTATCTGCACTTCAGTCAGTCTAATTCGGAGAATTCGAATCAACTAATATTGTTTCATGCAAGATATGTAGGGGCGGTTGTGGAAATCAATTAACAAGATGTGACAGAACCCAGAAATTATGAAGGTACGAAATGTTTACCGGAAAGTACCTATTTTAGTTTATTATTTTAAATACTTAATTAAATTTGATGTTCCATGTTTCAAGGTATGGAGAATTCGAAAATTCATAATTAGGAAAAGTCGAGTTCTTTGCAGACGAGTGATCTATACACAAAAAATTATACACCATTGTGTAAAAATTTGCAGCATTTTTTTCCGTTCCTTAAATCATTTTTTCAAGCGAATTTTCTATGGTATTTTCTTTTTCATCAGATGACACCAACGACAACGTTGAATTATCAGCAAAGACCGTGCGAACTGTAAAAACGTGCGTTTGAGATGGTGACCTATCAACCAACATTTTTGTGATATTTGTTAAGATTTATATTAAAATTAAATGATTCAATGTTATTTTATCGACATTTCCGTTATACCCGAATTTAAACGAATAAAATGTAGCAGATTTTGTATATAAGACGGTCTTGCATAAGATCAATTTTCGGAATAACCAAAAATATTCAGGACAAGACTGTCTCATCTACTAATTAACTATTGAATTATTAGGCAGAAAAATCAGAAATTTGCAGGTAAGTATACCTCAGCTGTTCTGAGATTGTGGTCTGTTTCAAATCGCTAGCTCCAATAGCTCCTAAGATATCCAACATGGAATTCTAGGTGAATTTTCAACCACACGCCCAGAAAAATTTGACAATTCGCACTTGAGCCGATCTTGAATTCGGCCAGTGAGTAGTAAAAAAAATACCTGTTGAGCATTTGAAGTTTCTCCTGTCCAGAAGGCGATTTTAAAAATTCGCGAACAACTTTGTTTTGTGCCGTTTTCTCGTGGAATCCAGTTTTCCAACCGTTCCTCGAATAATTCTCCACGCACCCATCATCGTTGCTGCAGCCCTCGGGTTTGGACACGTGTCCTCTTGCATGACCTTTAGTCCCCGCTGATCCTCGCCTGTTCTGACATCGATTGATCAGGCTAGACGTAGCCGAAACTGTCATTTCGGGGGCGAACCTTGAGACATTTCAATTCAATAGACATTCAATGGACCATTGACATGACACTAGAGGAAAGAAAACGATTCGGAGGAGTTCACACGCGATCATGAGTAGTGGGCATGTTTGATAAACCAAGCGTTTGATAAACAACGCAAAACTGTGAATGCAACCAGCAAATGGGAGATGTTGCTACCAGCTTTGTTGTGGCGTATTTTCTGCCTTCCTCATTCCCTTTCCAAGGTTTCAGAAGCAGAAAACTATCGGATTTCAATTTTTTAGATTCAGAATCGAATCGCCCGATTCTTAAAATGAATAATATAATCAAAAAGCACCGATTATTTTCTTTAAAATAATGAAAGTGTCACGATTGTGTCGACTTTTACTCGAGTGACAGGAGCAACAAAACCTGCTCGTGTCAATGTCTGAGCATCACTGAAGTTCGGAAAACAAGTCATGAGCATATTTGAAGTTCATATTTGAAATCAGAACAAAAAGCATAAAAAGGTCGTTTTACTGATTTTTCAAAACGATACCTACTTTTGATCGCGCTCTAGCGGTGGAATGCTCAATCGTAGAGACTTAAGTCATTTCATAAAAACTGTAGAGAATTTTGTGTAGTTTAATTTTAGTAGGAGTGCTCAAGTCGCTAGAACGCTTACTTTTTAAGTTATAGGCAAAAACCGAGAAAAAAGACGAAAAAACAGGAGAAAATCCTTCCCCCCCTCGAAATCTCCCCCCACCCCACCATGGGGGATTCCTGAGGTATGATTAACCACGTATGTAGGAAGACCCTGGTGAAGGAATTTCTTTACTAAGAATTATTTTTCCTATTTGCCCATTTTTGCTGTGCAAGTGACGCGAGGCTGACAATGTTTTGGTACCTAGGACGAAGCTTATTCTGCGATGATGAGTCAGCCCGGAAGTCATAGTATTTACATCGGTATTGGAGTTTCTGAAAACTCTTACAAAATTTGTAAGATTAAAAATTTGTAATAATATTCGATATTATTTATGTTTTGAATGGGGTATTTCGGTCGGTCGGAAATTCAGGTTTTTGACCTCAAATTTGGATTTAGCACCCTTGAAAACCTATATACTACAACTTCAAGCCCAATGATACTATAACATGTGGTAGAAAAATTAATTAAAGAGATCACACGTTTGAAAAAGGCGGGCCGCTATAAATGCACACACACCAGGCAAGGACTACGCCGCGGACTACGCCGCGCGCGTGTGTGAGTACTATTTTGTAGTATCCAAGAGGTCCTCCAAGGGTTTCCGTGCATGGATACTTTTTTAAAAGACAGTTGGCTAGCTACGTCACGATTGGCTAGCTACGTCACATCATTCAAATCTTCAACTTTCCTTAGCTTCTCTGATTTTTTAAAAACATTTTCTCGACGAACAGACCCGATTACCGTTATTCCTGAGCCATACTCTTTTGAAGAAAAAAATTTAAAAAATTGACCGAAATACCCCATTGAGTCAAATTTTCCTAATTTCCCTGAACGGTTTGTATGATGAATGGCTGTACCTACCCTATAATCAAGTTAATTTTTTCGTAACTGTTCAAAGTTATTGATATTTCACTCAGGAGAATGAGGTAACATGTGGTACTCGCTTCTAGTAGTTTTTAGACGGACCATTTTCATAGGTTCCTGATCGGCGGAATTCTTTCATATTTCCATCAAATCGTGCTCCTAACCATAGATGCATGCCAAAAATCGCCAACTACTTCTTTAGTTCGGTCAGAAATACGATTCAAATGAACTGAGAAATTTTTTTATTAAATCCGGTGAAAGGCATAGAACAGCGACAGGGTTTCATGAAGATCACAACACACAGATCCTGTAGGTAACCTTGCTGGAACTCTGCTGGTAGTTCAAGAGAGTATAGCTAGTAGCCTAGTAGCGCTAGTTATGTCCACCCAAACACTACCTCAATTCATTGGCTTAGGAACTTACTTAGAACTCGACGAGTATTATAGAGAGTACCATTATTAAGCATTTCGTCTCACAAGAGTGCTATGGAGTAGGTATTCATGCGCTGAACCGTTATTATGAAAAATGACTAATAAATTTAAAGTAATAGGTACCTATGAACTGTTAATTTCAGGTAAGAAAGTTAGAAAATGAAAAAAAAATCCTAAACCCTAAAAATAGCATGCTCTAAATGCCCTACTCCTGTTGGAAATTAATTAAAATGAATTAATTGAACTTCATCGCCATTCAGCAAAATAGAGAAAATAAATATTTAGTTAAGATGAGTCACATAGTTATACAAAGGTTGTTGCGTAAAACAGTTGGAAAATAAAAATATATGATCACGGCTACTACGAGTTACCCATTTAGCAATACATTTGGAGGGAGCGAGAAAAATCTTGTCGCTCAAAGTATTGAAGAATTTCGTTGCCTAGGTATCTGAGATGAGTAGATACTGCCCATAAATTACTTGACAGTTCGTTGGAAGAAGTAATTGAGGGTAAATGCGTATAAATCGAGCTGACAAGTGCAGGGCATACATCCACGAGCCATTCAACTTCGTCCATAGATGACGTTCAGGGTAACAATTATGGTTGGCTCCATGTCACACATGCCATACAACCACAAAAGGTTGAATCTTCCCAACAAAATGCCCTCACTATGTAGGTATTTCATTGTCTGATTTCCCTCAGACATAAAGGGTACTTGGGGACTTGAATGGCATTGAATTTTATCGGATCAGTCAAGTGCCTCACCCACTATTCAGCATTTTGTCAACTTACATGATAGTTCGACTGCGTCAAGTTTGCTTGAAGTGAAATTTCATTGCGTTTTTTACATCCAGGGAAATTGGAACATGAAAAATTGAGAATTGAAGTCTTTTGTACTAACCTGGCAATCTCGTTCATGATGAGCGCTTCGAGGTGTAATTGAAGGCTTGATTTTGTTTTCGGATTGAAGTGGAGTTTTGTGGTGTATTTTGTAATTTCGTTATTTCTTCGTTAATGTGATTAACAGTTGAATTAAATTAATGTGATTCACGGTTAGTTGACAATGTGGTGTTGTGTTAGTGATCAGTGATAACAATTGTTTTGTGCGCTCGGGTAGTTATTATTATTAAATCCTATTATATAGTTTGCTAACGATGTCGATGTGTAGTACAGTGAACGGAAAAGTTTTATCCCACATGGAACGCTGTAGTCCTTGATTTTTAACTCGTTCTACAGTAAGACTGTTGATGTGGGGGTGAAAACAACAAAACCGAGAACGAACATAAACACAAGAAATACGTTACCATTCTGAATTCAGATCCGCGAAGAAAGATGAGTGTAGGTCTGTTATATTGTACTCATGTAGGCCTTGTTCTCCGACCGATTTGCGTTGTTCTTTTCTGTTCCACGCAGAAATCTATCTAGTTGTGAACTATCACTAAAATTTTGAAATTTAAGTTCAAGGGGAAGAACGATTATTTAGTGAAAATAAGGCTCATTCTGACAGTAGTCTTGAGAAACCTACTTCTTCTTTATCTTCTAGACTTAGAAAACTTCTCTGTCACCAGAATATCGAAACTTGTATGGGGATAGGGCAAGTGGGTGGAAAATATTCACAAACATATTGTTGAGTAGTGAGTGCATTCTAGGGGGCGTCCCATGGGATAAGCATTAGGTCAATTTAAACCAGTTGGTAAGCGATAAAACTGTCACACTCAATGTAATTTATTGAATATTTTAGGCAAGAAATTTCGATTTCCCTTCCCATCCCCCTCCCTTACCATTATCTACCAGAACAATTCTAGTGGCAAGGGAGCCTCGAATTTGTAGAGAATTTTAAAATCCGTGATCTACGATACTCAACATGCGAATTTCAGTTCTCCTCCTTTTTCCCATGTCAATTACATAAGGACGCCCAAGTCTTAGTGTGGGACGTACTAAAAAAAGTCAGCCAACTGATTGAGGCACATAGCTCCCTCGTATCCCGATTGTATAGATGATCCGATGCATAGTAGGTAGTTAAAATCAAAACATCAATCTCTAAGAACCTTCTACTACCCTCATAGGGGACCGTCTACACGTCAACCTGCACAATCTATAAATATTGCTGAAAAATGTAGAAGTTATAGCTGTTACAAGGATTGTACGTTTGCGCATGCGCACAAAATACTTTCAATATGGTAGCCATCATTTTCATAGGGGACTATACCCCCATCTGCATAATCCCTGAAAAATTCATCGAAATTGGATGGGAAATATACAAGTTATGGCTGTAACATGGAAATACGCATTTGCGCATGCGCAGCGGCTACCATTAGTCCGGGGGTGATGATTTACGTAGGGAACCATTTACACGCCTACCCGCACAATCCCTAAAGTTCCATCGAAATCGGATGAGAAATATAGGAGTTATGGGAGTGGCGAAATTTCATGACAGACACACAGACAGACACGGAACCAAAATTGTTCAGGAAGGTCTGAAACGTACAACGCGAGTTTACAATTTGATTTTGGTGAATATTTTTTTCCAACCTTGAAAAGTGAAAACAAAGCTTCCGCTACCTTGGTAGACTCGGAATCAATATAACTACATTAAAAAAAAATTATTCCTTATACAAGCTTACTAATGGTACCCGAGCCTTGAAATTGTGATAACTAGAGCTCGGCAATACATGCGAAATAAAACCTCAAAATATGCACGTAGATGCCCAATATATGCATTTGTACATATGCGCGAAAAAATCCGAAAGTATGCCTTCAAAATATGCGCAAGATAGTTGAACAATTGAATAGTAAGTGGGAAACAAAGTATATAGTACATAGTTACTTGTATTTATTCAATTTTTTGTACGTACATTTTTATACAAAATCATTTTATACAATTTGTACAATAGTTTTACTCAGTTTTTAGACAAAACATTCAATTGTTAAAATATTTTAGCTTGTACTACCAAGTGCTCATCCAAATTTTCAGTTGTAAAAGATTTTCTCAAATCGTGCAATAATAGTTTCAAACGGGAAAATGATCGCTCCACATCTGCTGAGACAATTGGTAGATATTTGAAAGACGCCACTTCTTGAGGAGTGTATGACCAATTGCTGGTGTTGAGCGAGCCGCCCTTCAACACTTTCGCCAACAGAACGACAGTTTTCCAGCCAGGATTTCGTTTGAGTACACACTCTGATTTTTCTCGAACGGTTTCACCTGTTTTTCCGGGCCATGATAACCCCTCCTCATTAGAGGAAATAGCTGACAAAACTGGAAAATATGGCTTTTGTCAAGAAATGCCCATTATATGCTCTTATACCAAAAACTGCGAATATATGCAAATATATGCACGATAAATTTAAATTTGGAGCGACAAAATGGCTTGAATATGGCATATTTGGGCTCCTTACAGCTTGGGCATATCGCAAAAAAAATATGCAAATATGCAAAATGCCGAGCCCTAGTGATAAAACTGTCAATATACCTCTGGATTTAACTAAGGGAGGTCGTGAGTTCAAATCTCGCTGGCGGGCCGTGTTTTCGTGTGTTTGGGTCTCATCTCTTCTCATCTGTTTGGGGATTTTCATGTGCCAGGATACCAAACACTGCGTACCCTGGAAATGGCAAATAAGTAAAGTAAAGTAAACAACCGTTTCAGGTTGGATTTTCATCTGACTGCGATTCCTGGCGTCATTAGCAGTCATCAGCTGTAGATCAGAATTCGTCCTGATGATTTTCCTCATGGCATCCTATTGCCTCTCCGCGCAGGGTTGTGACAAGGGGGGCGATGAGAGCCCCGATCGCTCAAAAATGCACGCTGCCAGCGATGAACCTTGAACCCACGACCCCCATAGAAGTCGGTCCAAAGTCCACCGCCAAACAACGACGCCCCAACGACCGTAGCTACACCGGACCCCCTGGAAATGGTGTGTTGCAGTAGAGTATAGTACATTTTCTTCCAAACAAAAAATCTGAGCAAAAGCAATCTTTCAAAACCACTTCAGTTTTGCAATTTTGAATAAAACTTGGAGTTAAGATAAATAATTCAACATCGTCACAATATTTTATAGATATAACTTAGTCAATTGAGGTGAGGTTGCTACTCTATAGCGCTATCAAGATACGCTATTACTCTGCTCTCTTGAAGGTAATGAACCTTCCTGCCAATTTGACGTGTAAGAGAATACCCCAGGTGGAGGTGGAGGAGGTTGGCGGGGGGTTGAAGGGTGGAGACATTCACCACGTGTCTGTAACCTCCAGTTCCCAGCTTCCGTGGGGGAGGTATACATAACCATGTGGAAGGTATATATAACGACCCTTATCTCGCAGATAAGAAAACGATATTTTTGAAACACTGTTCTTGTAATACGTATCCCCCCTCTACCGTCAAATCTGTTGCTAAGCAACTCTCCTACTGACATGACGCCGTTGAAGGGGAAATGATATCAAATGATTCTGTTGTGAGCCTGAAAGGGGGCTCATGGTTGAATTACGTTTCTCGTGAGTGATGATTTCTTCTCAAAAACCGCAACAAATCGACCCAATCTCACTCACGAGAGTAAATGGAGGTTGTGAGGAGAAAACTAAGGTATCATAGAGGGACGCCATTCCTGGATCAAATTGAGAGAGGAGAAAACTGAACCTCCAACATGGGTATTATCTCTTGCAGTACCACGAATGTTGCAAATTAAGAGAGTTTAGGGAAATTTAAGACCTCAAAAGTAATAATAAACAATCTTTTTACCACAACTGTTATGGAGCTAGCATGCTGCTAGTTAAATATACGTACCTATTTATGTGTATCAGTATTTTGGATAATGAATATCTCAGGGATCAATCACAATTATCATGCATCGCGAATGTAATTTTTCGATTCAACTGTAGTTGAATTTTGGTTTATTATTCTAAATAATGAACCTTTGGAATGGGGGGGGGGGGTAGTACCCCTGGACCCCCCAGATGCTATCTACTCAAAGCCTACGGCGTAAGTTATGGAAAAATGGAACATGTTATAGCCAAATTTCGTGCAGAACCTTTAGTCGTGCGTAGTTATAATACGAAAGTTATATAATACCTACCAACGTATCTAAAATACATTGCAAAAGCTCGGGGCTTCGCGCCTTGGAAACCGGAGTGTTGAAAAGGCACGTTCCCCTAACGAATAACGTTTTTCGGGCAGTTACCCTACGGCTAAAACATGTTCCATGTTAACAAGTCTACTCATCTCAAAAATTTATGGATTGCGTATCAAAGTACACACGATCCGAAGAACCGATTTTGATGAAATTTGGTATAATATGGGCTCCATTTATGGACTTTGAGCCCTGAAGCTTGTGGTAATTGTCAGGCACTTCGTAGGTGTGAAAAAAGGAGTTGAATCTGTAAGATATCCCATAATTTTGGCACTTGGACAGTACTATTTCATGAGTCAATTATTTACCCACAAATAGTTTTTTTGTAGGCACTGGAATGGTGTAAAATTTAACACTCTTTCCAATGGTACTTAGTCCTATGTTTGAATTTTTACGATAAATAATAGTAGTTTAATAGTTAATAATTTTAGTGAATAAATGAGATTTTAGTGAATGATAATTTTTGGCCAAATAAGTTCGAAAACACGGAAAAACGTCTGCCAAGTGGGTGTGGCACATAGCTTCCTCGTATCCATAACCCGATTATATAGATTAATATCAGTAGTTAGTTAATCTCAAATCACCAATCTCTTAGTACCTTTCACTACCCTAATAGGAGACCATCTACACGCTAATCTGAGCAATCCTAGAAAATTTCATCAAATTCGGATGAAAAATGTAAGTGTTATGGCTGTTACAAGGATTTAACGTTTGCGCATGCGCTAAGGCTACTGTAAATTTTAAGGCCTTGATTTTCATTCGGGACCATCTACAACCTAATCCGCGTAATCCATGAAAATGTAGAAGTTATGGCTGTTACAAGGAATTCATGTCCTTTTTTTTATGGGGTTCTATAAGTTGTATTACTAGTATTTTATCAACTTTAAAGTTATTATTAAAGTTAAAGTTATTATTGCTCTCTGTCTGCTCCAACTAGCGATCCTTCCATTATTTGTTTCTCCTTGTTTGTTGTTAGTTTGATTGAAGTATTGTTATCTATTTACCACGGAACTACCGCTGATGGTCTTGGGACCAAAGCGTATTCATGTGTTGTTAAGATTGTTCGTATATACTTATTGAAATATAACATGTTAATCAATCAATCAATCAATCAAGGAATTCATGTTTGCGCATGCGCCGTCGCTTCTATCAGTCCGGCGATGATGATTTTCATAGGGGACCGTCTACACACCAACCCACACAATCCCTGAAAATTTATTAGAAATCGGACAACAACTTCGTACAGTTATGCCTGTTACAAGGATTTCATGACAGACACACAGACAGACAGACACACAGACACGGAACCAAAATTGTTCAGAAAGGTCTAAAACGCAAAACGCGAGTGAAAATTTTGATTTTGGAGAACTTTTTTTTTCATCCTTGAAAAGTGAAAACAAAGCTTCCGCTACCTTGGTAGACTCGGAGGCAAAATCTTGAAATTGAAAGAACTTGGATAATAAAGGGTTAAAACAAGCTTGCTTTGAGACATTTCCTTAAATAAATTACTTGTAGAATCGACTCCCGAAGTTTGGTGGTCCCCACGGGACACCCTGAATGCAGTGAACTAATAAACCATTGTGTTGTAATTTACAGCGTTTTCGCAACCTATTGCCTTCCTCCTCATAATATACGTGTCCAATAATAAAACATAAGTACCTAGATCAGGAGAAGTAAGGTAGACTAGTTCAAATCCTGTTATTAGTAGAAAGACTATAGTAATAAATATAATAACTGTAATCAATGGAACAAAATAATTTTATATGAACCCCAAATATTTCTCACACCAGTTGATTCAGATGGGTGGAAGGACGAAAAGTGCGGATTCCTCTGAGAAAAACCAGCTTGCAGGGTACTAGACGGTCCCTTATAAATTTCTTTGTTTAGCTGGGGGCCAGTGGTAGCGTATACTCGGAACTCCTGAGTAATTAAGAGATAGCTGGTACGGGGAAGAATCAGACAAGGACAACGGTTTCCCAGAAGGAAAACTTGATTGTCGTACTACTTGATGTATCATGAGAACACAACTCATTAGAAAGATGATGTTGGGCGCTTCGGTTTGACCAGCAGAGCTTTTTGTATTGAAAACGAGGCAATTTCTAGATTTTTTTGTGCATGCGCAGCGGCTACTATCGGTCTGGGGGTGGTGATTTTCACAGGGAACAGTTTACACGCCAACCCGCACAATTACTGAAAATTTCATCGAAATCGGATGAAAAAATCTAGATGTTATGGCTTTGGCAAGGATTTCAAGGACAGACAGACAGACACGGAACTAAAATTGTTCACGAAGTTCTGAAACATGAAACGCAAGAGGAAATTTTGATTTTGAAGGATCATTTCTCTAACTTTGAAAAGTGAAAACAAAGCTTCCGCTACCTTGGTAGACTCGGAACCTCGGAAGCAAAGAAAAACTGGACGGAAAATTTTCCATAGAAAAATTACTCATTACCAAAAGCTATTAGCATTTGTTCAAATCTTATCCACAACCATAATTTCACGTTTTCGTGAGAAGGGCCCGTAAAGGTCTTCTTGCTGGAGTTCCGAGTGACAGAAGCGAGGGCGGAACGAAATTGAATGGGATTTCACTCCAGTAAACACATTTTCGAGCTGACACAATAGCAGCAGGTAATCACCTCGCTCTCGCCCCGTCGAATTATTATCATCAGGTTCAGATAATTTACGACTTCTCTCATTGTCAACAGCTTCTACTTCCCGCCAACTAGATAGTAGACGTGGAGGGTATTCAAGGACAGTTCCGTTGGAATAAGTTGTTGAGAATGAAGATAGTGAATGTTCTACTCTGCTACATCTCCTGCCTAAAAGTTGAAGATACAGGGTCCGCCAGAAAGAACGCATGGAATTCAAAATGATGGTACACCAAAAATAATTGCAATAAAAAAAATTGTATTTCGTCAAAATTATCACAAACAGGGGAAGTTTCAGTTTATGTAATAAAAGTTAAGTATTAAAGATCACGTCGTTGAAATGACGAACATTAGACGCAATGCAGGATGCCAGCCATTCCCCATTTGGAAAGACTGCATGGTGTTGGTCAACATTTCCCTGGGAACTCGCCTGATTTATCCCTTCAGTTCTTCGAGTATTCGTGGTTTGTTGATTTATACCTTAGATCTCATATACCCCCACAAAAAAATAATCAGACGAGACAGAATCATTGGACCTTACTTTTTCGACGACGACGCCGGGGAAAGAACAACCGTCAATTCAGACCGATACGTTAAAATGATCACCGATTTTTTCCTGGAGCTTACTTCGTGCCTGTACCAGAAGGACTTGGTTTCAGCAAAATGGAGCCACTTCCCACGCAGCTCGTGCTTCAAAGAAAATGTCCACGTCGTCTCATCTCGCGTTTTGGTCACATTAGCTACCCAGTGACTCAATGAATTGAAATCCCTTCCCTTTTGGGTGTTTGGAAGTTTTTGACATTGGTCAAAAATAAAAATTTAAAAATAAAAAAAATGCACGAAAGTTTATTATTTTTCTGTATAGATCACTCGTCTGCAAAGAACATGGATTTGCCAAGGTCACCATCTATTTTTTTTCAACTCCCCTTAAAGACAAATTATCTTTTGTGACGAAGGGGGCACGCCATAAAATAAAAATAAATAAATAAATCAAATATAATGGGGAGGACGCCCAGGACTCATCCGACGCCGGTCCTAGGGATGAGGGAAGATGAGGAAGGTGGGGGTGGGAGAGATGAATGAAGGGAAGTGCCTCTATAAAAAGACCACCAGTTCAGATATGAGCCGAGCAGGACGCGGTGATACCACGAAGTACACCTAGTGAGATGCCTAACTCACGCAACTCCGTGGCACTTTTCCCGCACCACACCACGCGCCATGACAATGTTGCCGCCATACCCTGATGTTGTTGGGTAGCACTTTTTAGCTCTGATACCGCTTGCCGTGAATCATCTCTATCATACTTTCTTATCTTAGCCTGCCAGGTCTGCTCCATGTCCAAGCTGCCATTGACAACCTGGACATTCACGATAATGCAAGACCTGTCAGGCTTGACGGCTCCAATGTCAGGCTTCTTACCCTGGTCACTTGGCATGCGAGACAGTCTCTCCCTCTCAACTTCACAGCCACTGGATGAGAAGCACCTGCTATCTGCTTGGCGACCGCATCATGACGTAGAATGCAGCCCCCATGAGTTCGTGGACACTGCTGCACTACATGATACAAATGTTCATTTCCACTCCGACAGGCACGGCAAAGGGTATCTGTCGTCCCACGACTACCCCTTGAACACCGTACCGCTGTTGGCAGTGTTGCCACGCGGACGGCGTGGAAGTTCCAGTAGTTAAGGGTCGCAATGCCCTCCGAAGCCCATTGGGAAGAGACAAGGCTTTCGGAGCACTGTCGGAGCTCTTTACCATCAACAGACTCATGCAGTGCAGCAGCAAAATCAGCAGACGAACTGAGTTTTGGAGAAGATGGTGTTGCTGGGTCGCACCATGCTAATTGCTGCCTGACAAAATCAAGATCTGCAGCAGCACGGGCGACTTCCCAGCTCAACCCTTGAAGGGCTAGCAGGCGCTGGCGGCACAGTGGAGGGATAGATACCGAGAGAGACACAATGCTAAGCCACCGGATTCAACCGTTGCGTGAATATAGGAACTCGGGACACCAGGTGGGAACTTCAGCCAAGAGTGCACAGCAGAGCGTACTTAGCGATCTAATTCCTGCAGCTTCCCCGCCGTAAGCCTACTACATACCTACTTCACAGTCGGGTTTATTTGAAAGATATGAACGCTTCACTCGCAGTTCGAAGAAACAGGATCTGAGGTTGCCCTAACTATTAGGAAATATGATTATTAATTGCTAAGGACGAAAAACTGAGTACAACTCGAAAAAGCGAATAGCGATCGCATTTCGGTCAGCTAAAATTTGAATGGAGATTAGGCCTCTTTAGCGATTCACACTCGTGTTTCTGATTTGTAGTCCGACCCTTAAATTCTCGTAGGGAGCTAACGGTTTGTCCTACAGGGCTCCGCGTGGTCTCTAAAAATTCTAATAATGCAATACTATCTTAAATTGGTAAAAAACGATACCTTTATTCCGAGAGTTTTCGAGATAAGGCACTATTGAAAATTTCAACCCTTAATTGTGACCCCTTAGAAGTGACTGACATCAACCAAAAACTTCGAGGCACAACTAAACCTCAAATGGAGCCCATATACCCAATTCATAGAAACGGACGGAAAATTGTATTTCATTATTTTCAATCATGAACCTTTGGAATCGACCAAGAAAAAATATTACTCCATATTATCGTGTTTAAAAAATATTAATCCATACGTCGTGTTTCCCATAATACATTGGTTTCTATCACGTAACTTCATCACACCATCCGAGTTATAGTTGATTGTCTAAAATTAGTTGTACCTAATACTACTTGGTGGTTGGTCAAGTGATGAACCAGCTCGTGAGATAACTCGAATGAACAGCTCAAATTATGAGGATTGATTTAAAAGTAATAATTTATGACGAATGAGGTAATTTGATTATCATTTTCGAATAAGTCTAAAGATTGCTTCCGAGTCTATCAAAGTAGCGGGATCTTTTGGGAATCAGGGACAACTGGAAAAACCTTCATCGCCGAGTTTTCGGTAACTATATTACCTTCTTCAGGGATCAAAATATGTTTTATTTAGTGACACCGCCAAACGTTGACATAAAAAGAAAAGTTGGAGACGACAACATGATTCTAGAAGATAAAGTATATGGTAAAATTTAAAAATGAACGAAAAACACCGCACATTTTAGCATGCATTTCATCTTCTAGAATTATGGTGTCGTCTTTTTATTGTCCTTCGAGCCCTGAAGAAGTTAATATATTTACCAAAAGTTCGGTGAAGAAGATGTTGTTTTGGTTTATTATTTTCAATAATGAACCTTTGGAATCGACCAAGAAAATTTTTTTTTAACACCCCCTCAAAATTTGATGGTTTACGTTTCAAGGTACGTAGAATCCAAAAATCGAATAACAATTTGGCCGTCCGTCCGCCGTCCGCCGTACGCGGCACTTTTGCCACTTGGCATTGACCGATTTTGATGAAATTTGGTATGTAGGCTCCAATTGGGGTCTAGTTGTGCCCCGAAGATTTTGGTTAATGTAGGTCACTTCTAAGGGTTCCAAAATGAATTTTGAAATTTTGAAAACGCCCTAACTCAAAAAATTTCGATATAAAGGTATTGTTTTTCCTTCAATTTAAGATTCTATAGAATTTTTAGAATTTTTTGAGACCACCCGGAGCTCTGTAGGACAAACCGTTCGCTCACTACGAGAATTTAAAGTTTGGACGTACGATAAATCAGAAACACGAGTTTGAATCGCAAAGGAGGCCTAATCTCCGTTCAAATTAAAGCTGACCGAAATGCGATCGATGTTTTACTTCATGTTGGATGGTTGGTGGCTTTGCAGACGAGTGATCGATATAGAAAAATAAAAAATAATAAACCATTGTGTAATAATTTGCAGCGTTTTTTCCAGTTGACTCTCGATCAATAATAATTATTATTAACGTTAATTATTAACGTAGTCCGTTTTTTGGGTCGATCTACATCATTTTTGAGCGGAATCTTTGTTTTCATTTTGAAGGTTGAGAAAAAAATTGTTATCCAAAATCAAAATTTTAACCCGTTGTTTACGTTTTAGGCCCTCCTGAATAATTTTGGTTCCGCATCTGTCTGTGTACCTGACAACAAATCCTTGGCACTGCCATAACTATACGAATAGTTATTTTCGATGAAGTTAGATTTCGATAAAATTTTCAGAGATTGTGGGGTCGGCGTGTGGATGGTCCCCTATGAAAATCATCACCCACAGACTGATAATAGCCTCTGCCCATGCGCAAACGTAAAATTCCTTGTAAATAACTCCTACATTTTCCATCCGATTTTGAAGAACTATTCAGTGATTGTGCCGGTTGACTTGTAGAGTACAGAGAGATTGATGCCTTGAGATTAACTACTATGCATCTATAAAAGCGGGTTATGGATACGAGGAAGCTATGTGCCACACCTACTTGGCAGGCGTTTTTCATTCTCAGCGTACTTCCAAACTTGAACAAACGAAAATGGAATCCGTAACTATGTTGGGATCCCAGTGTTGATTATCTTTGATATTATTGTCTTCAAGGTTAGGTTACTAGAAGAAGCCCTTCCGATTGAATTTGAACTACTCCTACACAGGAAGTTTCCCGAGTTCATAGTTTCTGCCTCGTTTTCTCTGTGGTAACTGCCTTTCATGTGAAACTGACTAAAGGGCACCCAGAGACGTAGTGGGTGTAGGGTGAAGGCAGATCAAGGGGTGTGGAAATTAAATGGTGAACATCAGGGCCACAGCAATCTGCATTGCAGAGGAGAGAAGATAGGGGACTTGTAACCTGATAGCCGTTGTTTTAAATAATAAAATGCTATCGAAGGCATTTTGCTGGGGACGAGTTGTGACGACCCCATCCCTGGCAGAGCAGAGATTCTCTTGCTGCGGCGATTTTCATAACCATCCTCTCGCGGCTAACAGGGTTAACGGGAAGCGGAAGACTGGAATTGTTGTGGACTGTCAGGCCTTGCATTCACACAAGGGGGGGGGGGGGTCCGAGGGATTTGCAACTCATAATTCCGGTTATATGCAATATTCTCTCTGTTCCCGGGAGTTCTATAATGGTTGAAACAATGGCGGGAGGGGACGATAAATAAATATATTCCACTTACGAAACGAAAACATTTTTCAGACAACCACATATTGAATGTACGTAGGTATAAATTTCGTATGTCCATTTGAGTTTTATTCACAAACTTTCCTCTCTCTGTATGCTGCTGTATCCTTTTGTTATTATTATCGAAAACTTCACTTTAGTTTCTTCATCTGAATATGCAAATAGTAATTTAGATTCCAATTTATGTACCTAGGTGTAAAATGTAATAAAGGCTGCTCGAATCAAGCAAGATTGTTAATGAGAAAGAAGTAAAACCATATCAACCTCAAGATCGTGAGTACAAATCCTAAACCCATCATAAATTAGAGGTACTCAAAACCCATTAGTAGAGAAAGTACCCTTTATAAAGTAGAGATACACAAACCCCAGAGGTACCCCAAGGGTGGAGATACCCATTATACAGTAGAGGTACACAAACACCATGGAGTACCCCATGGGTAGAGATACCCTTTATAAAATAGAGATACATATTATAAAGTAGAGCTGCACAAACCTCATAGGGTACCCCATGGGTGGAAATACCCATTATACAGTAGAGATACACAAAACCCATAGGGTACCCCATGGGTGGAAATACCAATTATACAGTAGAGATATACAAACACAATGGAGTACTCCATGGGTAGAGATACCCTCTATAAAGTAGAGATACATAATATGTATCTATAATGCACATAACATGTTTCTATAATGTAATGGGTATTTCCACCCATGGGGTACCCTATGAGGTTTGTGCATCTCTACTATAATAATATTATATTATAATAATATTATAGTAGAGATGCACAAACCTCATAGGGTACCCCATGGGTGGAAATACTATAATAATATTATATTATAATAATATTATAGTAGAGATGCACAAACCTCATAGGGTACCCCATGGGTGGAAATACCCATTATACAGTAGAGATCAACCCCATAGGGTACCCCATGGGTGGAGAAACCAATTATACAGTAGAGATATACAAACACTAAGGAGTACTCCATGGGTAGAGATACCCTCTATAAAGTAGAGATACATATTATAGTAGAGATGCACAAACCTCATAGGGTACCCCATGGGTGGAAATACCCATTATACAGTAGAGATCAACCCCATAGGGTACCCCATGAGTAGAAATACCCGATATAAAGTAGAGATACACCAACCCTATAGGGCAGAGATACTCATTATTCAGTAGATATACAGAAACCCCATGGGTAGAGATATCCATCATAAAATGGAGATACAACCCAAATGGAGCGCAAATACCAAAATTCAACCAAATCGGTCCATGGTTGCTAAGAAAAGTGCGGACGGACGAATTTTTTTTAATTAGATTTTCGGATTCTACGTACCTTGAAACGAAAACATTTTGAGGGAGGGTTAAAATTATTTTTTTCTTGCTCGATTCCAATGGCTCATTGAAGTTAATAAACCAGAAACAATACAAAATTTTGATTTTGAAGGATCCACATTTGCTTGATCTGCAGCATAAATTTGAAGCTTTCGTTCTTTCAGATGCGAGAGCTGTGAGGCTTTCCAAGAGCGTTGAAAATGTTGGTAAGGTGAGGAACTGATTTAGTAATCGAATTGAATTTCCAGACTGAGAAAATGGAAAATTCTGTTACCTACCGTCTTTATGCTGATAAGAACCCAGATCGCTTGACATGTAAAAATGAGTTTCCAAATTGTTGCGTCGTATAGAAAGAGAAAGTGTGGAGTATATGATGGAATTGGTGGGGGAAGGACGGCGAGGGAGAAGAGAGTCGTTGAGGCTCTCAGCTCCTTGACGGATTGACAGGTCCATCAGGACGAATCCGACATCTTCCACTGACAATCCTCCTCCAATAACTTCTTCTCCTCTAAGCCTCCTTCCGGATTTCATTTGATCCAACCAGATAAAACACACTTCAACTGAATTCCCGCTCTTATCATTATTTATCGATACGAGATCATCCGTAGTTGTATAAAACGGAATATTTAAAATCATGTCGTACATCGATGGCTAAGAGACAACACGTGACAACATGAAAATTATACTGGTTTTAGAGGAAAGAAAAAAACTTCTATTTTGCTTGCTTTGGGTCTGTATAAAAGGTAGCTGAATCTGTTGATAACACTAGTTGTCTCAACTGTTGTTCATAACAAGTGTTGCTAACCTTGAAATTAAAGATTTCCAATGGTTCGAACGAAAAAGAAGACCAAAGCACTAGATTCGCATTTTTAGTTTATCATTTTCAATATTGAACCACTGTAATAGGCCAAGAAAAAAAATGTTTACGCCCTTCAAAATTTGTTGGTTTACGTTTCAGGGTACGTAGAATCCAAAAATCGAATGAAACGCTGCAAATTATTACACAATGGTTTATTATTTCTATATAGATCACACGTCTACAAAATCACCAACCATCCAATATGAAGAAAAAAAGGAAAAAAAAACAAAAAAATCAACAAAAAAAATCAAAAAAAAAAAAAAAATCAAAATTACCAACCATCGATCGCATTTTGGTCAGCTCTAATTTGAACGGAGATTAGGCCTCTTTTGCGATTCACACTCGTGTTTTGATTTATATATACATATATTTCAATATAAACCCTTAAATTTTCGTAGGGAGCGAACGCTTTGTCTTACAGAGCTCCGCGTGGTCTCAAAAAATTCTAAAAATTCTTTAGAATCTTAAATTGAAGGAAAAACAATACCTTTATATCGACATTTTTTGAGTTAGAGCGTTTTCAAAATTTCAAAATTGATTTTGGGACCCTTAGAACTGACCTAAATCAACCAAAAGCTTCGGGGCACAACTAGACCCCAAATGGAGCCTACTTACCAAATTTCATCAAAATCGGTCAATGCTAAGTGGCAAAAGTGCCGCGTACGGCGTACGGCGGACGGACGGCCGAATTTTTATTCGATTTTTGGATTCTACGTACCTTGAAACGTAAACCATCGAATTTTGAGGGGGTGTTAAAATTTTTTTTTTCTTGGTCGATTCCAAAGGTTCATTATTGAAAATAATAAACCAAAACGCTGCAAATTATTACACAATGGTTCATTATTTTTTATTCTTCTATATAGATCACTCGTCTGCAAAGCCACCAACCATACAACATGAAGAAAAACATCGATCGTATTTCGCCAGCATTAATTTGAACGGAGATTAGGCCTCTTTTGCGATTCACACTCGTGTTTCTGATTTATCGTACGTCCAAACTTTAAATTCTCGTAGTGAGCGAACGGTTTGTCCTACAGAGCTCCGGGTGGTCTCAAAAAATTCTAAAAATTCTATAGAATCTTAAATTGAAGGAAAAACAATACCTTTATATCAACATTTTTTGAGTTAGGGCGTTTTCAAAATTTCAAAATTGATTTTGGAACCCTTAGAAGTGACCTACATCAACCAAAAGCGGTCAATGCTAAGTGGGAAAAGTGCCGCGTACGGCGGACGGCGGACGGACGGCCAAATTTTTATTCGATTTTTGGATTCTACGTACCTTGAAACGTAAACCATCAAATTTTGAGGGGGTGTTAAAATTTTTTTTTATTGGTCGATTCCAAAGGTTCATTATTGAAAATAATAAACCAAAATTGGGCCGTCCGACCGCCGAACGCGGCACTTTCCTCAGTTAGCATTGACCGATTTTGCTGAAATTTGGTATGTGGGCTCCATTTGGGGTCTAGTTGTGCCCCGAAGCTTTTGGCTGATGTAGGTCACTTCTAAGGGGTAAAATTTTGAAAACGCCCTAACTAAAAAATCTTGATATCAAGGTATTGTTTTTTCATCAATTTAAGGTAGTATTGAATTTTTAGAATTTTTAGGGACCACGCGGAGCCTTGTTGGACAAACCGTTCGCTCCCTACAAGAACTTAGGGTTGGACTTACGATAAATCAGAAACACGAGTGTGAATCGCAAAAGAGGCCTAATCTCCGTTCAAATTTTTGTTGACCGAAATGCCATCGATGTTTTTCTTCATGTTGGTTGGTGGTAACACTGGCAAAGCCGAGTTCTTTGGAGACGAGTGATCTATCTAGAAAAATAATAAACTTTTGTGTAATAATTTGCAGCGGTTTTCTGCTTCGGTTCCAAGCTGTTCTTACTTCAAACCGCAGGATAAACTTTAGCACTAACTGCCTTATTTTGTTATAGTTATAGCCTGGACGGCTTCCGATCCTATTACTTACTAGAAATCAATTCCGGAGGGATAAAGCATTAGAACATGAAGGATCCTCTCCTGCATAGTAAACTGCCGAGGTATGGAATAACGAGCCTTGCGTGGGCCACGCGGGAGGTATTCATGAAGGGAGATGGATTGAGTGCATTCAGTAAACATAGGTTTCTATTCTGTTTACTACCTCGGCTTGCGATTCAAGGGGGGATTGGTGAACTGCTCATGCGTTATACCGGCTTTTGCCGGTTTGAACATTTCAACGGCGAAATTTGATGAAGAGGTTTGTTAAGGAGAGTGATGCATTTCATCCATGGAAGAGCGGGAGCGGTAATAATTATTTTCATGAGTAGGCAGACAATCGTACCAATGAAGGCTGCCGCTCAGATAAATCGTAGAGGTCATTGGGTAATCTTCAGTTTCAAATAATTTGTGTAAGTCTTCCACATCATGGAACTGGAATATACATGTTCTACATGAATGTACCTTAGCATAATATTATTCATATAATTCTCTCTATTAAGCCATTGATTCTTAACCCATTAGGAACCGTAATTGGCCATGGTCGAATTTTGGAATCACATTTTTATGGTGGTCCCATTCAAGCACTGGAACATGAGAAAAAAATTTTAAATGCCACAACTCCCTCATCGAGCAAAAAGGTGTTATAAACTATTGTGCCGATTGGTATCAATGGGCCATTCAACCACCTAAGTTTTTCAGAAAGGGTATAACCACATATAAATACATCGGAAGTAATTAGAAGTAGAAATACATCGGAAAATACATCGGAAGTAAGTAGAAATTCAAGCACTGGAACATGAGAAAAAAAAATTTTAAATGCCACAACTCCCTCATCGAGCAGAAAGGTGTTATAAACTATTGTGCCGACTGGTATCAATGGGCCATTCAACCACCTGTGTTTTTCAGAAAGGGTATAACCACATACAAATACATCGGAAGTAACCAATTCGTATTTTTTATTGTAAATAATAATAATCTAAAATATTCATCCAACATCATCAATATTAAATTATTAACTTTCACCACAATCTCCATTACAACTGACTGATAACTTAATAAGTCTAAAGTAGCTGGCTAAAAAATGAATCCTTCTTCATGTAAAAATATCATGAACTGAATACACGTACAACTAAACTATTCCTCAATAAAATAGTTAGAGATTCTTGAAATTAATAACATCAGCTTCGATGGTGTGGGATGAAGCACTCATTGCAAACTCTAACGCCGCGTTTTGAACTAACGAGGTTCACCTTTGGGAAGAACATAGTTCCAACGAACATCTCAAGCACTTATTGTCAGCGGTTTTTATAACCATATTATATCCAACGTTGTCATATTCAACCCTAATTCGACCATGGTATCTCTAGTATCACCGGAAACAACTCAAGAACTCTACAAATGTCCCATAATATCTCCGGAGTAACCAAAGTTAAATTGTAATTTTTGGTTTATAGGAAATCAGAATTTTTTGTGGGTTATCAAAAGTCTCAAAATAGAGTAACGACGAAAATTTCCAAAGAAATACAAATGACAATTTTTCAAAAACTTGTTTCATTATCATTTTTTGACTTTTCATAACTTACAAAAAACGCTGCAAATTATTACACAATGGTTTATTATTTTTCTATATAGATCACTCGTCTACAAAATCACCAACCATCCAATATGAAGGAAAAAAATATCAAAAAAATCAACAAAAAAATCAAAATCACCAACCATTGATCGCATTTTGGTCAGCTCTAATTTGAACGGAGATTAGGCCTCTTTTGCGATTCACACTCGTGTTTTTATCTATATATATATTTCAATATAAACCCTTAAATTTTCGTAGGGAGCGAACGGTTTGTCCTACAGAGTTCCGCGTGGTCTCAAAAAATTTTTAAAAATCTATAGAATCTTAAATTGAAGGAAAAACAATACCTTTATATCGAAATTTTTTGAGTTAGGGCGTTTTCAAAATTTCGAAATTGATTTTGGAACCCTTAGAAGTGACCTACATCAACCAAAAGCTTCGGGGCACAACTAGACCCCAAATGGAGACTACATACCAAATTTCATCAAGATCGGTCAATGTTAAGTGGCAAAAGTGCCGCGTACGGCGTACGGCGGACGGACAGCCAAATTTTTATTCGATTTTTGGATTCTACGTACCTTGAAACGTAAACCATCAAATTTTGAGGGGGTGTTAAATTTTTTTTTTCTTGGTCGATTCCAAAGGTTCATTATTGAAAATAATAAACCAAAATGGTTTAAAAAAATTCAGTGCTGTTGATAAAATTCGAAGATTGATATTTTTGATTTGTGATTTTTTTTTATTAAAAAAAAAAAAATATTTTTTTTTAGTGAATCTGGTGGCATCTTGGGACAGCTGTGGGATTCCTGAGATGTTTCCGGTGGCGTTAATGTCCGATTTTTGACCGTAGGATCACATGTACATACTTTTGCGTCAAACGGAGGACCCAGTGGGGAACAATCACATCTCAACTGCGCTCCAGTTAATGATGGGAAAAAAATTCATTTTTGGGACTCGAAAAGATAAAAAATGGTAATTTGTTATTGAAAAATTAAATATTCATTTTTTTTTTTTTAACGAAAAGTAGGTACATAATTTTTTACTCATGGAGACGAGATCATAGAAAAAGTGGCCTATCAAATTTTACATATTAGTCGAAATGTCTCTTGAATGTTTTTCGAGGGTCACATTCTCTTTGATGACTTTTAATTGTCTTTTGCAACGCCTACTAAGCATAAGAATATGAAACGTTGTGGTACTTTTACCAATTTTATTTCCCCTTACTGAAATGTAGAAGAGAAACGAAAAAATATGAAAAGTACTAATTAGTGGTCAACTCCATCACGATCGTATTGAAACAAAACACACAAAGACGACTTAAAAACCGAAAATGATGAGAGGACCACGAACGGCAACTGTCATTGTTTTAAGAGACTTTAGGGAACACAGTAAAGAATTCAATCGTGAATCTATAAGTCTAGTCATTTCGGAGGCAAAACCCCTGAAGATAACAACAATATTTTAAAACTAAGTTTCAACTTACAATAGTTTTAACTTACTTTCATACCTATGTGACGAAATCTCTCTCTAGCAAACGCCATCCACAACAATGATAACACACCAAAATCATGATTTTGCTGTCAATCAGCGTGGACAGGGCAAAAATAAAAACCGTCTGACAAGTGGGTGTGACACATAGCCACAGCCATAGGATGATGATTTTCAAAGGGGACCGTCTACACACCAACCCGCACTTTGGAGAATTTTTTTCTTTTTTTTTCATCCTTGAAAAGTGAAAACAATGGTTCTGTTGTGGACAGATAGCACTGTCACTCTTTCAGGGCGGGAGTCTCGGAAAGGGACGTCACCTAGCTGCTGACGAGGAAGGAATGGAAAGTGGAACACGGACTGAGGAGGGGGGCGGCCCTGTGACGGGAACTGTAGGCCCGTGGTGGATTCATTCGTTGTGTGAGTGACCTGATTAAAGGTACCATTTTTCCCACAAGTTTTCCGTGTGTCTTAGTTTTCCCTAAGTCCATAAAGAGCCTAGAAAAAGGGATACAACAACTTGGCGCAGTCTACTACTCGAATTTACAGCTACAATCAGGAAACAACTATCTTCAAGTCGTTTCTTTTGAAGTGGGTAAGTACCTTCCAAGTTCTCTTACCTTTTCTGACTTGTTGATTTCCATTTTATTTTCTGATTGTGTCGCTCCCATATATTTTTTTTCTTTTCTTTCTCAAACTTCTTTGTTACTTAAATTAATAATTAACAAGCAACTAGTTATTTCATTTCACTTGACCACGACCGGCGTCTTCGAACCGCGCTCGATGGTGACCTACTTTTAACGCTGACGCCGTTTTTTTTTTCTCTCTCTCGCGATCTTTAGTTGCTCGAGTAATTTATTCATCTTTAATTCATTTATTTTTCTTTTCTCCTATCCGTACGGCCTTTTTCGAATTTTAACGAACACGGACAACAACTGAAAACGGACTGGACCACGTAACAACGGAAACCTGTCACACGTGACTTGAACGTTATCTCTGCTATCTCGTATCACTGATTCCTTATCTTCTTCCTCTTCACCTTTGCATTTATTCGTCCCCGTCCACTCAACGGCGGTCATTGTGTTGGTGGTGTTGTGTTGCTGCGTTTCTTTCCTTGAACTTTTGAACGAGTTTTACCTTGTGGTTTTTTTCTCGTCCCTCACTCCTTTATATCAACTCTACTACATTACTATTTCATGTAATTTCATTTATATTATCATTATTATTTTTATCTGTAATAATTCATTGTTTGTTTTTTTTCTTCTTTCTTCACTCTCCTATTTTTCTTTTTTTTAGTTCACCTTATAGTTCATTTGCACTAATTGTCATGGAGGGTGCAGCACGTTCCCGTCCTTCAGGGTTAGGTCGCATGGTTGATCACTTTGGGGCATTCATGGGGGTTACCAATCGGTCCAAGTCAAGAGGTACCTCTCCCCAATCCCATGGTCTGAATGGACCATCGACTCCACCCCCTCCTGGCTACCCACCTATGCCCGATCAGGGAGACAATGACCTTCCACTGCATCCACCTTCACCACTTTCTCCCCGCTCCAACTTCCACCAGGGCATAGATTTGGATGGAGCTTGTTCAACTCCACGCCCTCACCGGGTGGATCCATTAGTTTTTGCAGGGCTGTCTGGTACCCCTTTAGAGGGGGGATCAGTTGACTACAGAGCCTCTGGGCAGCCCAACCAACCTATGGCGGCAGAGGGGAATGCAGGTGTTGTTGAGGGTGTGCTGACAGTGGTCAGGGACATGCAGTCAAGATTAGGGGCAGTGCTTCAGCTAGTAGCTACGGTCCAATCAGGCCAGGGGGCCCTGCATCAGGAAGTGCAGGCGCTTCGGGAAGAGTTCAGGATAGGTCAAGGCTCCCTTTTGAGGGAGATTGCCACACTGCGTAATGAGGTGCAGTCAAACCACCGGGCTACAACTGACACCCTGAATTTCTTAGGTGATGCTTTGGCTGGTGTCTCTAGCCGGGTTCAGGACTTGCAAGTAGAGGTTAGAGAGATGAGAGATCTGATTGGGGATGACCAACAAGCTCACGCTGAGAGCAACGTGGTTGGTATAGAATCCACTAACCCATTTTTAGATGCCCCAAGGCCAGTGGTGACACCACCCAACCACAGGGGCCCTCCACCCTTGGTGCCGGGTGTACAAGAGGGGGGGAGAGGCCACAGCACTCCAGCTGTCAGGGACAGGAGGGTGACATTTGAAGATGGCATTAACCGGCCTGGGCACATAAGTATTAACACAACAGCACCTGTAACCCACCAAAGTCAGGTTCATGCCCTGGGGCCAGCTAACATTGCAGCCCCATATGAGGCAGCCACCCAGAACATGACCCACCAAACAGACTATCACAGGCAAACCATGTTCTGCACCCCTGGCGACTCCCTTATTAGAGACTCGACAGGAGCGCCAAAGGGTGTAGACTACCTGTTGAAGCTGGCTAGCCAACTCGTCCCTACCTACACTGGCGATAAAGGGAGCGATATCGATGATTTTCTGACGAGACTCCAGCACCTTAGAGGTTGCTGTGAGGCACCAGATCATCTCTGGGTCTTCGTAGCAAAAGCCAGACTGGCAGGCCCAGCACGGGCCCTGATCTACAAGGAGCTTCTGCCTGCTCAAACTGCCACCCTCGAAGCTCTGGAGATTGAACTTCGCCGGAGGTTTGAGGGCATCCATACAAGTGCCTACTACCTGGAGCTAGCAACCCAGGCAAGGCTTAACCAAGGGGAAGCAGTGGAAGCGTTTGGGAGCAGAATCAGGGAGCTTTTAACTAAGGCCTGGGGCGCTAACCATCCATTTATTGAGGTTCATGGGAAAGACTACTTTGCCAAGGGGCTCCCCAAGGAGCAGGCTCGATTCATCTTCCAGGCTAGACCACTGACTCTGGCAGAGGCCATAGCCAAGGCGGTAGACTACCGGGAGGTTGAATTCCTTTTGGGAACTGGAGAGAAAGTAACCTCCTGTCCTCCTAAAGCACCCATTGTCCATACACTTACAATTACAGCTGATGGTAGAGATCCCCAACAAGGGCAGACATCTACTCAGCCACAGAACCTGCCCAGAACACCAACTCCACCCCCTGTCGAGACGGGGAAGCAAAAAACAGGGCAGAATGGGAACTGGAGGAGACCCTCCAGAATGTACTGCCCATTCTGCAACGTGAACCAGCATTGGCCAAGCCAGTGCGATTATCGCCATGATGGTCCCAAGGCAGGCCAAGCTCCCATAAGACAAGATGGGCAAGGCCGCCCAGCCAGCAAGTCCACAAGGAGCCCAACTAATTCTGGGGCCCCAAACGGGAAAGGCGGGCAGAACCCGCCACAAGCATAAATATACAAAGCAACCCAACAACTCTGCGGCGTGTGGTCCAAGTATCACTGGGAGGGGAGCCGCTGTTTGCCGTCAAGGGGAAGGTTGGAACCCACCATGGAACCATCATTGTTGACACAGGGTCAGAAATCACCCTGGTGGATCCCACAATTTGTACTGGCCCATTGGAACCTCTTCATGTGACTATACTGGGAATTGGTGACGCGCCCGTCCAGCCCCTAGGGGTTACCACTGTTCAGGTGGAACTTAATGGGGAGCAACCATTCCCAGTTAGAGCAGCTGTTTGTAGCCTGAACCGCCCTGCTCTCCTTTTACTAGGATGTGACGTCCTGAAGGAGAGAGGAGCTATACTCAACGTTCGGACTCAAACTGTCACATGGGGAGACAAGAGAACACAACAGTCTCATGTACCCCAGGAAGAAGCACGTGCAACTTCCGTCCTTCCGGGGGAGACAAAGACTAAAGCTACATTGTCAACAACGGTTAGAATACCGCCAAATTCAATTGCTCTTCTCTGTCTGCGGCCATGTACTCAAGAAGGTGACCAACACTTCCCCCCAGATGAAACCTCTCAGTTAGCAACGGTTTTCACCCCACAATTTGAAAACTGTGATGGCCTGTTGCTGGCAAGAACGGTAAGCAGCCGACTAAACCCCCTTGCCCTCGCTTTCAACCCTTCCAATGCAGAAGTAGTGCTGCATGAAAATGCATCGTTGGGGGAGGTTGAAGATCTTGACCACACACCCACTGAAGCATCAGAGCGAGGCTTCCAATGCTCCCTAGCCACTATGAACAATGCATCAGACTCCAAAGGGAGCACCACAGTGAGTAACACCAGGATATTGGCATTCCAGGAAGCTGTTGCAGCAAAGCTCCAACACCTTTCCACCAGTGACCAAGGCCTCCTTCTCACTACTTTAACTGAGTACCAGGACATATTCAGCTTTGAGGGGCATGAAATCCTGGGATGCACTGACTTGGTAACTCACTCCATAGACACCGGGACTAGCCCCCCAGTGAGAGCACGGCCCTACAGAGTGGCTCATGCCCAGAAACCCATCCTTCGCCAGTTAGTGAAGGAGCAACTGGACGAGAGTGTTATAAAGGAGTCAAGCAGTGCTTGGTCATCTCCTGTAGTCCTGGTCCCTAAGAAATCTGGATCTGGCCTCCAGTGGAGAATGTGCATTGATTACCGTAGGCTCAACGCAGTTACAAAACCCTCATTCTACCCCCTACCCAGAATTGATGAATACTTGGACAAGCTGGGGGGGTCAAAATACTTCACCACTCTAGATCTGAAGAGTGGCTATTATCAAGTTTCCATGTCTCCAGAGGATGCACCCAAAACCGCTTTTGTAACTGATGAAGGCTGCTATGAGTATACCAGACTCCCATTCGGATTACAGGGAGCCCCAGCAACCTTCCAGCGGCTAGCCATGATGCTTATCAAGCAACTTGGGTCACTGCACGCGCTCGCCTTCCTAGATGACTTGATCCTTTTCCATCCAGACTTCAAGTCACATTCCCAGGACCTTTGCCAAGTATTTCAGGTCTTGAGAAATGCTGGCCTCACCCTTCAGCTATCAAAGTGCCATTTTGCACAACCTGAAGTCCGTTATCTTGGACATATTGTCTCAAGCAAGGGCATCAGGCCAGATAACCAAAAGCTCATGGCAGTATCCGAATTCGCTACACCCTATAACCTCAAACAACTTCGATCATTCTTGGGCTTATGCTCTTATTACCGCCGCTTTGTTGAGAACTTCTCAAAAATAGCAAAGCCCCTGAATGACCTATCGAAGAAGGATGTACAATTCATTTGGACACCAAGGTGCGAGGAAGCCTTCCAAACCCTAAAAGCCAGGCTAGTCTCACCCCCTGTCCTTGCTTATCCAGACCTATCCAAGCCCTTCATCCTGGCAACGGATGGTAGCAAAGAGGGACTGGGATGTGTGCTATCGCAAATGGTTAATGATGAAGAGCACCCAGTGGCCTATGCCTCACGCCGCACGAGCCATGCAGAGGAAAGCTCATATTGTGCAACAGATCTAGAGCTAGCTGCCCTTATTTATGGAATTGATCAATTCCGTCACTACCTGTGGGGTGTTGAGTTCACAGGTCATAACTGACCATTCAGCCCTTCGATATCTCAACACCCACAGGGATTTGAATTCAAGGCTTACTCGATGGGCACTAAAGCTTAGTGAGTTCCGATTTACTATAAAACACAAAGCTGGAACTGCCCATATGAATGCAGATGCCCTGTCTAGATGCTACGTTTGTTTCACAGCTGATGCACAGCACTGGCCCACCATCCAAGTGGATGAAATACGGCAGAAGCAGGGAGAGGATGAGCCTACTAAATCCCTAATAGGCAGTTCTGACCTCTACAAAATGTCTTCCAATGGGCTCTTATGCCGGGTTACACCCTCAGGCTGGAAAATAGTTCTACCAACCACTCTGAGGCAACGTATCCTGGAATTGCACCATGACCTACCACAATCAGGCCATGGGGGTACCCAGAAGACATTGAGTAGAGTCAGACAAACATACTGGTGGCCTGGATTAAGAAGGGACGTTACCAACTATGTCAACTCATGCCACGCATGCTCTCAAAGGAAACATTACGGGCGGAAAGTTGCCCCATTGGGAGAGATGTCAGAACCTTCCACTTGCTTTGACCAGCTGAGTGCTGACATAGTTGGTCCACTACCAGCTCACCCCCAGGGGCCATAAGTACATTCTTAGTGTGCTGGACCAGTTCTCAAGACACATCGAGTTCTACCCCTTGGTGAATCAATCTTCCGAGATGGTAGCTCACGCTCTTCTACAACACTTTGGACGCTATGGTGCACCCAAACAGTTGCTCACAGATCAAGGAGCTGATTTTACATCTGAACTCATGCACCACTTTTGCCAATTCTTCAAAGTAAGGCGCATTTGCACAACTGCATACCACCCCATGTCCAATGGTCGAGTGGAACGAATCCACAGGACAATGGCAGACATCTTGTCCCACTATGTCAATAAGGCACAGAATAACTGGGACGAGTGCCTGCCACTGGTACAGATGGTTATTAATTCGAGCGTACACACAGCCACCAAATTCTCGCCCTACGAAGTGGTCTACGGAAGAGTCATGAACCTACCAGCACCCTCTGACATGGACCTGGGGGAAGATGTAGAACCTTACGTCAGCCATGTGGAACAGTTGCGAGCCACTCTGGAAGTACTATGGGAGAGGGTAAGGTTAGCTCAAGAGACATCGGCTAGGAAACAAGGCAATTACTACAACAGGAAAGCCACCAAGACAACTTTCAAGGTAGGGGATAGGGTATACCTGTATAACCCGGCAGTAAAGAAGGGCAGGGTGAGAAAATTCAATAAACCATGGCAGGGACCCTACAGAGTGGTGCAAGTACCTTCAGAACTAAATATAATTTTACATATTAGGGGGAAACAAAAAAGAGTCCATATTAACAGGGTGAAGATGGCAGTACCTCGCCGCACAGAACTGCTCCCTGATCAGACCAACTCTCCTTACCACTCTCCCTCAAACCAACGCACCGCAAGCCCCTTAGCAGCTACACAGCCTGCCTCCCAGCCACCTGATTCGATAATATCTCTGGATCACCAGACGCAACAAACCCCACCCTGTCCCAACACAGACGCTGATTACTCATTGACCAACATACCAGCTCTTCAACGGCAACCCACAATACCTCCTATGACGTATGTAGGGGAAAACAGTTTCTGGTGGGAGAATGAACAACAATCGAGCACACCACTAGTTCCCAACCAACCCCCCCAGGTAGTCTCCCACGACAACCCAACTAACTTACCATATCCTGAATCCACCCCTACAAGCAACCCCACTAAGCGATACGCTACTAGGGGTAAGAAATACAACTACAGGAAGCTAGCTGGCCTGGAAGACAGTTTTGAAACTCCTTGACAATCTTCTTTTTATTAAAACTAAATTAAATCTTACCACAATTAAAAATCTTTTACAAAATTTAAATTACCTAACCTGAAATGGATTCCGCATTTGGCCATGTACTAATGACTTTTATTTCCAGGTTACACTAGCAGCTCCTCACAATCAACATGATGCCACTGATGCCACTGATGAGTATGTTCTTCATACCCCTGGTCCTCGTGACTGGTAGCCGGCCGCACCAGGGGGTGATTTGCTGACCACTTATGTTTTTTTTGTCCAATTGTGAATTTCATTCCAATTTTGTTGTGAATTTCATTCGCCATAGATTTTATTATTTTTTTTCTCAACTTTAGCCCTAAGATCTTGAACATTTGCTGGCCACTTATGTTTTTTTTTTGTTGTCCAATGTTTTTTTTGCACCCTATTGCAGCTCCCACATTGCAGGGCTACACCATCCACTAGTCACCAGGCGGTGACTTGATCAACTGCGTGGGGGGGGGGAGGGGTAGGCTGTTGGTATACATATATGTCTGTTGCCTGAATTTACCTTGCTTTGCATGCATCCCAGCGGATCCCTTCCTCACCCTATTGTAGATAAAATTCCTCGTGAGTAAGTGTCTTGTATATTTGTTGTCACCGGTGACCGCAGCTGCGTTAAATTATCTCTATTATTTGTATGACATATATATTATGATATCATATATACATTGTGTTGTACTATTACAGAAAAACTTACAGCAGTATTCATTGGTATGTAACAGAAATTTGAATTATTTTTGTGCGTCAGCGCTTGGCATCTATAATTTCATGAAGTAATAAGTATAGAACAAATTCACAAGGCTTCAATAAAATAGGTATCAGGTTTTTAGGTGTTTTTAACAATAATTGTTAAAAATAATGGAATTATTGAAAATTGTTGAAAATAATTGAATTGTTGAAAATTATTGAAAATTGTTGAATAATCGATTTCATCAATGAATTATTCATTGACTAAATTTCTCAATCTTGTCGAACCACCACGTGAGCCATAGGGAACCATTTCGGCCAGCTGTTTCAAAATTTTCTTAGCTTTTCCGTTTCAGGGACCCAGGTAACCGCCCACCTCGTACGATTTCCCTCCTGTAGAAGATGTACATCTACCCCAAACCTACAGTTGGGTGACAGAACTGGAAGAGACAGAACGCCCCCGAGAGTGACAGACATAAGCCCGGAAAAAGCAACAGGATCCACCAGAGCCAACGCCTCCATCACCTATTGCCTCCGCTCAGGACCAATGTGCTGCCACGTCTGACGAGACCCAGTGCCTTGCAGACCCCGGGAATGTGTCCTGGCAGGCAACCACCATGGCAGGCATGAGGCCATACCTGCAAGTCAAGCCGAGGGAGATGTTGTGGACGGATAGCACTGTCACTCTTTCAGGGCGGGAGTCTCGGAAAGGGACGTCACCTAGCTGCTGACGAGGAAGGAATGGAAAGTGGAACACGGACTGAGGAGGGGGGCGGCCCTGTGACGGGAACTGTAGGCCCGTGGTGGATTCATTCGTTGTGTGAGTGACCTGATTAAAGGTACCATTTTTCCCACAAGTTTTCCGTGTGTCTTAGTTTTCCCTAAGTCCATAAAGAGCCTAGGAAAAGGGGTACAACAGGTACGTATTTGCAACGTTAAAACCCTCTGTTGTTTTGCACTGACGAAGTGCGCTGAAAACCATTAAATTGTTCCACTTTTGTCGGTTTTTTGAAACTATTATATTATTTGTTTTTATTATGATTTCAATAATTTATGCCAAGTAACTTTTTGATGTAGATTAAATTTGCTACTGTTTGACATCAACCTAAGCTCTGTAGTTGGGATAAATAACGGAGATACAACAATTCAAAATAAATAATTTATTCCATTTCTCAAAAATGAATTAAAACCAAAAAAAGTAGTAACTAGGTACCTTTCTTGTTTTAATTTTGGTAAAAAGCCAGTTTTTTTCAGATTCATTCATAGCAAATAACTCCGAATTGATTTTGGTTTATTATTTTAAAAACACCCTTTGGAATAGAACAAGAAAAAAATTACACCCCTCCTTCAAAATTTGATGGTTTAGGTTTCAAGGTAAGTACGTACAGTAAATAAATAAAAATAAATTTTTCCGTATGTCCTTAGGTAGGTACCACTTGTCTTTCTTGTTTGAAAACTGCCGATCTAAAGGTATTGTTTTTCCACAAAATTTTATTTTATTTAGTACCTATTTAATATAAAATAGAATTAAATTTAAGTAATACTTAATAATTGTTCTTCCACAAAAATTTTTTTATATTTAATATTGTATATCTATTAAGTACCTACCTACCTATTTAATATAATATATTAAATATAATATTTTTATATTTAATATTTTATACTTTATATTAAATAAAATTGAATTTTTAGAATGGAATGAGACCACCCATAGTTTTGTAGGATCAACAGTTTGGTCCATATGAGGAAGGTTGAACTTTAAATAAATCAGAATGTTTATTTCTTCGAAATGAGATTCATGTCAGCTGTCTTCGTTGCAAGCGAGTGATCTATTATAGAAAAAAATAAACCACTGTGTAATAATTTGCAGCGTTTTATCACAATGAAGGAGAAGGTTAGGCGATGACAGATTAGGTACAGCAGTTCCGATTCATGGAAGCGTTCGCAGTGTAGAAAATCCGAGAACACAGTTCGAAATTCTGGGCGGCCATTTTTCAGAACTCCCCCAGTTCTGGACAAGTTCTAAAACTGCACTACGAACGAACCCCTAGTGCTGACGGTTGGTAACTGTTAAATGATAAGAGAAAAGCGGGAATTGTTTCAGGGGATGATAGTAGAAAAGGGCGGGGCTTGTAAAAGTGCGCCTGCGTGAAAAAAAGGTGTGAAACCCAGACTTTTGTTGTTCTCCCAAGATGTCGGTCGGTACTGTTTTCCATATTAATGTCCTCTAATGTTTTCTCATTCCCGTTCATGTAATAAACCAGTGAATCTCATACATACAGTCCACGAATCATGTCATCACCCTTCAACATTTTTGGTGCTTCGGAGCCGAGTATAAAACTAAAAGTCTCTCTCGGCGTATCTCAATATTTTTTGGTCCTTTCGGCGACGGATGCAATATCATTTCGCTTACAACGGGAATCTCAACTGAGGAATACGGGCTTAGTGCACTCGGAACGGAACTTTTATCAATGAAAAGGAAACTTCACGGCAAACGGATTCAAGTGTTGTATTTTCGGAGATTTGGTAAGTAGAAAACTTTCCTTACCATTTCTATTTCCCTCGGTCTCTACCTGATTAATTTGTTCTCATTACCGGCATGCCTCTGTCGAAAGCTCTAAAGACAAAACTTCGGTCATACAAAGGTTCCTTGTCATAAATTAACAAGGTTATTACGGATGAAATGGCGGATTTTACGTTGGTAGATTTGGAGGCCAAATTACGGAATTTGGAATCTCTCCTCCCTAAATTCGAGTATGTTTCCTTTGAACAGTTCGAGGAAGATGATGACGAGGCTGCGGAAGACTGATAATGACTCGATGAACATAAATTATTTTGCAACAAATTCAAGCCATGTAGGTATGAATTTCCTGAAAAACCGTACACCGAGTTTGACGATTATCAATTCATGACCAAAGTTGGTTTTGTAGTATACGAGGTCTGATCAAAAAGTTCCGGAACTTTCTCAATAACTTTATTAATACAATTTTTTTTTAATTTCAAATTTTGTCCCCTTCAAAGTACTCCCCTTGGCTACGTATACACTTCTCCCAGCGTTTTTTCCATTGGTCCATGCAGTCGGAATAAGCCTCAGCCGGGATGCTCATCAGCTGCTCCACCGATTTTTGCTTCAGGACGTTTGTGGTGTCAAAATGCTGTCCTTTCATCGGGTATTTGAGCTTGGGGAACAGGAAGAAGTCAGGGGGGCCAGGTCAGGTGAATAGGGGGGCTGGGGAATGACGGTCATCGCGTTTTTGGCGCAAAACTGGCGAATTAGTAGGGCGGTGTGACAGGGCGCGTTGTCATGGTGAAGCACCCACTCGCCGCTCGCCCACAGTTCTGGCCTCTTCCTCCTCACAGCTTCGCGTAATTTTCTCAGGGTTTCCAAATAACGAAATCGGTTAATTTTCTCACCTTATGGCATGAATTCGTGGTAGACAACACCTTTGGAATCGAAGAAAACTGTCAGCATCACCTTCACGTTCGAGCTGACCTGACGAGCTTTTTTGGGTCTTGGAGAATTTGGCTTTAAATCGCCGATACCAATAATAACAACTCGAACGACCCATAGTTTCATCCCCGTAAGCCTCAGTCACCAGCTTGAAAGTTTCCGTAAAAGTTTTCCCCAGTTTAACACAAAACTTTACACACACTCGCTGCTCCTGTTTCGCGTTCATCGTAAAAATCGCCGCACACCAAAATCGCGCTTCACGAGAAATGCGATAACTTCAAAACTAAGAAGGTTATCGCGATGAAAAAAAAACGAGGTTACTCATGAAGAATAACCCTAACAGCTGAGACCATCGGGAAGTTTCTGGGAGCCCCCGTTTGCGCGCAATTTGAAAAGTTCCGGAACTTTTTGATCAGACCTCGTATGCTGACCTGGAATGTATACTGAAGCCTTTAAATTCAAACCTTCCTACGATCTCTGAGGTGGTAGATACTAGAGGTCCAAAATCCTTACGCGAGGAGCAACATGTTTCAATGTGTGTGGGATATCATTTGAAATCATATTATCCAAACTTGATTCCGGATGAAACAGTATTGTTCTCACATGAAAACTGCATCGTAAAATTTTTGGCTAAAATTAGAGAATTAGTGTTGAAAATTGAGAAATGTTATGAGATTAATGTTCCATGCTCAATATCTGAGGATCAAAAACTAAAGCATGATAGAACAACACATTGCGAGTTGTGTGGGGTCAAATTTTATGGAAAAAAAATATCAAAAATGTATGGATCATGATCATTTAAGTGGGTTATACAGGTTTACATGCTGTAGTTACTGTAATTTGGAAAAATTGAAAAAAAGCAAGCTTTTTGGGCATCTATTTCCATAATCTGAGTTCCTACGACTCGCACCACCTACTCAAAGAGTTAAATTCATTCAATTTAGATATTGAGGTTATTCCTCAAACAGAGGAAAAATTTATTACGAGGGTCATCCAGAAAGTAAGGTTACAACACCTGAGTAAAATCGAAAAAATTTTGTATTTGAAAGAAATTCACAGGATACTTCACAAATATAGTGAACTATTTTTCAACGTAATCGCCGTCAAGATCGAGACATTTCTGTAGTCGGGGCACCAGCTTTTGTATGCCTGTGTTGTAGACCTCCGCCGCCACCTCTTTCAGCCACTTCTCCACAGCTTCCTCGACCTCCTGATCATTGGAAAATCGTTTCCCTCCCAAAAACTCCTTCAGTTTAGTGAAGAGATGGTAATCTGAAGGTGCCAAGTCGGGTGAAAAGGGTGGATGGGTGATAATGTCCCATCCAAACGAAGTCAGCAGCTCCTGTGAAACACGTGCGGTGTGAGGCCTGGCGTTGTCGTGCAGGAGACTCACTCCCTTGGTCAGCCTTCCCCTTCTGCGGTTCTGGATGGCTCTTCTCAGTTTTTTTTAAGGTATTGCAATAAGCTACTGCGTTAATGGTAGTCCCTTTAGGCATGAAATCCACTAGAAGGACCCCCTTACGGTCCCAGAAAACAGATGCCATGACTTTTCCGGCTGAATGGGTCGTTTTGAACTTTTTGGTGGGAGGGGAGGCAGAATGACGCCACTGAAGTGATTGTCTTTTGGTTTCTGGGGTGTAGTGACACACCCACGTCTCATCCCCTGTCACAATAGAGTCCAAAAAAGCTTCTCCCTCCTGTGCTAAACGATCCAAAAATTCACGAGCCGCAGTCACACGATTTTGACGGTGCTCCGGTGTGAGCATTCTGGGTACCCATCTCGCACACAACTTCTTGTAACCAAGTTTTTCCGAAACAATATCACCAAGGAGACTTCGAGAAATATCAGGAAATTTTTCGTGAAGGTCGTCAAGTGTCACACGGCGGTCATTTCGCACTTGTTCTTCAACTTTTTGCACAAGTTCCTCAGAAATCACTGATGGCCTCCCACTCCTTTGCTCGTCGTGAGTCTCAGTACGGCCCTCTCTAAACAACCTGACCCATTTTGTGACATGTTGTCGACTCATCACATCACCACCATAAACTTCGACGAGCTTGCGATGGATGTTAGCCGCGGTATTATTCTGCAAAGTCAAAAAACGAATGACCGCTCGGATCTCGCACGGACGGGAGTTGGCGGGAGCGCGAGATGACCTCTCCATTGCAAACTTTTACTGTAACTAAAAAAAACGGCCGAAGTAAACGCGGGGCGAAGCAAACTGACCGTTACGAACTCCCCTTCACAGTAGGTGCACCAACTTTGAAAAAGAAAATTTCCCCCAACCTCAGGAGCCCTTGTAACCTTACTTTCTGGATGACCCTCGTAGTTTCTCAATTCGTTTTGAAGGGTGTAAATTGCGGTGTAGATTTTTGGACTCTTTTAGATTCTTGCCAGCTTCCCTGGAGAAGTTGGTGGGAACCTGTAAGAAGTTTCCAGAAATGGAGAAGAATTTCCCTGATCAAAATTTGAGAAGTTTATTACTAAGAAAAGGTGTATATTGCTATCAACATATTACCGATTTTTCAGTTTTGAAAGAAAAGTCTACCATCTCAAGATAAATTCTTCAATAAATTAACTAATAAACCAATTAGTGATAGTGACTATCAGCATGCTCAGAAGGTTTGGAAGGCTTTCAATACACAAAATCTCGAGCAGTACACACTTCTATATTTGAAAACAGATATAATCCTTCTTTGTGAAGTATTTGAAAAGTTCAGAAAGCTCTGCTATGATCGTTTCCAATTAGTAGTTCCCAGGATACCAAAAACCGAGATCGATATCAATTTTCCTCCAGAAATATTTTGACGCCAGCGGGGATAGGTCTCGATTTCAGATATGCAGCGAAAGTGTTGAGTGGTCATTTGTTATGTTATTGATATTTAATAAATAACAATGTCATTGAAAAAAAAAACAGTTATTGACAAATTATCTTTTTAATTTCAGAGAGCGACTCCACAAGGCCGACGTGAACGCTCTGGTAGCTTCGGAAAATGAAATCCGGCAGGAGCTGTTGGCAGGCTGCGGTGACAACTTGATTTACTCCTTCAGTTTGGAAGATGGCAAAATTCTGCGGACGTTCGAAGGTCACACGGACTACCTTCATAGTTTGTCTTCCAGGTGGGCAGACAATTTTCTCGATTTATTTTATTATAATGGACCTTCGAATCGAATCGAATACGGAATTTAGATGAAACATCTGGTCGATGCTTCCTCACTACGGAACATAAGGAAGCTGTAGCGATGAAATATTCCTCCCGACTCCAACCAGAACTCTGAAGGACCAAACATTCGGTTAATGAGGATAATATTGATTACTTACTTTTTTTATTTATTTATTTATTTTTTTTTTTTTTGAGAGAAAAAACACTTTATTGAACATTGTAGAGGGAATGAAGGTGGACAAGGACTCCAGTAGTTGTCGAAACGTAATGGATTTGCCGAAAGTTCTTAATGAGTTGCCAAAAGTTCAAATTGGTATGCTCACTAGGTAAATATCCCGCCTCTTGACGGTCAGTTTCTGATTGAATCGCCGGGGTTGCCGGGCTAGCCTATGTTCCATGCACTCCACATGCCAGTAGGGCTAATAAGCCGTCGATGCGACAGTGCAAGTCACTAGTTTAGGGACCATTCTCTCTTCGTTGAGTAGGGGTTAAAGAAAACACAAACGCCGCACCGAGAAGGTCATCTCCTTCACTCGACGACCCGCAAACACAACACCAGGTATACTCACTTCGACCTTACCTCTGGCGTCACCTTACAGACTTCCCCCTTGTTCTAACATCTGTTAACACTTGGGAGTAGGTAACTCTTTCGTTCGTTAGACTACACTCTATTTGTATGAAGATGAAAAGTTGTGAACCGACCCAAGCCCAAACTTTACATATTTCTACCGCCTCCCTCTTTGTCCCTTCTCTAAAATCATATTTGAAAGACCCATGTGACGTTACATAGAGGTGAGCATTCAGTGAACAAGTTGTAAATTATTACACAACGAATCCTATTTTTAAA